>CM062804.1:1323128532-1323288446 GCA_031772625.1 Pinus tabuliformis | reverse complement strand
TCTTCCTTTTTCCATGCGGAAAGAGGTCTGAGACAAGGTTGCTCCCTTTCCCCTCTAATATTTCTATTGATCATGGAAGGTTTGAGTAAGCTCATCTCAGCGGATCGAATGCAGAGCAGATAGAGGGTAATCAAGATCATTAACAACCGCACTCTCACACATCTGCTATTTTTGGATGACATTCTCATATTTCTGAATGGAACATTGGGGAACTCCACTGCTTTTGCTGCTGCATTTCAATTATTCTGCTTCATTATAGGTATTTAATGCAACAACCATACATTCACTCTATCTGCCTTTGGTTGTAACCCAAATGAGATTCATTCGACTCATCAACACTTCCCATTTATCACTCTACAGATTGAGGAGGGACTCAAATATTTGGATACAGGTTAAAACCATCTAACTATCAGATTGCTAAGTGAGTATGGTTAGTTGCAAAAATTGACAGAAGATTAAATATCTGGCAACATAGGTGGTTGTCCAGGGCGGGGACACTAATTCTCATCAAATCAGTCTAGGAGGTCACTCTGGTTTATTGAATGTCATTGGCCCCCGAAGGGTATTATGAGAAGAATTCAACAATTATGTTGCAGATTTCTCTGGAGGGGAAAACAAGCAAGTTACATATTTGCGTAGGTTAGCCAAGACAAAATCACACTTCCAGAATGGGGGGGATGGGGCTTGAAAAATCTAGAATCCTTTGCTTGTGCACTGGCAACAAAGATGGGATGGAATGTATTATCATCCAAGAATCTTTGGACACATGTTATCTATCAGAAATAAATCTCTCCTATACATCTACATAACTGGATCAGACTTCCTACATGGGACAGGACCAACATATCAATGGTCTGGAGGGTTGTCCTCAATACATTGGACCACTTTAGGGATGGATTGACCTAGAAAATTGGCAATGGAAGCTCAGTTCGGATTGGAATGGACCCTTGGATACGATGTGAGAATGATCATTTACTTCCACAAGGGTTGACACAACATGTATCGGATACTGGATATACCAACTTGGCACATATTGCAGACCTGGAGCATACCGATATGTTCTGGTAGGCATGGAAAAATATTATCACATTGGGCATTCCCCCATGTTGGCAGGTTAATTGGCAGAACTATATATTAGCATTGAAGGAATCACATGTCCAGGTAACCGAGCGGGAGGATGAACTAAACTGGTCACACTCACCAAATGGGAAATACTCCCTGAAATACGGATACCTACATATTAATGTTGATCACAAACCCCACGGTATGGATTGGTGGTGGGATGTATTATGGAAGCTAAAGGCTACTCCCTCGAGAAAAACTGTTCATGTGGTGCATACTCTGGAATAAGGTTCCTACAACAAACAACCTACAAAACACACCTTTCATGATCCATCATGGTGCATATTGTGCAAAGAGGAATTGGAAACATGTGATCATCTATTCCTAAAATGAACTACCACCATCTCCATCTGGACCGAGATCACTCCTCAACTAGAGATAGAAAACAATTGGCAGGGTCAGGACTTTCGGGGGGCATGGCACAGCTAGTGGTCTAATGCACACAATCCCAGGTGTCAGAACCTACATCTTATGGTCTATTGGTTTATCTGGTTACAATGGAACAAGATAATATTCAATGATATTGCACCATGTTGGGCCCATGCCATTGCTCATCTCATCACAAACTTTCATAGCTTACCGAAGGAAACCTGAGAACCACCTGCTTGCAACATCCTTGTTGAAATCATTGATTATGACACCCCATGGGCTTGCTTTTATGGATCGGCACAACAACATGGTTGTGGTGGAGGCATATTCCTTCATATCACACTCTCACACTTTTTCAAGATTCAAATGGGATTGGGGGAGGGGGGGGGACAAATAACTTTGCAAAACTTATATCTCTCTGACATTTATTATATTTTCTCTTGTCAAAGGATGTAGCAAATTGTAGATATTTGGTGACTCACAGATAATTATTAAATGGTTTAATCAACAAACTGTTTGTCACACACACACACACACACACACTCCGACACATATTGGATGATGCTTTGAGATTGAGAACACATTTTGACATTTATTCTTGTCAACATATATACAGGGAGCATAACCAAGTCTCCGACAAACTATCTAAGAAAGCTGCACACCTTCCAAGGAGGGTCTGGTTGATCCAAGAACAACAGGATATGGACTCGTACAACTATTACCACCCCTCATTCATGGATGACCAATTTTGATGGGGCCGCGGGCCCTGATTTATCAGTATTTTATGGCACAATTTGGTTGTAAATATTTGAATTATAGCATATATTTATGTCTATATATTACTGAACTTTTCATATGTAATTATTCATAGTTGTCTCCTTAGGGATTGACATATATTTTTGAGACAAAACAACGCAATAGTGGCCAGACCACTGATATTTCATATGATATCAAGCATCTTCAACATGTAATTTTCTGTATTAATGAAAATTATGTTTTTTTTTTTTTTCATTATAGGGGGATTCTTTTAACACAATTATTAGGGATTTCATAATATAAATGTGAAATATTTGTTATCCTAAGCATGGAGCGATCTAAGTAGATCTATTCTTATGACACATATGACCACATGGAATATATTGAGCTCAAGCATGGAGCATTCTAATATATTAAAGAAAAATTGTACATTAAAACAAACTCCATTCCTAATTAATACCAGATCAATCTACTCTGAATAGAGCTTTCTCATAAACCATAAAAACCACATCCATATCTATTTTTATCTCACAATGAATGAATTATCCACACTAAGCAATCTATTTCGCATAAATGTGAGTATATATGATATTTTGAACACTAAACAATCTAGATCTATTATTGGCACATATTCAAGTGGAAAGAGATTAATTGAAGTTGAGAATAAATGAATCTTTATTTGAATACACAACCACTAAATTTAGTCAAGTGCACAATTTTACACCTCAACAAGAAAGTAGTAGGAATGCATATGGAATGCTTGACAATAATAGCGATGTAATATATGTTGGCATTGATGTCAACCAGATGAGCCAGTTAAGCTTGGCATTGATATGAATCACTTGAAGGAATGCTTGCAAGACAATCTAATGCTTAACAAAGATTGTTAGAGGTTTTGGAGGTCCATAGGGTTTGGAAAAGAGGTTGAAGTTGGCTTGATGTAGGGGGAAGAAGTGTGATTGCATTTAAATTTAAGGATTTATTTTAATCAGTCTGACAAAACGGATAAAGGTTGAATGTGAACTTGTATTTATGATTTTATTAAAAAATAAAATAGTTGGAAACTGATGCTGAAGTCGCACCTGTTTGAATGAGTTATGGATGCAAGTTAACTATTGATATTGATTAGCACTCATTAAGTCTTAGGCATTTAATCTAAATGATTAAATTATTAATTATCATGGAAGAAATTGATCATTAACTTCCCAAAAGACAAGAGGTTATCTTTGATAGTTGGGAAGTGAAGCTCATAAATGAGCTAGTAACTACCTGCCAACTATTGGGTGAGGTGAAGGTAGTTACTAACTTCTAATTGAATGATAGGAGGGTAACCAATTTTTAGTAATCTTGCTAAGGAGAGTCACATGGTGCTAATCTGGTGAGAGGCCAGAGTAGGACAAAAGTGAGATAAAAAGAAAATCTTGTAGACTTAGTGCTTGGGGTGACACATTGAGAACAATGTCAAAGGTTGGGTGGAAGTGGCGAGCTTCAGTTTTAGTTTCCAAACTTATATTATCAAGTCGGTACCCTGAACCTTGTTTGTGAATTATTTTCTTAATGATGTAAAACTATATGATGTTTTATTGCTTACTACTATGTTTCATTTTATATGCATTAAGTATGCCTTAGATACTTGTACAAAAGAACTAAGTAGTAGTTAGTATAAGAAAATTTTACTTTTTGTATTGTATATATATTTAGTACTTACAAGTACAATAATATTTGTACAAAAGAAAATATGTAATTGAATGGAACTAATATGTTTTAGAATTTAAATTATATTCATGCATGCAATTACAAGTATGTGAAATTGTGATAGTTCAATTATTTGTACAAAATGAGTTTTGAGTAACTCTAAGTATTTACTTTGTTAAGAGTAAATAATATCAAATATATAAGAGCGATTACATACAAAGGAACATTGTTTTGAGAAGCAGAAAAAGATAAGAAGGAAGTGTGTGTGTGTGTGCACGCACACACGTAGATGTAATATGGTATTTACATTGCAAGTAATGGTTATATAAAGACTTGTAATAGATGTAAAATATAGATGTGCATATCGCCTAGAATATAATTTTAGAATATTAGAATAAGCTACAAAGTATTTTTGTATGCATGTATAAAACTATCCATGGTAAGTATGAGTGTTAAAATACATAAAATAAAAACAAGTATTTAAGCATAAATAGAGAAATTCTTTGAAACTTGTATTTATACCATAAAAGAAACATGTATGCTTAAAAGGAATTTCATAAATATAATTCATAATATATCAAAGATCAATGACTAAAGAGTCATTGTGAAGAGAATATAGTAGTGGTCACAGATGACCATAGAAGAACAATCAACAGATAATAGATATGTATTTCGAAAACCATGGGACATAGTTTTCCCATAATTCGATTACATCACAGGATTAAAGCCTTTAAATAACATAATTCGTGACAAGAAGTAAATTTGTGAAAAAGAAAACAAGTTTAACTAAGGTATAGTAAGAACTGAAAATCCTAGTTCTTACTCCTGAACACAACTGTCATGCTTAAGCAGAAGAGGAAGCCAATGGTTCAGATCACCCGACCTGGTAAATGGAAGTCAACACCTATGTAAGTAAGGTAAAGACTTTAAATCCTCCTTAGTGAAATAAAAACTTCTAAAAACTCCTTATAGAAAGGTTAATACTCGTGAAAAAATTCTTGATATAAATATTATATTAGAATATATATATTTGTATAGGAAAATATTAAAAGGGTTACATAGAAATTATAGAGAAAGAAAGGAAAAAAACTATGAAAGGAATTTAATGGAGTTATAGCTGAATGGGAAACCTAGAATCATCATGCTTAGCCATACACCTACATTAATAAATAATTAAATAAGTAAAGTAAAAATTAAAGAGATTTATAACCTTATTTTCAAAATATAATACTTATGCAAAATGAAAATTAAACAAAAAGCCCCAAGGGATAGCTCAATTGGTCGAGTTCCCATTGCTAAGTACCTTGCCAATTGGGAGGTCACAGGGTCAAATCTCCTCAATTCCCTTGGGGTTAGGCCCTACTAGTTTGGCTGGTGGGTAGATCCCTTCGGGTTGATCTACTTGGATATTCCTGAGGGCAAGAAAAACAAAAATTAAACAATGGGTAAAAATGTTAGTTCTGTAGAAGAATCCTCTTTTGTACCTAAAAAAAGAATATATATATATATATATATATATATATATATATATATATATATAAGCTCAACTGGTCGAGTTCTCGTTACTAAGTACCTTGCCAATTGAGAGGTCACGAGGTCAAATCTCCTCAACACCCTTGGGGTTAGGCCCTTCTAGTTTAGTTGGCGGGTAGATCCCTTCGGGTTGATCTACTTGGATTTTCGTGAGAATAAAAAATTAAACAATGGGCAAAAATGTTAATTATGTAGAAGAATCCTCTTTTGTACCTAAAAAAACAATATATATATATATATATATATATATATATCTAAGAATTCATGCCTTCGTAGGGTTAAAACCCTGGTTGGGAAAATTCATCGAGCCTTATGTAAACAAAATAAAATAAAATAAAATTCCATGGTCATCCTCTTGTACAATAGTAGAACTAAGAAAATATCCTAAACGGTTTAAGGAGTTATTCTAGGAAAAGGAAATATCTTCATGCAAGAAGATAGAGACAACTATTGAACTGTTGCTTGTTGTCCCTATTATTTAGGTTCTGCTGGCTTTGGTCTTTGATATTTTTCCCTTTAAGCTGCTTGTCTGTTTGATCTTCACACTGGAAGTCATATTCACTTATGACCTTTCATCTGATACACTTTAATCTGATACTCTTTGACCTTATTGACCTGTCAATATCCTTTACTGTGCCTTTTTACTTTTACTGTACATTTCAAGTTTTTACTGTGTATTTCAACAATAAATCATTTATTTTTTTTATGTCTTAGCATCAAGTAGTTTGAATATTGATCATCTGTTTGTCTTTTAACTGTATGTTTTATCTGCCTCCTCTGTTTTGTCTTTTAACTGTGTAAATTGTTTGTTTTAACATTTACTGTGTAAATGATTTCTTCTGCTCTGTCTTTGGTTTAGACCTGATTTCTGTTTGTACAGGAAAATCATTTGAATTCATTTCTCGAGAATCTGGAACAAACAAGTTTTTAATTAGTATAAAACCGTTTATCCAGTTTCCTGGTCTTCTGCTAATCACCTGCAAAATACAACAATTGTTAAGAAAAACACAGGTTGACAAGGAGAGACAAAATGGCTTCATTTGAGTTGAAAGGTCTGTGGATGGAGTCCGAAGCATTTTTGGGAGGTAAACAGTGGTTAAATCGGTTGCAGAGGCTTAGGGTGGCATAGGAGGGTTATACGGATTTTACTGTGTAAATGGACGAAAAGAGCAAAAGTGAGGGTTTTCGCCTTTAAACGGGTAAACGGTTAACTTTTTAAAATTTGGCGCAAAGTGAACAGTGGATGGTTTTACTGTACGCAGGGAGCGGTTTCAGAGGCTCATTGCACCACTTTTGGCCGTGGGGTGGTTTTTCTCCAAGGGCACGTGAGTTAACATGGGAATGACACGTAACCATAAGGGGATTGAGCAAAACCACGAATCTTGTGTGCTCTCGGGCCTTTAAAGATTGGAGATCGGCAACGCGTGATATGGTTGTGGATCGTTAGATCTGGGAGCAGGCGATCGGATGGCTATCGCGCGATCGAGATGCACGGAGGGAACAAGCGCGGGCATTAGCGTGCCCGACGAATAATTACAAGTGATTTGTAATTATTTTAATGAATAAAGTGTGAATTAAACACATTGTGATGGGTTTATGGAGTGGGACCGGGGTTTAACTGTGGCAGGGTTTATTTAACCATACCGAAGGGGTGGGTTAAAAAGTTTAGTCGGGAAAATGGTGAATTACGCAGTTAAATTAATAAAGCAGGGGGAACATAAAACTTTAGGATAAGGAGGATTTTATGGTTTTTTTAGGGAATTTACAAGGGGGAAATGAGTTCTCGGGGGTAAATGTGCTAGGAAAAACATGTGAAACCAAGGGAAAGGGTGAAAATGAAGGGAAAAGGGTGTTTTCTTGAGAAATGATGGGATTATGAGGAAATTAATAAGGATGTAATGGGGAATGAGGGAAAGTTAACCAAATAAACTTGTGAACATATTTTCACCTTCATAATTGTTCTTGCACGCTACAACACATGATCAAGCATGATAAATGTGCTTAAGCCTCAATCGACTTTGTGCTTCTGCAAACTTTCTTCTACCTACCCTTTTCTTACGCTAACATTTTCTCTTCACTTAATTGGGTGCATTTAGGCTAGCAGACCCTTTTCTTTCATTTTTCTTTTAAAAAGAAAACTATATAATTCCAACCTTAAAACATCCAAGGGCTCAGATTACGCTGATGAGCTCCTTATTATTCTTCACCTAACTACTGATCTGCCAAGATTAAACAGTTTGGCTAGATCTTTATTTTCTAACTATAAACATGAAATTTAAAGCATGAACTAGTCAAGATTAAAGTATTTGACTGTCATGGGTTGTGGCATTTATGACAAGCTGCACACAACCATTATTTTGCATAATAAAGTAAAATGTAGTGGCACTTGGACTTGCACACTTTAAGAGTTTATTGCTTTTTGCTTTTCTCTAACCTAACATTTTATTTCTGCCTTCATTTTTTAGGGCATTTATTCTAACATTTTCTTTGATATAGACATATTTATCAAGATATTTCCTAACGTTTTTTATTCAATATTTTTTTTGTCCATATCCTAGCTTAACATTTTTTTGAAAAGTATTTTCATTTTTTGATTAATTGATTCTAACTTACCAAAACCAAAAAAATGCTACAACAGAAACCACTGTCAAACCAGGAAAAACCCATGAGAATGACAACAAATGAACTAAATACACACATGCATATACCATGGATGCCAAAACCAGCTAGGAAATCATACATGCAACTTGTTACCTGCAAGTATTCCCGTTGAAGCCGCTTGATCCAACCTTTCCTTGCTTGATCCTTCCTTTCCTTGGCTTTCCTTGTTCTTCCTTTGCTTTCTTCCTTTCTCATCTTGGTGTTCTTCTCCTCTCTCAAAACCACTTCTAGACCTCAACTAAAAAAAGGCCTCAAACTGATGCTATAATGCATTTTTATTATTGTTGCTTCTAATTTCTTCATTTTCCCTCTATTTTCCTTCATTTTCTTCCTCATATGTAACATGCGACTTTTCACCTTTCTTTTCTCCTAATTTCTTTTACTTTCATAAATAAAATTTCAATAATGTCTCTTTCCATTTTCAAAGCCTTTACCAATTTCATTGTAGCCATAATAAACAACAAGTGATGCCCATTAGGATGTTTTTCCCAACATTCAACTTGGAATACATGTCCCATGTCCTTGGTCTTATTTTTCCTTTATTAACTTTATTACATGAACTTTTAACCTGGGGATGTTACACTCCAGCAGGACATATGAGACGTACATGACATATGATTATGTGTTAGGCTTGATATCTACCACGAAGAGAGACATACGTGAGCACTATGTTACACATATAGACATACGTGAATTTATGTTCAAAGGGTGTGCGTTCACATGTCGGATCATATATATATATATATAAGCTTACTCAAATAAATTTAGGAGTTAAAACAAAAAAGAGGGGATTATCCCATTTTTCTAGTTGAGCAAGAGAATTTGGATTATTAGGGGACACTTCACTTAGGTAAGTGGGGTGTTGCAATAGGTTCTCATTAACTTATTATTATCAAGAGCATAAAAGAATTGGGTTTGCAAATGTTTGTTGTTAGCAAACCACTTCATTTGTAGCATTTGTATGAGGAGCATTCTAAGCTTTCACATACTTTGTCAATTACTGTATATAATTACATAAAGATATTATATGGGAGACTTTTTGTTTGCACTATGACAATGTCTGTATCTTATTATATATAGGACAAAGCAATTGTATAGATGTAATTCATATTCTTTAGCCTTGATCACTAGACAATACATAATGTCATGTTTTCCAAGTTAGCAAAACACCATATTATTTTGTTAGCATTATTGAATGGTCCATAGTTTCTTGAAATGTGACCCCACTTGCCACATCCAAAATATTGGATTACAATTAAACAACCTTGTTTGAGAATCAAGTACTCTATGCACTATTTCAAATTATTCCTTGGTCATGTTTTATAAACATATATATTAACTTGACAAGGGGGGACAACATTATTGTAACCTAGTTTTGGATGCTAACTCATAGGTTTAGGAGTGATATTAAATTAGGATCATGGAATAGATTGTGTGGAGGATATGATATCTGAAGTAAGTTGCTAAGCTACAATAAATACTTCTCAAAAGGAGATTACACTAAAATAGATCATAATAATTTCTTGTGTCTATACACTAATCAAACAAATAAGCTTGTGCAACCATTAAAGCATAACAATTATTGAAACTGTTCTTTCATAATTTATGCAACCATTACAATGTAACAGTTATTCTAGTTGTGCTTTCATAAATTATGTTTCTAAGCCCCTCCCAACCAATCATAATCCACATTCATTCAATCGATAGTTAGGAAAATAATTTATAAAACATTACATACCAGACACTTTATTGATCTAAATTTTATTTTTGAGATATAAATCTTAATGTAATAATATATGGTAACCTTACTTTAAATCAATAACGCATAGATATAAATATAGTTAAAATATGGTCTTTTCGCTGCTTTTCAATTGGGGTCTTGCGCGTCGAATCCTGCTTTGCCTATGGCGGCGCTTCAATCGGCCCCTGCTTTCTCCCTTCGGCTCTGTGGTACTGGTTCGGCGGCCCGCTCGTCTTGGGTTCTGATCGGTAGTGATCCGGGGCTCTTTATCGCACCTGTCGGGTGGTTGCGGTGAGCCTTGTAGGCTTCGGCAGCCCTGTCTCGCTTCATCCGGGAGGCTCTACTTGGTGGTTTTGCAAGGTTCTGTTTCTTTGGGTTTTTGATTGTGCGGCGGAGCGGGGGCGAGTTTATTTTGGTCTTCGAATCACTTTTCGTGGGGGCGAGGTGGGTGCCCTAGCCGCCTCTGCCCCCGAACCCTGCTTGTGCTCTCGCTGGGACCGGAGGGATTCCTCTACTGGGGTAGTGGGTGCTTTTTTGATGGCTTGCTAGCAATACATTGCGGTATTGACGCGTTGAGGGAACTGGCTTTGTTTCGTGCCGCATCATAGCTGTTTTTTTGCTGGGTTTTCTGCAGGCGGCTGAAGAAGTTTTGGTAGTTTGGTATCTACCTCTGGTTTGGTCGGTTTCAAGAGGAGAGTTTGAAGGGGCGGGGGAAGCGTGGCTTCCATGACTGCACTTTCCTCATTTTGTGCCTCTCCTACTTGCTTGGACAGCTAGATTTAGATGTTTTACTATTTCATTTTCTCGCTCAGCAGCTATGTTCTTGCTTTATTTGTTGTTTTTGCGATAACGGGTGTTGGTATCGTACAGTTTTGGGTTTTACATACTCTTTACTTGCTACCCAGTTTGTGGGCTTTTCTGGAATACTTCTCTTGAAGTATTGTTTATTGTATGTGGCTCTGCCCACACTTCTACATATGCGTTACATATCTACAACATGTAATTTTCTGAAATTAATGAAAATTACGGCTTTTCTCCTCAGAAAAAAATATAGTTAAAATATATCTCATTTTAAACATATCATATATCAATATAAAATTTCTAAAACAAAATTTTACATATAAATACAATTAAAATATATCTCAAATTTAAAACATATCATATATTAATGTAAAATATGTAAAATATCTAAAACATATTTTTTTATAAATATAAGTGAAATAAATTCTAAATCATAAATTAAATATTAAACTATATTAATAAAAATACAATACCACCTAACAAACTACCTAACCCCGAACCCAAACACATTTTTTTTACAAATATCAATGAAATAAATTCTAAATCATGAATTAAAAGCTTAAACAATATAATGAATATAATACAATCAATATTACATTTTAGTACCTTTCCATACAATAAACTAACCCACCCCTAACCAAGCTCAGCCCGTGAACCCCAACCTCAGCTCACCCTAGTGAGAGAGAAAATTAATTACCCACATCCATACTTTGCGGAGTATGCACCATTTTTCAAAGCACCATTGCATACTTTGCGGAGTATGCACCATTTTTATGCACAGCGAAGCCCAATGCACCATTTTTCAAAGCACCATTGCATACTTTGCGGAGTATGCACCATTTTTATGCACAGCGAAGCCCAATACACTTCAGTTTCCCTACTATGCTCTCTGGACCATCCTCATTAAAGATGCACGTCCACTGCATACGCTGGGCTCCACACAAGGAACCAGGGCTCAACGATATTGATTATATCAATATCTATCGGAGCACCATAATCAAAGCAGAATTCTCAGAGCACAGGTAGCACAGGCAATCCCATAAGCATGGCTTTTGTCTATGTCTAATTTACCAAACAAATTTAAATAAAGTCGAGAATTAGCAGACTCATATAAGGATTTACAGTCATCCCTTGCTATGACGTCTATACTTCCGACAAATAACAGGAAAGCAGACACTGTACATACACACTGTATATATATTCATTGCAGTCTTTACACACAGCCATAGATCTCTCTTTTCCTGTCAAATCACTTCTTCCTGCGAAGTGCGTCGAACGCTTGAGAGCTCATTCGCTCGGACCTACATTTTCGAAGCACGAAATTGGACTGTTCTTCGGCTTGATGACAGTTACAGCGCTTCCCAGTTTCGATCCCTTGACCTCTATGTTCAAAAGTTTTCCTGTGGAAAACCCTCATCAACAATTTCTTCACATACCGAGATAAATTGCCTTTTTTGTTCGAAACTGAGCAGCTCGCAGCTTTTTAATCGGTATTGTGAATATAACAGTGCATCGACTCTGTCAAAAATCGGGGCGCGTCTGTCCCTGGAATGGACAAACTACGAAAGCTTCCAGCACCAGGTCGTGGGTAGCTGTCGGGAGTCGAACTCGAGACCTCTGCTAGCGCCTGGTTGAGCAGAGAAAGAAAGGATTGTAATTCGAATGAGTCGTAGAGGCTACTTTCGCAATCCCATACCGAGGATTTTTGTTTAGTTTGAGCGAATTTGTGAACATACTTGTTTGAATCAGCTGTTCCATTCTTTGGGAAATTCATGGTGGTGCAGTAACCAGAATCGATCTAAAATCCCACTTTAGTGGAGTGGCAGTAATACCCAAAATATATATGGTTCGTTGAGGGTGACAATTAGTGATGATTCGGAAAGTTATTATTAAATGATAGTGAAGAATAACTACCTTCACCAAAAAAAATATATATTCTTTGTATTTGTCGCCGTGTGATTGATGCAACAAATATCTCTGTCCACGACAAAAGGCCGCAAGAGTCACCCTGCACAAGTGACGTGGGACAAACAACGTTGGTGACTCATCAAATCTTGTATCTGCTTTTATTTATTTACTTTTCAGTGTGCCAGTAGATTAGGTAATTTTTTTTTAACATTGTGGTGAAGTCAAGTAGATTAGGTAGGTTAAATGTGTTAAAAAAAATAGTGGGTATAAGAATGTAAGGGAGGGTATAATATATACAAATTGTTTTTAGTGAGATTTTTTAGAAATTTTTCTGCTAGGTTTTTTTGGTTTAATTTTTTTTAAATTTGGGGGATTTATTGAAATCACAAGTTTGATGGGTAATTCTACACAATCTAAGTGTCCTAAAAAATTTTCAGGGTGTTGAATCTATATATACAGTGAAAAACCAGTTTAAATAATACAAATCAAAATTTCACATCAAATTTTTCCAGAGTATTCCGGTATTAGAAAATCTAAAAAATAGCATTAAAAACAAAGACTTTTTTTATTTACTAAATATTTAATTTTAACTTTTAATTAAATTAGATTAAATTATTAATGTTTATAATGCTTTAATTAAAACTAATAAACATAATAAATATGTTTTTTTTTTTTAATTTAATAAATATTTTAATTTTTATTTAAAAAAAATAAATTAATTTTCATAATAATAAAAAATCATTTCTCTCGCACTAAATTATAAAATTTAACAAATAATTTATATTGATAATCATTAAAACTATGGGTTATAAACTTTACTAATCCAAATAGTATTCCTATATAAATAGGACTTTAAACATTTTCAAATTTAAATAGGACTTAAAACATTTTCAAATTTAAATTATATCTCAGATATCACAATGTAAAATATACACTATCCATACTTAATATTTAATATATGTATCCCGGATCCGGGTGGCATAACCGCTTCCACAGTTATCCATGCAAGAAGTTAATGCCCAGTACTGCTAGCTGCAGAGCAGCGTGGCTTCCCGGGACATTAACTCATGCGAGCAGGGGAAGAGTTTTAATGTGAGATCGGGAGGCGGATTTGCATTTATGCTCTGCGTGGATCGACGCAAAATTCCTCCTATTATAAACATGCCGCTCCATTGTTTTCTTACCAAGCTTGGTGCTCAGTTGCGCGATTATGGAACTTGGTCTGAGGAGGCTGTGGGTGTTGGTTTAAATTTCGTTCACGACCACGAGCTCCAAGCCATCTATCTCCAGGGTAATTTCTCCCCTGTTTTGAATCCCTGCTCTCTGTTTTTGTCCGCAAGTTCTGTGGATGCTTATAAGCTCTGTTATACTGTGGTTGTTTACAAGCTCTGTTATTCTGTGGTGTCGATCGCAAGCTCTGTTGGACATCCCTCTTGCCTCATTCGTCTCTGTCCTGTTGGTCATCCCATCCATAACCCATCTCTGTCCAATCTCCTGTCTATCACCATGGTTCGCTCGGGTAAGAGGCATTGTCCTGAGGGGCGTCGTGACAATTGCTTGCATCCTCCAGTTGGTCATGCCATGGAAACGGCGCCGGAACCTTTCAATCCCTCTCCCGTCCATGAAGCTGGGCCTTCTGTTGGTTCTGGTCGTAAACCTCTGCCGAATAGTGCTTTCCAAACAACGTACTTTAAGTTTCAAAGTAATCTACATAGACCCCTGGTCACTGCCCACATCACTCTCATTCTCTCGGAAGAGGAAAACCTTGTCACCCCCCTGGCCTGCATTGCCCCTGATCCTTCTCCAAACAGTGAGAATTCTTCGAACAAAGACAGTATGGAGATTTGGGAAAAAGAGAAAGCTGAACAGGAAGCTGGTCTCAACAGTGTTCCTCCCCTGGAAGATACAGGACCGATCGCTGAGGACAGGATTCATGGCGAAGCTTATCATACCATAGCAATCCCTGACAGTGACTTAAGCGGCAATGAAGGTTTGAAGACTGGTGATATTGGTCGGGATGAGAAGAAGGACAACCGCCCAACAAAGGAGAAGTAGCGCCACTTGGGACTGTCTCTTTTTGTTTCGGTTTCTGTTTCAGGCGCGTGGTCAAGTTTCTATGCATTTTTCCTACTGTTTTTTGGCTCCCAGTTGGATTCCTGGTGACACTTTATATGCTGGGTTGCATTGTTTTTTGTATCTCTATGCCGGCTCAGTTCTTCTCCTCGGCAACATTCGTCCTTCTTTATGTCTGATATCTGGTTTCTTGCACTTTGTAACTAGTCTCCCCAGCTTATGTCTGTAATGGGGCAGTTATTTGGTTTCTTGCACTTTGTAACTGGTCTCCCCAGCTTATGTCTGTAATGGGGCAGTTCTGTTCTGTCGAATGCTGCCATGCCTCGACAATATGTAAAAATATTTTGTCTTTCAGTTAATAGAAATTAGTATTTGTAGAGAAAAAAAAAATATTTAATATATGTAAATATTTAAGACAAAAATACAAATAAAATAAGATAATATAGAATAATAAATTCTAATACGAATACATTAAGTACACCACACCGTATACATTAAGTACCCTATATTCATATGGATAAATAGTGCGTTGATTACACCATATCCATACTTCAGATTATACACCAAATTTCAAACTCCATGCGAATTTTTACGTACAAGGGAGACCAACACGACGAGAAAAAAAAATAGAAATACAAAATTTAATTTTAAAATTTCAAAAGATAATTTAAATAATAAAATACATATTACTAAAAAATTATGTTTTGTAATTATAAGATCATTTTTAATTCTAATAAAATTATAAAATCATTTTATTTTATGGCAAATATTAAAATCAAAACCGTTTATTATTTTTACATTTAGCTCTTTGAATAAAAATAAAGTGATATAGTAATTTAGTTTTTTGAATAAAAATAAAGTGATATAGTAACTAGTACTGGCATTTTAGTTTAAATATGGGTAAATAAAAATAAAAGTAATAAATTCAAGTTAGTGTTAAAGTTTAGAATCTAACCAATTTAGGTTTTGTTGATTGGTAAATTGAGGTATTTTGTTGCCCACGGGGCTTTGGATTGATGGTGAATGGGTGTTCTGTTAAGGCACTCCTTGCAATAGGTCACTGGTTCAAATCCCCCGTGGGTACTTAGATTAGTCTTACCGAGAAAAAAAAAAAAATTTGAGGTATTTTGTTAATTGTAATTCTCTATTATGGCCATGGAGAATCTAATCCTACCCAATAACAATAATAATGTCTTATTGTAATGATAATGTCTTTTATGTGAAGTATAGATAGATATATCTTAAAGGGTAATTGTTCTTGTCATATATATTAAATAGATTTGTTGAAAAAATATAAATATTAAAAATGAAGTTGCTTTATTTGATTAGTTATTTGTTGTTTGAATTGATAATTATTTTAATTTATTAATTAATAATATTTTTTCACTGATTTCTTATTGATATTAAGTAAAATTATATAATTTTTTTACTATAGTTTAATTTATTTGTTAAAATAAACTAAATTTTGTAATAAACAATAAATACCAAGGTAATAAAAATAAGTGGATTTTATTTTTAAAATAATTATATAATAATTAAATGAGTCTATATTAATTTTTTAAGTGTGTAACTATTTTTATTATATATTAAATAAACATATAAACTTCTTAACTAACAATATTATTAATTTTGAACTTGTTAATTCATAATATTTATTGACGATGATAATGATGATTAATGTACACTGAATTCAATATGGTCTATCAGCCCTTAAGAAAGTAAGAGATTAATTGGGGCTCTTTAATAGCTTATTTTTATAATAAAAATGAAGTGAGAGGAACTTTCCTAAATCACTATAGTTTTGTTGACTTACCAAGTCAAGAAGATTGGAAGTGTGGCAAAGGTTTTGGAAATCCAAGAGAAAGTGTTTTTCATCTTCAACCTTCTTAGTATCGCAAAGGTGACAAACTTTTTAGTCCCAAGTTGTTTTGGGTATTGGCCAATGCCTTGTTTCACTTCAAAGCTCGTAAGAATTAGTTCTTATCTTTGCAATGTTCAATTTCTTTTTAGCACTAGTTAAGGAAGAAAGACAATCTTGGTTAGAAAGATTAGGGTTGATTACCACCTTATAATTTCTTAGCTTCATTTTCCCCTCTAACTCATTATCATCTCACAACTTAAATTTGGAAGTAATAGTGTTTTTAATATTATCCTTATTCTTCTAGATGATATGCTCCTTTATCCCCCAATGGTCGAGCCAAGATTGGGCATCCTTATATTAGCCTGAGCCATAAGTGAGAGTTTTGACTAGAGTTAGAAACAATTTTAGGGAACCTCTTGGCTTCTATGTTGTAATTTTTTTTCTTATACATCAGATACCTAAACATAGCCATGCTTTCAATAGAGGAAAGACTAGCTTCAATCAAGAGGGCAGTGTGGGAAGTATTTCATTTAAAAGTAATTTAAATATTATAAATAATTAAGTTACATTTTAATAATTTTTCTTTTTTTGTAAACTTGGCAGATCTCTATTTTTTTCTATTTTCAAAAGAACTTTTCACAACCATTTACAGGTGGTTTTCCTTCCCGAAGGAAACCAGGTATCCACTCGTCAGCTTTAAATCCTATCCAAAATTTAAATAAGTTCATTGCTATCCATCTAGCATCATTGTATTGACTGTCTATTCTATTGTCTCTACTTATCCAAATAAAAATAAACATAATTATATTGTTCATAGTTAAAACCATTTTTGAATCCAACTAGTTCACTTTGTCACTCCTCATCAGAAGATATTACTGGTGCAGGTGCCTTTGCGCTGAATCCTGGCATCTTGCTTCGCTGCTCAATTCTCCATTTCAGGTCTGTCAGAGTATGTTCAATTCTACCCAGTGCTAAGTTGTTTCTGTATGTCTAGATCTGAATTGTCGCTATCTCTCATAATAGTTCTGCATAGACTGGGTCCTTTTCTTTGTTCTGATTATGTGCCTCTATTTCTTCTCTCACTGCATGCTCATGCTCTTGGTGTAGGGTCATGGCCCGAGCCACCACGTTCTTCATAATCCAATATTGTTGTATGGTTTGCTTGAACAATGAGTGCCTCCCATGAGTGGAACCTGGGTCTGGCACCATGGTTTCCCATTCATCCATGGGGATATCTTGGTATTTGAGATTGGCTCTTAAATCCCTCCCCCAACTCGCAATCTGAGTTCTGACTTCCAACGGATTTCCTTCCATGTAGGCATCGATGATTTTCTTCATGTGTTCCCCATCAGGTTTCCTGCCTCTTTTTTTTTGTTGTCCACTTGTTCCCTCCTCCTTCTTGGTTCCTCTGTTTCCTCTTTTGGGGGCCATTTTTCTCCTTGTTTGGGTGCTGTTGTCTTGCGTCTGGTGTGTTTTGTCTTGGTCAGAGTTCTTACTTCGGTGTATTGGATTACCTATCACAAAATCGATGCATTCATCAGCTTTATAGTTTTGACAGAGTTCAATTCCCCAATTGCTCTTTTCCTTTCCTTTGTTTGTGTCTTCTATCTTCTGGTTTCCAGCTAGTGTTTCTGTACCATCTACCTCCTTGTTTTCAGGCGGTTTGGGTTTTGTGACTGTTAATTTTTTTTTCAAGGTCAAGTTTCTCTTAGGATTTCTTCCTGTGACCCCCCTTTTACAGCCTTCTAAGCCCTTCCATTCCTTTCTCATCCGTCTCGAGTTTTCCTCCTCAGATGGGATCAAGGCAATTTGATTTTCCCACCTTCCTTGGGGTATCTCAAACGTATCTATAGGGTTCCTGGTGCAGCTCCTCTCTTCCCCCTTAGGATGCCTAAATTTCGGCGTTCCCCTGGTCCTTAGGCTTTTCCCTTCCTAGGAATCTTCCATAATAGCTACTGTCCCAATTCCCTCCATTCCTACGAGTTTGGCCTGGATCGAGAGCCTACGGGGGATACTACTAGCTGATGTTGAAGGCTGGCCCTCTCCCTTACTGGGTATTAGCTCGTGCCTCCCTTTTTATCTTTGAAGGAATTACCTATGGTCTGCAGGAATGGTGTCTACTACGCTGGGAATTCTAGAGGTTTTTCCCTTGTTTTTGTCTATCTTAAACTGGAAGCTAAGCTGATTATCAATCTTCTTGCTACAGAGACTCATGAAGCTTTTAGAGTTGGGGAGTGAAGGGGTTACATACCTGCTTCTCGCGTGGCTCCTTCTTCCTGCTGCTGCTTGTGTCTTCACTCTGTTGTCACCTCCCTTCTCGCCACCTTTCCTCGTCTTCGTTTGCATGCAAAGAGCTGTTTGCGAGTTTTCTTTGGTTTTAATCTTTCTCTTTCTCTGACCCTGTCCCTTACTGGCATCTGGCCATCTTGATTACGTCACAGATCCCTTCGAGCTTGTCTCAGGATGCTGCTCTTACCGTGTCACTTCTAACCTCATTCTGCCACTTGGTGTCCTTCCTCTGCCCACCTCTCTGTTCTTGTCATGCCCTCCTCTCTGTCAATTTGGTTATTTCTCTCCCTCAGACTCTCAGGGTGTGTACCTTCCCTACCCTGCTCCATCAGTTTCCCAATCGCCTGTCTTCTCACTTCATTCTCTACATTTGTCCTTTCCTCCAGTTGTCCTCTTACTTCTTCCCAATCTCTCTTTCGTGGTCTCTGTAGATTTCCCTCCCTCTTCGTATTTCCTTCCTTATCCTTTTTGAGTAGTTGTCTTCGGTCCGCCATTTCCTCCTTTTGGCGTAGCTCGACCTCGCTTTCATCTAGCAATCTTCCTCCATTTCTACATCCCCAATTCGCCAAGTTGTCTGCTGGTTTGTTGCCCTTCCTTCTCACATGTGTGGGAAGGATGTAGGAAACCTTTCGCAGTAAGGCGCTTATTTCCTCTACTAACTAGGCCGTTCTCCAACTTCGACTCATTTTTTCCGCTGAAGCGCCATTCTAGAGTTATTTCACGATGTCTATCACTAGTTTCGCTTCTCCTTCCACCTGCAACTTTTGGTACTTCTCCCTTATGGCAATATCTAGTCCTCTTCTCAGCACATGAAGCTCAGCTTCGTTGTTGGTTGCATTGCCGCAATCCATCGCATATATTTTGAGTGTCTTTCCCCTGTCGTCTCTAAAGACTCCTCTTATCCCTACCTCTCCTGGGTTACCCTTCGCTGCCCCGTCGAAATTCAGTTTGATGAATCCCTATTAGGGATTACTACAGTAGTTGTTCTCTTCTGCCTCATTATTATGGTATTTCCCTGTTGTAACCTTCGTCATGCTTGACTTTAGTTGCAAGTGATCCATTATTCTTGCCTCTGTCTGGTCGAATTTCTAATCTTCCTCAGACCATTTCTCTGTGAGAATGGTCTCCCTTATATTCTGGGTGATTTGGTTCCATATCTCGTCCTTTGCTCTACCATCTTCCTTGAAGGTTAGGCGATTTCTCTCTTTCCAAATGTTCCACAGAACGAATCCTAATGAAAGTTTCTAGGCTCTGTTCAATATTGTATTTTAGTAAGGTTTTTTCTACAATTTTTCTATTTTTATTTTGATACTATTTTTGTCTCTATCACTGATTTAAAAAAGATCCCGGTGTTGTCTCCACAAGTTATTGCTAACTTTGTAGTCATTAGTTATGTGCTCCATGGTTTCTTCTTATACTTGGTAGAGAGCGCAACATGAAGGGCCGTGTGTTCCTTTTTTCCTTAGCTGGTCCCAGGTTAGAGCTCTCCCGTGGCTCAGGATCCAGGAGAAAAATGCTACCTTTAGCCAAGTTTTTGTTTTCCAAATGCTGTCCCATTTTTTTGTTTCTGGGTTTCTGTTATATCCTTCTTTTAGATAGTATCCTTCAGCTATAGTGAACATTCCTTTGATTCTCTTTCCCCATTTGATAGTGTCTGTCCCCGCTTTGGCCGCAGTTTTCCTTATTTCCATTTATTTTTCATATAATCCCCATTGAATTGTTTATGGCGTGTCTGGCTAATTTTCCATTTTTTTCCACCTTCTCTAGTATATGTCCATTTCCGGGCTCCAATAGTTGCGTACTGCAACCCTCTCAATTTGTGTGGTGAATTGGTGTATCTCTTGGAGTTGAGGTAGTTGGTTGAGTTTGTTTCTCTGTTGCCAAGCCTCTTCCCAAAAGTTTGCTTTGTCCCCCTCTCTTATTTCCCAAAAACTATGCTCTCTCATCAAATCCCTATTGGTTCTTGCCAAATTCCATATTGTTGAGCCTTTTTTTCTGTTTGGTTTCTCAACTTGCCTTCTGGAGACCTGGGCATCTCATATTTTCTTTCCCATAGCTTTTTCCACAGGTCTTCGCCCCCTTGCATCCATCGCCACCAAATCTTTGCTCCCATTACCTAGTTCAGGGTATATGAGTCTTTCATTCCTAGACCTCCTTCTGATAAGGGTTTTCTTAGCCACTTCTAGGGTAGAAGCGCCCACTTTTTTATCTTTCTCGCCCCTTGCCATATAAATTTTTTAAACATGTCCACCATTTTTTGACATATTGTTTTGGGTGTAGCTTGGCTAGTCAATTGATATATTGGTAGGGATTGAAGTACAGATTTGAGCAAAATTATACGACTCAGAGTGTTGAGGGCTTTGAAGGTCCAATTTTCCATTTTCTTTTGCAACTTCATCATCAGAATTCCCCAATTAGCAATTTTGTTTTGCTTATCATTTAGCTGGATGCCTAAGTACTTAGTTGGGAATTTTTTGATTCTAAATCCCATGGTTATTGCAAGGAACACTTGGGATGCATTCTGGGTGTTGAAGAAATAAATTTCTGATTTTCTCTTTGCTTACCTCTGTTCCCGAGGCCCCTGTGAATTCTTTAAGAATTTCCATTATTTTTTTTGCTTCTTTAAGAGTTGCTTGTTCGTATAACATAACTTCGTCAACAAACTGTTGATGAGTTAAAGGTAGGTCATTTCCCCATAGTCTTAATCGCTTCAGTTGTTCACTGTTAACTTTTTCTTTTATAAATCTTCCAAGTCCATCCGCTGCGAGAATGAACAGGAACAGTGATAATGGATCGCCCTGTCTAAGTCCTCTGGATGGATTGAAGGCTTTTGTTGGAGATCCGTTTAATAGAATTGACATTAATGGCGTAGTGATCATTGACATTGCCCAGTTGATCCATCTGCCATCAAAGTTGTAAGCCTTGAGTATATGTTGCAGGTATCTCCAGCGTAATCTATCATAAGCTTTTGTGAGGTCAATTTTTATCATCATTCCTTTGGTTTTTGAATTCTTCAATGACTGAATTGCTTCTTGTGCTACTATTATACCATCTACTATTTGTCTTCCTTTTATGAACCCCGTCTGTTCCGGGGAAATCAGCTCTAATAGTATTGGTTTGAGCCAGTTCACCATGATTGTAGCTAGAATTTTATATATCACATTACATAGCGCTATCGGACGGAACCCTTGAGGCTCATCTATTTTTTCTGTCTTCGGTATCAGAGCTAGGAAAGTAGCATTTAAAGTCGAGTGCATTCTTTTGGTGCAGCGGGACTCTTCTACTGCATTCATTATGTCCTGGCTCATGAAGCTCCATGTGGCTTGAAAGAATTCCAAGGTAAATCCATTCAGCCCAGGTGCTTTGTTCTTTTCCATTCCCTTTACTACCTCTTTCACCTTAGCTTCCTTTATGACTCTTAGTAGAGCCAAATTATGTTCTCTATTTGCAATTTTGGGGATGTTTTGACTTATTTTGTCAATGTGATCCTCCCTACTTATGTTGGGTTCTGTCAGGATTTCTTTGAAGTGTTGCACTGTTAGATTCTCCAATTCTGTTTTCTGGTTTAACCTGTTGCCTTGCTTGTCTTTTAGGGAGAATATTCTATTTTGTTGTAAGTGTTATATCATTGCCTTATGGAAGAATTTCATATTTCTCTCTCCTTCTTTTAACCATTGGATTATGGATTTTTGTTTCCATAAGATTTCCTCCTGTTTTCTTCTTTCCTCTATTTTATTAAGCACCAATCCTTCTTCTTCAACTAATTCTTCACTTCTTCCTTCGTTTATGATTTTCTGTTGTATTTTCTCCATTGAAATTTGCAATTGTTCCTTATCATTGTGAATATTTCCAAATTCTTCTCTATTCCATTGTTTAATCTTTCCTTTTAGATCTTTTAGTCTTAGTTGGAGAGTGCATTTTATTTCTTCCTTCCCTCCCGTTCTCATTTTCCTTCCACCAAGTCTTCATTTTTCTGTAAATTTAGGATCTCTCAGCCAGAATGCCTCAAACCTGAAGGGTTTATTCTGGTTCTCCTGATTCATAGCTATCTCTAGTTTAATGGGCCAGTGATTTGACCCTAGACATGGAAGGATTGTGGCTTCGTAGAAAATATCCTTTCCTAAGAGGTGTTTTGATGCAAGAAATATGTCTAGCCTAGAGGCTATTTGATTGCTCCCTCCTCGCCGATTGTTCTAGGTGTATTTCCCATTTATAGTTGGGATATCTATCATTTTCAATTCCACCTGTAGGTCCCTGAATTTCTCCATTTCTAGTTCTTCTCTTTGCAATCCACCTTTCTTTTCGTCTTTTTTTGTTGTCATGTTGAAGTCCCCTACTATCAACCACAGTTTTTCTTTATGTAGGTTACCTAACTGTTGGAGCTGGAGGAGGAAACTTCCTTTTTCCGTTGGAATATGTGGTCCATAAACTGTCGAGACTAGAAACCAGTCGTTGTTTCCTATTAATCGAAACTTCCCCATGAGAATCCTTTTCATTCCTATCCAATAGTCAGTTGTGATTTCTGTTGGGTTCCATAAAATCGCAATACCTCCCGCACTTCCATTCGCATCTATGGTCATGCATTCATATTTTGGTTTGATTTTGTTTAGGATCTCCTCCATTTTCCTCCCTGTGATTTTTGTTTCCTGTAACAACATTATTTGGGGTTTTTCTCTTCTTAGCCTTTCCATTAAGTGTCTCTGTTTGCCTTGGCTGTTCAGGCCTCTTATATTCCAGGAACAACCCCTTATATTCCAGGACGTGACTATCATGAGGTGGTTTGGTTGGTTTGGTGGAATACCGCCGAGAGTGGAACTACTCTTCCGTTATTCACTAGCATTTCACCCATGAGTTGTATCGCTTCTTGAATATTCCTTCCACCTCTTTTGAGTTGTATCGATTCTTGAATATTCCTTCCACCTCTTTTTTTCCCTCATATTGTTTTTCTTTGAAGGTCCTGAGTATTTTCCTACTGGAGGCCTAGTTGTTCTACCATTCCCAGCTTTCTTGTGCCCTGTTTTTCTTGGTATTGTTGGAAGGTCTCTCTATATAGTTTTTTCTGCTCTTCTGGGATGAATCTTTCATCCAGGTGTTTCCATTCCTCTAGGAGTTTCCGTAATACTTCTTCTTCTGAACTTAATTCTTCTCCCCTGCTTGTATCAATTTCCATTACTGCATTTTCCATTTTCTCCCCTGTTTCCTTGTCCTCCTTACCTGATGGTTCGCCTTGAGCTTTCCACTTGATGTGTGATGTACCTTGACTTGTGCTGTTTTCTTTTTCTTTTTCTCCCTGGTAATCCATTGTTTGAGTCTCATTTTCTTCCTCTTCTTCTTGAAGGATTTCAAAGCTATTTCTATAACTTGTCTTGATTTGTTGTTCTTTCATTGTTTCTTTGGGGTTTTCCTTTGTGTGTCTTCTTTTATTTTTTACCTCCTAAAACCCTTCCTTGTCTTCTTGATTTTTTTTCTATGGCTTGTTTCTTCTTTCCTCTTCTTCTATGTTGAGCGGGAATTCCTTGAATAGGTGGCCATACTCATGGCATTTTCTGCATCTAAAAGGAATGTGCTCGTAATCTAGGGTTTGTTGCCATACCTTCTCATGATATTTTAACTCGATTGTATCTGGAATCGGGTCAGCTATGTTCATGTAGACACATATGCTTGCATATGAGGTGTATCTTCCCTTCTTCGTAGTTTATGCTATTTTAACAAAGCTTCCTATAGTGTTTCCTATTCCTTCTAGGATTTTTGGATCCCAGAAGTCGAGTGGAAGTCCGAATAGTCTTACCCATACCAGTGCTGCTAAGAATTTTTCCTTACCTGCGTTATAACATTCTTCCCAATATCTCATAAACAATTGCGCATTATAATGGAAATATGGACCATTTTCAAACACTTTTTCTTTATCTTGCAGGTTCGAGAAAATAACCATAAAGAATCCTCATGCTCCCAGCGTCAGTTCAATGTGGCCTCGGGGTTGCCACTTTCACTAGATCCATCTGGTGAGGTCCTTTTATGCTGGCCAAACTCCGATGAATTTGCATATTAGTGCATGATCTTTCATGTAGCTTCTGTAGTGCTCCAGTTTATTCATTCGGATGATAAATCTTGGTTTCTCCGCAGCACATGGTAAACACCTTCCTCTGCTGCCAGCCTGCCATCGTGCTCCCATTAAAGGTCCCAGTTTTCTTGTTTCTTCCGTTTGGTCGGTGTTGTTCTGTCCTTCTCCTACTGCTGCATCCCAATAGGAGGGGATCTCTCCCCTCCTCCCTTCCTCTATCATTGTTGTTAGATCTCGGTATCAGTGTTTGTCGTTGACTGTATCTCTTGTTGTTTTTTATGCGCCACCTAGCTCATGGCCGCGAGACCATTAGGGTTGCAGAGCAAAAAATTACATTTTAATTAATTAATGATTAAAAAGATTTCAGAAAAAAAATTTGCAAATTGATATACGAAATTGAAACAATTAATTTCCTAATAAAAAGAAAAGACTTACACAAAAAAGTCTATACATTTACATTTTTACTCCTATTTAGTCTAGACACATTCAAATTTTTAATCCTAGTTATTAAAGTGTTGAAGAAAACATACATAATGATGGGTAGTAACAACACTAGTAAAAGTATTTACTTACATCCTATTTATTGCAATTACATCAAAAAATTATAACAGAAATTTTTGACTCAATTATCTATAAAACATTGTATTATGCAAATACTAGAATAACAATCATTTCAAAATAAATCAAACATATTACAAATAAATAATTTTAAACATTAATAAAAAGTAACAAAATTCAATTCATAATATAATACCCTCTCAAAAGTTACTATATTTATAAATAATGCCATATATCTATAAATAATACCATATATATACATAGAAGGGTATAACTAGCAATTGCCCCAAAAGGTGCAAAGAGAGGCCGATAGGATTCTTAAATTGAAAAATTTGTATTTTGGTTTCCATAATTAGCAAATAATAAGTGAACGTTGATTTGGAAGATTGAATTTTGGATGATGTAATTGTCTTTGAGCTTCACATTGAAGGTAGCAAAGCATATCTAGAGGTGTTTATAGTGCATCATAGATCACTTTACTCAAAATGATAATGCAGAATAACACATAAAAGATTCTATCCATGAGATTGATAATGAAAAATAACACATAAAAGATTTTAGCCATGAGTTTGACAATCTTCTCGACATCTAAACAAGTTTTTCCAACCTAAATTTACTTTTCTTGTTTTTCTCTTTTGGTTGTTCTCTATGTTAAATGTAATGAGTTTTCCAAGAAAACATATGGTTTCTACTTTTTGGGCAGATGCTCCTTCATGCCCATTTTTGTGACAACTCGCAATTACTACATCATAAAGCTCATATACATGTAATTTGTGTACATTTTCTATAATACAATGTCTTCTAACTTACTAACATAAAAAACACACTATACAATATAATATAATTGATAATATTAATTTACTTTTGCAAAAATACTCCAACAATATGCTTCTTATATACACTAAAGCAATACCAAAACTGTCCACTAAATCCCCATGTAAGAGACAAAAACATAATCAAATGTCAATATAAAAACAAAAATATAATATGAATTTAATTTTTCTTCAAATCTTAATTGATTTAAATAATGGAAATATTAAATTTGTTCACTAATTAAATATAATTTCTAATCTTTCTCATATTCTTAAACTTTAAACTAAAATCACCTATATAAATTTAATAATATAGAAAATATTTTTTTACCTTTCCTACCTTCATGGAAAATGAATATTTACTAATTTAAAAATATATAAAATAAATTTTTTTACCTTTCCTACCTTCATAGAAAATGAATATTTACTAATTTAAAAATATATAAAATAAATTTACAATCATCTGATTGTGATAGCGGGGATGGGAGGGGAAAGGGAGGGGAAAGGCCACGGTTATTTTCCATCATCCACTTTGCCAACAACTACTTTAGGAAGCAATATTGTTTCACAAGCCCTAAACGAGACAAATCAATGAAGTTGTTCTCCACTATTTGTTGGTTAATGTTGCTCTTGTCTGACTAATAGAAAGTATTAAAAATAATGCAATGGATGGTGAAAAAATGCATGCCCTCATAAGCACAGAAATCCCACTTCTTGCTCTACCCATTGCATTTCATGAGGTAATAAACCAGCATTAACAACGATGATAAAAGGGATGCAAAAATTCAGCAAAGCCCAAAGGTTGATCAAATATGCTTAAATCCGGTTTAACTTCACATCCACAGTATTCCCCTGATATATGGAGCATGCTACAGTGTTTCCACTGGAGCAATCCACCACTAGGAAAAGAAAAAAAAGGAATTTATGGACATCTTACTGTTGAATGCCCTTAATTATCATAGGAAAGAAGAAAAACAGTTGGGAATTGAGTATCTAAATTCTTTTACTAAAATAAAAACACCTGACCCCTAAAATTGGGAAAGGTTGTGTAACATCACATTCACTGAACACGAAATTGAATAACCACGATATTCTAGAGGATGAATCACATGGTTTTAACATCTTGCCGTAGCTCAAATTCAAAATTCCAACTGAAATGCTTTCGTCATTAAAATCAATTCAGGGTAAAGAAAACACAAAATTGGTCCTTTGCATGAGATTCCGTTCAGATTAACAAGGCCATTACAAAACAAATGCAGTGGGGGAGATAAAATAACTCACGTTTCTCCTCGCCGTCTTCCATGCGGCCCCATAAACCGCTCCTCCTGTCCTCTCTTCATATTCCAAAATAGTTACAATTGCAGTACCTTCAATAAGCTTGATCGAAAGGCAGCTCTGAACGCCAAAAGAAAAACCATAAATCACTTATAATTTCTTTCATACAGGGAATTTAAGCATCATATAATGGCGTGAAGCCGCAGCTATGCATAGTGAAGAACAAGAGAGACTCTTAGAAATTTGAATTAATGCAAGAAACGTACAAAATTTTGAGGAAAACAAGCGCGGAAGCGCAACAGATTGAGGGCAACAGAGTTGCAAGCTGACGGTGCCAAGTTTCGATCACTGGTCAAAAACCTCTACTCATTACAAATTTTCCCAGCAGCAGGTGAGAACAACACCACCTCTTCTAATTATTCGACTCCAAATACAATGACAAACAAACACCTTTCCAACATACAGCCTCGATACGATCATGAATATTTCTGTAATGGAACCTGCAATATTCTCGCTCGTAGCCGTGGCAGATGTCACTAAAATGCCACTCAATACGATCATGGCGGCATCGGCGGTTGAAATTGCCACTGCATCCGGAGAATGGGGCCGTTTCACTTCAATACCGGCAATCTGAGCAACTGCCAGAAGGGAGAGAAGCTCACTGTTTTGGTTCTCCCTTCCACAAAAACGTCATCCTCCTGTTATGAAAAACCAAAGAAAAACCAAACATAAATGTAGTGAATGAATTTTCCATGGACATTATTCGTTCCAGGAGAAGTGAGATCTCTGAAGGGCATCTGAGGGAAGACTTGCTTTCAAGATTCATGGCGGCAGCTCTGTCTGATTGGGAGCTATTTGAGACAGAATGCGATCAGAAAGGTTCGCAGAAGATGGCAATGGCGGGCGAAAAATCGGAATTATTCATCGGAGATATGATGGTTAGTTTATGAACGCTTCCGAAGAAAACGTCACGAATTTCTCAAACGCCAACTAAAAATTAAGTAGCCGCAGAACCGCGTTCATGAATATCCATGAACACACGACGAGTATGACCGCTCGCTTTCAGAACTCTGCGGTTATGCCCGCGATATTCCCGACGGCACGTGTCAGCTTGAGAAACAAAGGGACGACGAAAGTCCCTTTCAAAGGAAGGCCTATCGGCCTAATAAATTAAATGAAGAGATAAGCCAATCATTTGTTATTACTTAATATTGACTCGTTCCCGCCCCGGTAAGAACATGAACACTGGTTTTTAGAATTCAGTGTGTAGAATGTGGAAAGTGAAAAAGAACAAAGAACACTGGTTTTTAGAATTCATTGTGTAGAATGTGGAAAGTGAAAAATAACATGAAGATCAAAGACAAGGATATATTTTGTACTGATATATTTAACAGAACATTATAATCAATGCTAAACCTCATGGCAGAGATTCCACAATAAAAGTAAGGCTATTTCAAATCAATTCCGAATTCAGTGTGTAGAATGTGGAAAGTGAAAAAGAACAAAGAACACTGGTTTTTAGAATTCATTGTGTAAAATGTGGAAAGTGAAAAATAACATGAAGATCAAAGACAAGGATATATTTTGTACTGATATATTTAACAGAACATTATAATCAATGCTAAACCTCATGGCAGAGATTCCACAATAAAAGTAAGGCTATTTCAAATCAATTCCGAACACCAAAAATTTCAAATCAATTCCAAACCCTAAAAATGCCATCCAAAGTTCAAACACTAAAAATGCCATTCACACTGCAATCGAAGCTACTCAATGATTTTGTCCATGTCTGACTTACCAAACAAAATTAGAAAAACTTAAGCATTGGAAAAAGAACATGTCGTTTCTTCCAACGCAAGGATTTACAGTCATACATCCCTCCGTATGACGGTGTTTATTTCTAACATATAATAACAGTCTAACCGACACTGCACATATACACAATATATATATATATATATATATATATATATATATATATTTGCACCGCAGTATTTACACAGTGATAAAGCTCTCTTTTTCTGTCCAATCACTTCTTCCTGCGTAGTCCGTCGAACGCTTGAGATCTCGGAGCGACATTTTCGAAGCACGAAATTGGACGGTGCCTCGGCCTGATAACACTTACAGAGCTCTCCGGTTTCGATCCCTCCACCTCTGTGTTGCAGAGTTTTATTGTGAAAAATTCTCATCAACAACTTCTTTACAGGTCGAGATAAAATGCCTTCTTTATTCAAACCTGAGCAGCTTTCAGCTTTTTCAGCCATGACGGTATTGTGAATATTACAGCGCATTGAATCTGTCACAAATCGGGGCCCGGCTGTCCTTGGCGTGGAGAAACTACGAACGCATCCAGCTGCAACTTGTGGGTAGCGGTCGGTAGTCGAACTCGAGACCTCTGCCAGAGCCTGGTTGAGCAGAGAAATGAAGGATTGTAATTCGAATGAGTCGTAGAGGCTGCTATCGCAATCCCAGGCCGAGGATTTTTGTTTTGTTTGAGCGAATTTCTGAGAATCCTCGTTCCAATTAACTGCTCCACGCTTTCCAAAATTCATGGTGAAAAAATAACCAGAACCTCCCTCTTGGGCCGCAGTAATACCCACAGCGTTTCTGTTTTTGTTAGAGAGGAAAAGTTAGTATATGATAGTGAAGAAGAACCACCTTTACTTGGATACCAAACAAAGCATCTAATCATCGCTTTTGTCGTTGTGTATATATTGTTAAAGGCAAGGCAGCAAGGGACACCATGCCAAAGTACCTGGAATCACAAACAACATTGATGACTCGATTAAAATGTGTAGTAGCTAGAGCCATTATTCACAACTGACCAGCAATGGCAAACAAGATTGGTGACTTGATCAAAATGTCAAAATGTGTACTTAATTTATTTGTTTATTTTTCGGTGCAGGATTAGATGGGTAAGTGTATGATCATCATAGCACATAATAATAAATATGATAATAAAAAATTTAAAATAATATTATTTAAAATGAAGAAATAATAATAATATAAAATGGGGATGAATATATAGATATGTTTTAGATGATTTTTATAATTTTATTTTTATATTTATTAGAGAATTTGGTTTATAATAATATATAAATTAATTTTTAATGGAAATAATTAGATGTATTTTATTAAGTTGTAATTATTATTTTTGATTGAATTGTATGGATATTTTGATCACTATAATGAGATATTTAAAATTGCAATTAAAAATATTCATTCAAAATGTTTTGAGATTTTTCAAGTATAAATATGTGATCATAAATAATGTACGTATTTTATTTATGTAATAAATGTTATATTTTAGTAGGTATATTCTAGAGGACCAAAGGAGCTAATGATTTGTTCATTATAATTAAGGGTCCAATGCATGACTTTCTAATTTTGTAAAACGATTCAAAATTTAATTGACATTTTTTCAGGTGGATAGAAAGCTAATTGTCCAATTTAGTGAGAAATTTGGCCTTATTCAAACACTAAATATTAATAAAAATATCACATTTGCAACAAAAGCTAATAACCTACCCATTTCAATATTTTAATGAGCAATCTAGTTGCATCTAGCAAGTAGTACATGATTTCCAATTTTGTAAGAAGAGTCGAAACTTCAATAGGCATATTTCAAAGATGGACAGCAAGTAAATTTTCAAATTGAATTTAACTTCATTTAAACACTAGGTATTAGTAAAAGTGTCATGACATTAGCAATGTCTCTTTCACTATATCATATCATTTATGTGACATGTGCATCATTTTCAACATCACCATATCTACACATAAAATCGTATGCATCTCATTAACATCACATATGCACTATGGGTATTGTTGTGTTATCAAAATTAAGTTGCATGTTGTATTAAAGACATGGTTATAAAATTATGTTAGAAAATTTTTAGAGTCCTCCTTGCTACATTGTATCTAATTATTTAATTATAATAATTATTATTAATTATCTAAGACTAACCAATCTATTCCTATCATTCTCTACCCTAATAATGGTATCTATATCTATTTCAATTCAACAAAGGCATAATTTATCATTATTTAGAGATTGTTGGCGGTGATTGCAAGCCCAAGGCACCTTTTAAGTTTAATTCTGCTTGGCTTAAAGATGGTAGTTATATACAGAGGATCACAAAGGATTGGAAAACCTGTAATGTTCATCTGGGTTAATCAGCCTCCACTATTTTTGCATACAAAATGTTATCCTTGAAACAAAAATCAATTGATTGGGCAAAGAATAAGAGGATAAAAGATGAGAAGATCCTGAGGGATAGGAAATAGGAAATTGGACAATTGGGTGGCAAGGAGGGTCAAGGGTTTATTTCTGCTGATGCCAAAGAAAGATTTGTTAGACTTGAGATTGAGTGGAATAAGATCTTGAAAGACAGGGAGGAAACTTGGCGACTCCACCGCAAGGCTACCTAGTTAAAGGAACCAGATGAGAACACCAAGTTTTATCATCGTGTTGCAAATGGGCGTCGGGCCATCAATATCATCTGGAAACTTGTAGATGATGAGGGTACACAGGCAAAGACCTTCCATCAATTGGCCAACCTTGGTATTACACATTTTGGAAGATTATTCAAATCTCCTCTGGAGGAAAACCTTGCTGAGATCATCAGGATAGGAGGTCACTTCCCCAGATATGCGGACCAAGATATAGGAGAAGGACTACTTAATCTAGTAACCATGGGGTAATTAGAGGCCACTATTAAATGGTTCAAGAGGGATAAGAGCCCTAGACTAGATGCATGGTCGATTGAATTTTAAATAGCTTTTTTTTACATAATTGGACAAGAGCTCCTCTAGATCATTGAAGAGTGCCAGACTAGTGGGCGGATGTATGATGCTTTCAACTCTACATTTATAGCTCTTATTCCCAATACTGATGACCCTCAAACCTTCGATGATTATAGACCCATATCCCTCTGTATATACAAGATAATAACCAAGATTATTGCAAATTGCCTTAAGCCCATATTATCTAAACATATATCATCAGAGCAATTTTATTTCCTTGATCATCGTCAAATACACGAAGCAGTGGGTACAACACAAGAATCCCTTCATTCCATCAAATCCAAGAACCTCAAAGGTATGATTCTCATGATTGACCTAGCAAAAGCCTTTGATCGAACTAGCTAGCTCTATATTCGAATGCTATTGACCCATCTTGGATTTCCACTATCTTTCTGAAATGGATTATGTGCTGCATATCCAATGTATCATATAGTGTATTGATCAAAGGATCAGCATCCTCCTTTTTCCATGTGGAAAGAGGTTTGAGACAAGGTTGCCCCCTTTCCCTTCTACTATTTCTATTGATCATGGAAGGTCTGAGTAAGCTCATCTCATCGAATCGAATGCAAGGCAGACAGAGGGGTATCAAGATCATTAACAATTGCACTCTCACACATCTGCTATTTGTGGATGACATTCTCATATTTCTAAATGGAACATTGGGGGATTCCACTACTTTTGCTGCCACATTTCGATTATTTTGCTTCGCTACAGGTATGCAATGCAACAACCATAAATTCACTCTATCTGCCTTTGGTTGTAACCCAAATGAGATTCATTCATCTCATCAACACTTCCCATTTATCACTCTACAGATTGAGGAGGGACTCAAATATCTGGGATACAGGTTAAAACCATCTAACTATCAGATTACTAACTGAGTATGGTTAGTTGCAAAAATTGACAGAAGGTTAAATAGCTGGCAACATAGGTGGTTGCCCATGGCTAGGAGACTGATTCTCATCAAATCAGTCCTGGAGGTCACTCCGGTTTATTGGATGTCATTGGCCCCAGAAGGGTATTATCAGAAGAATTCAACAACTATGTTGCAGATTTCTCTGGAGGGGAAAACAAGCAGGTCACATATTTGCCTGGGTCAGCTGGGACAAAATCACACTTCCAAAAATGGGGGGATGCGGCTTGAAAAAACTAGAATCCTTTGCTTGTGCACTGGCAGCAAAGATGGGATGGAATGTATTATCATCTAAGAATCTTCGGACACATGTTATCTATCAAAAAAATCTCTCCTCTACATCCACATGACTGGATCAAACTTCCTACATGGGACAGGACCAACATATCAACAGTCTGGAGGGCAGTCCTCAATACATTGGACCACTTTAGGGCTGGATTGACCTGGAAATTGGCAATGGAAGCTCAATTCGGATTCGAATGGATCCTTGGATAGGATGTGGGAATGCTCATTTACTTCCACAAGTGATTCAGGTGGCTCCAGAGAGACACACAAGACAAAGATGGCTCAAAAATCAAAGTGTTTGGATTGTGCTCGAACTAGAACCATATTGGAGACCTCGTCATCCTGATCGTGGTGGTGTAAACGCCTCGTCAAACCGAGCTTGTCTGCGAAGGATGGAGCTCTTCAATGTTTGACATGACAAAAGAAAGTGGGACCCACAGTGTGCCACATGGCATCCTAGTAAGCAAGTAGGACCCACATGGCAACGCATCAGCCATTGACACTTGGCATTCTCTCATTTGTCTCCTAAACTTGCATAAGAGACAAAATCATTTTTAAATGGTTATTAAATAACCATATAACGAAATTAGTTTTAAAATATAGTTATTAAAATAACTATATAACACAACAAATCAATCAAAACACATGGTTGCGGGATCGGTGCGACAAACCCCGCTGAACCCTTTAAACAACCTTATCGCATTATAACATGGTTTTGGGATCGACGACAATAACCCCCGCCGAACCCTCCTCCACATATCCCGCATATATGTCAGACCACATATATATATATATATATATATGTTGTTAAAACAATGTATTAAGGGGCGGGCACGGGCCATCGGAGGTGGACCTAGCCCAAACCCCAACCTTCGCAACCAATATATATATATATATATATATATATATATATATATATATCGCATAACTATATATGTTATATGCCGCATAACATATATCGCCTTGACCCGAAATATACGTCGCCGATTAAAATATCGCCGATAATAATATTGGCGAAAATCCAGATAAAGCACCGATATATATGCTGATCCAACTGCTAATAAATGCGATCGCCGATATGGATATCGGCGAAACCCTATATCGGGCGCCGATATATGCGCCATCGCCCATTGTAACTGTCGATCGCCAATATTAATGCAACAACGTAGGGTTTTCGGGGTTTGTGGTTGTAAAAATATATATCTATGGAGGGGCATGATTTGATCTCCCGACCTCTCCTCAACCATCTGCCTATTATTACCAATGCACCAACCACTTTTCCATTGGGAAATCCGATCATGAGCTTTTATTTAAACTCAATATTTTACCTCTATACACAGTTAGAGACAAAGACACTGTAGGCATGGATTCCAAGGTAGAATGCAGGCACAAATTTCAAGGCAGAGAGTTAATATTTTAATGCAGGGACCATGAATTTCGCAGGAGGGCAAATTTTTTACTTTGTCAGAATTTGACAAGTTTTATATGGTTTTTACACCTCTCATCGCCACGAACACAATGGTGTTGTTCGTTTCTTCATCAGAGGTCTGCATTTTCCAGTCATTTCCAGAATTCACGTGGAACCATGATTTCAGCAAAAACAGGGAGTGGAACCATGAGCCATGAAATTTTCCCAAGGAGGTAAAATTTTGACATTTCAGAATATAGTCAAGTTTATACTTGTTTTTCATGGTTTTCTGTAGGGATCGCAGTGGCGAGATCAGATTCACCATTTGAGTTGCAGATTTGCAGTCCATCCTTGGAACAGAATCTTTGAGGAATCTCGGGGGAATCTAGAAGATTCCTTGAGCCCAGAATTCTCAACTTCTTAGAATTCAAATTTTGGATAGCCAATTCAGCACTACTCGACGCCACAAATACGATGGTGTCTTCAGATTTCTTATTCTATCATTTCTTCTTCTAGTCACTTTTCTAAGTGCCAATGTAGACGTCCACATTCATGTGTGAGTAACGATCTTCATACGATCAATCCCTTGAGAGCAATGGCTCGAGCAGCTTCAGCAGTGTGACATACACTTCTTCAAATGGCCCTTGGTTGCGAGGTATATGATTTGTTCATGTACATCTTCTTTCTGCATTATGTTGTATATATCCTTTATTGATGTTGATGTAGGATCTTGTTTATTACATGTTTCCATGATTCCTTGCTTGATTTGATGCAGAATCTTTTATGTGATGTACTTGTTGTCATAACTCATCATGTTATGCTTTGAGATACCTTGTTGTATGTTGTTGGGATACTCTTATTATCGTCATGCATGTGTTTTTCTTTGACATCCCTTTTGTGCCATGTTGGTGGGATGCGCACCATGCATGTTTTGTATCATACTGATAAGAGTCTTTTGATTAAGAGTTCTAGTTGTGCAACGTCTCTTAGAGCCACTCCTGCATGAGGGCATTTTTTCTTGTATGACAGAGACATCATCTCTTTTGTACATCACCAATTATTGACAACACTTAATGCAGCGGCCTACACCATCTTGACACTGGGGCCCGGAGACATAGTCCCTCCTGGACGAACTCCATTATCAACAGCTTATGTTTTCATGTGCTGATGATTGACATGTTCCTATTCTATAAGCATGCAGATGTATTTATTAATGTTCTTTTAAAAGAAATTTTAACACATCACGAAAATAAAAGGTATTGGAAGGGTCTTTCTTCACACCCGTGATAGGGATAAAGAGGTATCAGAGCGGTCTTTATGTTGATGTGAATTGTACCGTGAACAATGATAGAGGATGAAAGAGCAATGTACGAGACCATGCTTAGCATTTCCAAGAAAGTGGAAATCCTGTATAAAACTCTACAGAAAGAAACAGAGGAAAAGAAGCGCTTACAACTTCAATTGAAAGCCACAAAAGAGGTTATGAAAGAACTGAAGCAAGACAGACATAATATTCAAACAGAGAATGATGAATTGAAGATGCGTCTACATGAAGAGAAAGAGGAAAAACAAATTTTGCTACGACAACTGCAAGCAAAGGACGAGGCCTTGGAAAAGCTGCAACAAGACCCATGCGAGGTAAAAAGTAGTTCTCCATCTTCATGTATATTTCCTGATGATGATTTCGCTGTGTTTGAAAATCACACCACAGGAATTGGCTCCAAACTACTAAAGAGAATGGGGTATGAAGGAAAAGGCTTGGGCGTTAATGGCCAAGGCATTGTCAACCCCATCAAAGTAGAGGAATTACCTCGTCAGGCAGGACTTGGGTATGTCAGGAAAGAAGTTGGGGAATGCGCTGAGACAACGAGTGAACCACCAACAACGGATGATGAGAAACCCTCATCAGTTCTTTCCAAATCGAAAGAGAAGGTAAAAGATGTTGATTTCCTTTTGACTTCACCCTCACATAGTATGATGTCTATTGGATATTTGGAGATCTCGATTACAAGGACAAACATGAGGCTCCTTACAAAGACAAGGCACGAGGAAGAAGAACTTGGTGTTAATAACCAAGGCATCACTCAACCTTTGGAGGTTGCGCATGAGCATCGATTTGTAGGCTCGAGATACACTAAAGGAGAGTGCTCAAAGGTGTCAGATTCGTCCGAGACATCGTCGAGGAAAGAGAATGATGGGAAAACATCCCCATCATCCCATGGCAGTTTCCATTACAGGGAGAGAGATGAGGCAAGCTCTCATCGCCATACTAACCTCAGAAACAACAAATGAAAGTATAACCACTTTCGATCTTCGAATGTTCATTTTGATTATGACCATGTTTTTAATAATGAACGAAGATCAAGGCATCAGAAAATATGTACCTTTTGTGGTTTACCTAACCATACCTTTTCTAAGTGTTGGAAAAGGATGGAAACACTCACAAATATGAGGCGTGAAAGAACCTCTTAACAACATGAAAAGAAACAGGTTAGGCAGATATGGAGGAAGAAATCCTTTTGCAATCATTGCGATAGAAATGGCCATCAAAGAGCCACTTGCTGAAAGCTCCAACTAGAGCAATGCCTTAAAGACAAAGCGTTGGTGCATGAACCAGGAAGAGCAGTTGTTCGACAAGCAAAACCACCTCAAGGAGGTGACCCATTCACATTGATAAATGAAAAATGGTTTTTTTTGACATGATGTCATTTCATGGTCATTCTTTGTAAATCATTGGTTGTGTTTTAAAGTGTAAAAGTAATGATGTGTTTTCTATCACTTGGTCATAAACAATGATGTCTAGTCATGTTTTGAGTCGTATATTGAGTTGCATGTTAAAACTCTGAAAATGATGTTATGTTTCCATCACTTTTCAAAAAAAAATTTGTTTGGCCTTATGTATGTAAATCATGTGTTGCAGTGATGATGTGTTTTCCATCACTTTTTGAAGAAACCATGATAGGTTGGCCTTGTTGTCATAGTTGGGGTAGTACATACATCTTGTTGTAAACTTGACCACCAAGTATGTGTTATAAACTCGTGGCAAGTATGGGACGTGGGGTTTTGGTTGGTCTTGTCATTCAAGCATGTATTTGCAAACAATGTACTATAGGTTGCAAAAGTAGCAGGTGTTGGCTCGTCGCTTAAGGCTTCGAAGAACAAAGGTGAAGGAGATGGAAGCGAGACCTTTTCAGGATGCTCGTGATGCAGACAGGGTACATAGAAAGATGAAGATTATTTTTCATGCTTTTGGAGGACCAAAAGCTCCTCAGTGGGGAGGATTGATCTAGGTGGATCCAGAGAGACACAAAGGACAAAGATGGCTCAAAAATCAAAGTGTTTGGATTGTGCTTGAACTAGGACCAGATCGAAGACCTCGTCGTCCCGAACGTGGTGGTGCGAACAGCTCGTCAAACCGAGCTCATATGCGAAAAATGGAGCTCTTCAAAGTTTGACATGAAAAAAGAAAGTGGGACCCACAGTGTGCCATAGGGCATCCCAGTAAGCAAGTAGGACCCACATGGCAGCCCATCAGCCATTGACACTTGGCATTCTCTCATTTGTCTCCTAAACCTGCATAAGAGACAAAATCATTTTTAAATGGTTATTAAATAACCATATAACGAAATTGGTTTTAAATAAAATAACTATATAACACAACAAATCAATCAAAACACATGGTTGCGGGATCGGCGGCAACAAACCCCGCCGAACCCTTTAAACAACCTTATCACATTATAATATGGTTTCGGGATTGGCGGCAATAACCCCCGCTGAACCCTCCTCCACATATCCTGCATATATGTCAGACCACATATATATATGTTGTTAAAACAATGTATTAAGGGGCGGCACGGGCCATCGGCGGTGGACCCGACCCAAACCCCAATGGTCGCAACCAAGATATATATATATATATATATATATATATATATCGCATAACCGTATATGTTATATGTCGCATAACATATATTGCCCCGACCCGAAATATATGTCACCAATTATAATATCGTCGATAACAATATCTGCGAAAATCCAGATAAAGCGCCAATATATATTCCGATCTAACTGCCGATAAATGCGATCGCCGATATGGATATCGGTGAAACCCTATATCGGGCGCCGATATATGCGCCAACGCCCATTGCAATTGTTGATCGTCGATATTAATGCAACATTGCGGGGTTTTCGGGGTTTGTGGTTGTAAAAATATATATCTATGGAGGGGCGGGATTTGATCTCCTGACCTCTCCTCAACCATCTGCCTATTATTACCAATGCGCCAACCACTTTTCCATTGGGAAATCCGCCGATGAGCTTTTATTTAAACTCAGTGTTTTACCTCTACACACAGTTCGAGACAGAGAGGCACTGCAGGCATGGATTTCAAGGTAGAATGCAGGCACGAATTTCAAGGTAGTGAGTTAATATTTTGATGCAGGAACCTTGAATTTTGCAGGAGGGCAAAATTTTCACTTTGTCAGAATTTGACAAGTTTTATATGGTTTTTACACCTCTCATTGCCATGAATGCAATGGTGCTATTGATTTCTTCATTAGAGGTTTGCATTTTCCAATCATTTCCAGAATGCACGTGGAACCATGATTTTAGCAAAAATAGGGAGCGGAACCATGAGCCATGAAATCTTCCCAAGGAGGTAAAATTTTGACATTTCAGAATATAGTCAAGTTTATACTTGTTTTTCATTTTTTTCTGCAGGGATCACAATGGCAAGATCAGATTCACCATCTGAGTTGCAGATTTGCAGTCCATCCTTGGAACAAAATCTTTGAGGAATCCCGGGGGAATCTAGAAGATTCCTTGAGTCCAGAATTCTCAACTTCTCAGAATTCGGATTTTGGACAGTCAATTCAGCACTACACGATGCCAAAAATCTGATGGTGTCTTTAGATTTCTTATTCTCTCATTTATTCTTCTAGTCACTTTTCTAAGTGCCAGAGCAGATGTCCACATTCATGTACAAACAACCATCTTCATACGATCGATGCCTTGAGAGCAATGGTCCGAGCAGCTTCAGCAGCGTGACATCCACTTATTCAGATGGCCCTTGGTTGTGAGGTATATGATGTGTTCATGTACTTCTTCTTTCTTCATTATGTTGCACAGATCCTTGATTGATGTTGATGCAGGATCTTGTTTATTACATGTTGTCATGATTCCTTGGTTGATTTGATGCAGAATCTTTTATGTGATGTACTTGTTTTCATAACTCATCATATTATGCTTTGAGATCCCTTATTGTATGTTGCTGGGATACTCTTGTTGTCGTCATGCATGTGTTTTGCTTTGACATCCCTTTTGTGCCATGTTGGCAGGATGCACACCATGCATGTTTTGTATCATACTGATAGGAGTCTTTTGATTGAGAGTTCTAGTTGTGGAACATCTCTTAGAGCCACTCCTATGTGAGGGCATTTTTCCTTGTATGATCGAGACATCATCTCTTGTGTACATCACCAATTATTAAAAGCACTTAATGTAGTGGCCTACACCATCTTGACACCAGGGCCCGGAGACATAGTTCCTCCTGGACGAACTCCATTATCAATGGATTATGTTTTCATGTGATGATGATTTACATGTTCCTCTTCTGTACAACATACAGATGTATTCATTAATGTTCTTTTAAAAGCAATTTTAACACATCACGAAAGTAAAAGGTCTTGGAAGGGTCCTTCTTCACACCTAGACCTGGATCAACAAGGGTTGATACAACATGTATCGGATACTGGATATACCAACTTGGCACATATTGTAGACCTAGAGCATACCGATATGTTCTGGAAGGCATGGAAAAATATTATCACATTGGGCATTTCCCCATGTTGGCAGGTTATTTGGCAGAACTATATATTAGCATTGAAGGAATCACATGTCTAGGTAACTGAGTGGGAGGATGAACTAAACTGGTCACACTCACCAAATGGGAAATACTCCCAGAAATATGGATACCTACATATTAATGTTGATCACAAACCCCTCGCTATGGATTGGTGGTGGGATGTATTATGGAAGCTAAAGGCTGCTCCCCTGAGAAAAATTGTTCATGTGGTGCATACTCTAGAATAAGGTTTCTACAACAGACAACCTACAAAACACACCTTTCATGACCCATCATGGTGCATATTGTGAAAAGAGGAATTGGAAACATGTGATCATCTATTCCTAAAATGCATTACCTCCATCTCCATCTGGACACGAGATCACTCCTCAACTACAGATACAAAACAATTGGCATGGTCAGGACTTTTGGGGGGCATGGCACAACTGGTGGTCTAATGCACACAATCACAGGTGTCAGAACCTACATGTTATGTTCTATTAGTGTATCTCGTTACAACGGACCAAGATAATATTCAATGACACTGCACCATGCTAGGCCCATGCCATTTCTCATCTCATCACAAACTTTCATAGCTTAGCGGAGGAAACCTGAGAACCACTTGCTCACAACATCCTTGTTGAAATCATTGATTATGACACCCCATGGGATTACTTTGATGTATTGGCACAGCAACATGGTTGTGGTGGAGGCATATTTCTTCATATTACACTCTCACACTTTTTCAAGATTCAAATGGGATTGGGGGGGTGGGGGGGACAAATAACTTTGCAGAACTTATATCTCTCCAACATTTATTATACTTTTCTCTTGTCAAAGGATGTAGCAAATTGCATATATTTGGTGACTCACAAATAATTATTAAATGGTTTATTCAACAAACTGTTTGTCACAACCACACACGCTCCGACACATATTGGATGATGCTTTGAGATTGAGAACACATTTTGACATTTATTCTTGTCAACATATATACAAGGAGCATAACCAAGTCTCCGACAAGCTATCCAAGGAAGCCACGCTCCTTCCAAGGGGGTCTGGTTGATCCAAGAACAATAGAATATGGACTTGTACAACTATTACCACCACCCATTCATGGACGAGCATTTTTGATGGGGCCAGGGGCCTTGATTTATGAGTATTTTATGGCACAATTTTGTTGTAAATATTTGAATTAGTCTATATATTACTAAATTTTCATATGTAATTATTCATAGTTGTCTCCCTTAGATGGGATTGACATATATTTTTGAGACAAAACAACACAGATAGTGGCCAGACCACTGATATATCAATGCTATCGAGCATCTTCAGCATGTAATTTTCTATATTAATGAAAATTATGATTTTTTTAATCATTATAGGGGGATTCTCTTAGCACAATCATTAGGGATTTCATAATATAAATGTGAAATATTTGTTATCCTAAGCATTGAGTGATCTAAGTAGATCTATTCTTATGACATATATGACCACATGGAATATATTGCGCTCAAGCATGGAGTGTTCTAATATACTAAAGAAAAATTGTACATTAAAACAAAATCCATTCCTAATTAATACCAGATCAATCTACTCTGAATAGAGCTTTCTCATAAATCATAACAACGACATCCATATCTATTTTTATCTCATAATGAATGAATTATCCACACTAAGCAATCTACTTCACATAAATGTGAGTATATATGATATTTTAAACACTAAACAATCTAGATCTATTATTGGCACATATTCGAGTGGAAAGAGATTAATTGAAGTTGAGAACAAAGGAATCTTTATTTGAATATACAACCACTAAATTTAATCAAGCGCACAATTTTACACCTCAACAAGAAAGTAGTAGGAATGCATATGGAATGCTTGACAATAATAGCAATGTAATATATGTTGGCAACATGGTGTTGGCATTGATGTCAACCATATGAGCCAGTTAAGCTTGGCATTGATATCAATCACTTGAAGGAATGCTTGCAAGACGATCTAATGATTAACAGAGATTGTTAGAGGTTTTGGAGGTCCACAGGGTTTGGCAAAGAGGTTGAAGTTGGCTTGATGTGGGGGGAAGAAGTTATGAGCATAGAGAATTTAATTTTCAAAGTGTTATTGGACTGTCACGTTCATTCCTTAGTCACAAGGTGGCACAACCTTAGTGCAGTAGGTATGCAATGGTGTGAGCATGGAGATTGTTGCAGGGTGCCAGTTCAGTGCTATCAACACTTTCCTGTAGTTGCTAAAAATTACCACGTGCACAAACCAGAGAAATTGCCCAAGGTAAGTTAGCGATCAAAGCGTTTGATTGAGTCTTCAACGACTACACTTGTTTTGATCCAATGTGAGTATGAACACTTTGATTGTTATTAATGGTGCAAGTGATCGATTGAACATGTGTCCATGATCGTGGATTAATTTTTGGGTAGTGGATCGAGTTAATGTGTGGATCTAGTTAGTGTGTGAATATGGTCAATTTGGTCCTTTGTAAGAGTGAAGGGCATGTTGGTTAAATATCAAAGAAATGCACGTAACTGAGGTTACATAGTTTGATGGAGAGATAGTGCACATCATGTGAGAAAATGCAAGGTTTGATTGGTTGAGTGCATATGATCAAAGACAGCCACACTATGTGCATGGCACCTGTAGATGTTAGAGAATTTGACTGAGTGTGAAGCATATTTGATTGTTGGATCAATGAATGAGTGTGATGAACTACACTTTAGATAGTTTTATATTTTTTTGTAGAAAATATTATTGAAGAAGTGTGCAGTTGACAAGAATAGAGTGCACTTGGACATAGCATGAAATTGTGAACATGTTTGTGTGCATAATATGAGATGGTGTGATAGGATAGAGCTTGTGAATCTAATGTTATATTTGTTGTTGCAGGGGCAGACATATCATTTGCGATATCCCCTGACTTGATGTTTATGTTGTAAATTTGTATTTATGGTTAAGTGTGATTGCGCTTAAATTTAAGGATTTATTTTAATCAGTATGACAAAACGGATAAAGGTTGGATGTGAACTTATATTTATGATTTTATTAAAAAATTAGATAGTTGGAAACTGATGCTGATTGAATGAGTTATGGATGCAAGTTAACTATTGATATTGATTACCACTCATTAAGTCCTAGGAATTTAATCTAAATGATTAAATTATTAATGATCATGGAAGCAATTGATCATTAACTTCCCAAAAGACAGGTGGTTATCTTTGATAGTTGGGAAGTAAAGCTCATAAATGAGCTAGTAACTACCTGCCAAGTATTGGGTGAGGTGAAGGTAGTTACTAACTTCTAATTGATTGATAGGAGGGTAACCCAATTTTTAGTAATCTTGCTAAGGAGAGTCACATGGAGCTAATCTGGTGAGAGGCAGGAGTAGGACAAAAGTGAGACAAAAAGAAAATCTTGTAGACTTAGTGCTTGGGGTGACACATTGAGAACAATGTCAAAGGTTGGGTGGAAGTGGCGAGCTTCAGTTTTATTTTCCAAACTTATATTATCAAGTCGATACCCTAAACCTTGTTTATGTGCATGATTTTCTTAATGATGTAAAACTATATAATGTTTTATTGCTTACTACTATGTTTCATTTTATATGCATTAAGTATGCCTTAGATACTTGTACAAAAGAATTAAGTAGTAGTTTGTATAAAAACAAATTTACTTTCTATATTGTATATATATTTAGTACTTACAAGTACAATAATATTTGTACAAAAGCAAATATGTAATTGAAAGGAACCGATATATTTTAGAATTTAAATTATATTCATGCATGCAATTACAAGTATGTGAAATTGTGCTAGTTCAATTATTTGTACAAAATGAGTTTTGAGTAACTCTAATATTTACTTTGTTAAGAATAAATAATATCAAACATATAAGAGCGATTACATACAAAGGAACATTGTTTTGAGAAGCATAACAAGACAAGAAGGATGTGTGTGTGTGCACGCGCGTAGATGTAATATGGTATTTACATTATAAGTAATGGTTATATAAAGACCTGTAATAGATGTAAAATATAGATGTGCATATCGCCTAGAATATAATTTTAGAATATTAGAATAAGCTACAAAGTATTTTTGTATGCATTTATAAAACTATCCATGGTAAGTATGAGTGTTAAAATACATAAAATAAAAACAAGTATTTAAGCATAAATAGAGAAAGTCTTTGAAACTTGTATTTATACCATAAAAGAAACATGTATGCTTAAAAGGAATTTCATAAATATAATTCGTAATATATCAAAGTTCAATGACTAAAGAGTCATTGTGAAGAGAATATAGTAGTGGTCACAAATGACCATAGAAGAACAATAAACAGATAATATATATGTATATCGAAAACCATAGGACATAGTTTTCCCATAATTTGATTACATCACATGATTAAAGCCTTTAAATAACATACTTCGTGACAGGAAGTAAATTTGTGAAAAAGAAAACAAGTTCAACTAAAAACCCTAGTTTCTTGCTCTTGAACCCAACTATCATGCTCAAGTAGAAGAGGAAGCCAATGGTCCAGACCACCCGGTAAATGGAAGTCAACACCTATGTATGTAAGATAAAGACTTTAAATCCTCCTTAGTGAAATAAAAACTTCTAGAAACTCCTTATAAAAAGGAAGTCAACACCTATGTAAGTAAGATAAAGACTTTAAATCCTCCTTAGTGAAATAAAAACTTCTAAAGTAAGATAAAGACTTTAAATCCTCCTTAGTGAAATAAAAACTTCTAGAAACTCCTTATAGAAAGGTTAATACTCGTAGAAAGGTTAATACTCATGAAAAAATTCTTGATATAAATATTATATTAGAATATATATATTTGTACATGAAAATATTTAAAGGGTTACACAGAAATTATAGAGAAAGAAAGAAAAAAAACTATGAAAGGTATTTTATGGAATTATAGCTGAATGAGAAATCTAGAATCATCATGCTTAACCATACACCTACATTAATAAATAATTAAATAAGTAAAGTAAAAATTAAAGAGATTTATAATCTTATTTTCAAAATATAATACTTATGCAAAATGAAAATAAAATAAAAACCTGCAAAGGATAACTCAATTGGTTGATTTCCCATTGCTAAGTACCTTGCCAATTAAGAGGTCGTGGAGTTTCTTGGAGTTAAGCTCATACAATTCTTTTTAACATATCAATAAAATAAATTCTAAATCATAAATTAAAGACTTAAACAATATAATAAATATAATACCATCAATATTCCATTTTACATTTTAGTACCTTTCCATACAATAAACTAACCCACCCGTAAACAAGCTCAACACAGTGAACCAATCAATATTACATTTTAGTAGCTTTCCAGACAATAAACTAACCTCTAAACCGAGCTCAGCCGAGTGAACCCCGACCTCAGCTCAACCTAGTGAGAGAGAACATTAATTTCAAACTCCATGCTAATTTATGCACAGCGAAGCTCAATACAATTCCGTTTCCCTACTACGCTCTGGACCATCCTCATAAAAGATGCCTGTCCACTGCATATGCTGGGCTCCACACAAGGAACCAGAGCTCAACAATATTGATATATCAATATCTACCCGAGCACCATAATCAAAGCAAAATTCTCATAACACAGGCAATCCCATAATCAAGGATATTACTTTTGTCTATGTCTAACTTACAAAACAAATTTAAATAAAGTCAAGAATTAGCAGACGCATACAAGGATTTACAGTCATCCCTTGCTATGACGTCTTTACCTTTGACAAATAACAGGAAAGCGGACACTGTACATACACACTGTATATATATCCACTGCAGTATTTAGACACAGCCATAGATCTCTCTTTTCCTGTCAAATCACTTCTTCCTGCGAAGTGCGTCGAACGCTTGAGAGCTCATTCGCTCGGACCTACATTTTCGAAGAACGAAATTGGACTGTTCTTTGGCTTGATGACAGTTACAGCGCTTGCCAGTTTCGATCCCTCGACCTCTATGTTCAAAAGTTTTCCTGTGGAAAACCCTCATCAACAATTTCTTGACATACCGAGATAAACTTCCTTTTTTGTTCGAATCTGAGCAGCTCGCAGCTTTTTCATCCATGACGGTATTGTGAATATCACAGTGCATCGGCTCTGTCACAAATCGGGGCCCGGCTGTTCCTGGAGTGGACAAACTACGAAAGCATCCAGCACCAGGTCGTGGGTAGCTGTCGGGAGTCGAACTCGAGACCTCTGCCAGCGCCTGGTTGAGCAGAGAAAGAAAGGATTGTAATTCGAATGAGTCGTAGAGGCTACTCTCGCAATCCCATACCGAGGATTTTTGTTTTGTTTGAGCGAATTTGTGAGCATACTTGTTTGAATCGGCTATTCCACTCTTTCGGAAATTCATGGCGGTGCAGTAACCAGGATCGATCTAAAATCCCTCTTTAGTGGAGTGGCAGTAATACCCAAAACATATATGGTTTCAGTTCGTTGACGAAGAATAACTATTATTAAATGATGGTGAAGAATAACGACCTTTACATGGCCACCAAAAAAAGGTATCTATTCTTTGTTTTTGTCGCTGTGTAGTAGATGGCAACAAATATCAAAGGCCGCATGAGTCACCATGCACAAGTGACGTGGATTGACAAACAACATTGGTGACTCATCAAATCGTGTATTTGCTTTTATTTATTTAATTTTCAGTGTACCAGTAGGTTAGGTATGTGAAGCGGGTAAAAAGAAAAGATGATGGGTATAAGAATGCAAGGAAGGGTATGATATTTGGGAGTTGTTTTTTGAATTTTTTTGAGTGGTTTTTTGGTTTATTTTTTTTTTAAATTTGGTAAAAATATATTGAAATTACAAATTTGATGGGTAATTTTTGTACAATCTAAGTGTTATAGGTTTTCCAGAGTGCTGAATCTATATAGTGAAAAAACTAGTATAAATAACACAAATCAAGATTTCATCTCAATTTTTTCCACTAATTCAAAAAATATAAAAAATCACACTATACGCAACTTTTTATTTTTTTATTTACTAAATATTTAATTTTAATTTTAATTTTTAATTAAATTAAATTATTAATATTTTATAATACTTTAATTAAACCCAATGAAATATATATAAATATTGTTATTTTTATTAAATACATTAAATACACCCACATTAAGTACCCTACCCCATATTCATATGGACAAATAGTACGTTAATTACACCATATCCATACTTCAGAGTATACACCAATACGACTAAGTTTTTCGATTTGCTCTCCACCAACCTCATCAAGGATGCCCGTGTACTACATTTGCTGTGCTGAGTTTTGGCTAGAGTTAGAAGCAATTTTAAGGAACCTCTTTGTCACACCACCGTTCATTTACATAAAAAATTTTTTTACTGTATACCTTATAAAAGCATTTGTTATACCATACATGATTTCCCAACCTTTATGTATGCACGTATGTTTAAATATTACTATACATATGCCACGTACTCACAGCTATTTAGCCTATGGTTTGATTACTGTTATAATCCCGGTTATAAGCTACGTGGCCATACACTGCACTGTCATATTGCTTTGTCATACGGGTGTTTGTATATGCTTTGACTTCATGTACGAGCCAGCTATTAGACTGCCAGTTCTACAGTGTAACTTAATGTGGCTCGGGCTTTGGCGGTTCTACCGCAGCCCTTGCAGGTGCCAGCTCACTCTTGCCTTAATGACTACAGTCCTTGTCGAGGCAGGTGGCAAGGCTTGGCTACTTTGGCCATGTGACATCTCGGTCACAGTGATCTCGGCCTTTACGCTTTGGGTTCCCGCCTTGCATAGACGGTCAGGATCTCCCCTTTGGATCCAAAGGCTGAGATGCGCGCAAGGGTTTAAGTCATTACAAAACTCATCTGAATGTTCTCGGGGTTTATTCATTTGTTCGGCCCTCTCCGGTTCCGTCTCGGCATTCATCCTCTGGTTCAATCCCACCAACGCTACATTCTTCATCTGCAGTTGCTCCGAAGACTGGAAAGTGCCCGGCATAACTCCTGCACAGGTATATGGGACTCGTCTCTTAAGTCTACAGCTTATATATATTTACAGTGCTCATTATCGGTAACGTTTTCTTATCACTGGTTCTCTATTTGCTTACAGGGCGCACATCTGGGCTATTTGAACCCCTCTGGCGGTGCCAAGGCGGTTTTACAAGATGACCCCACCCTCTCGGCGGTCACAGGTATGCCCTCAGATTTATTACTCTCCTCCTGCTCACAAGAGCTCGTGGACCTTCGATTGAGTTGTTTAAATGATGGATATGCAGACCGCCGTGCAAACGAGGGTCTCTTTGCATCAATTGCTGAGGTATTCTCCACAGAGAACCCTCACAGTTTGTATCTAGGTTTTCTTTGTCTTCTGGTCAAGTCCATGACCCGTCCTATGGAATGGTTATCCACGGCGGAACCCTTCTGAGTTCTGTTGTATGTATTTAAGAACTTATTTTTGTTTATAATGCAGCCCCTTGCGGCATACTCAGCTTATTGGTTTACCATATCCGTTCCTGGAAATGTGACTTCGGATCTGGCTGTAACACGCAAGTCTGACAACCGGCTCCAGGTTCTGTTTTGGGGGTTTTCCCGTTGTTAATGTATGAACAGACATTACCCACTACGGTTCTGCTTCGGGTATTATATTCTTTTGTAATTTATAAACAGAACTGTATGCTGTCTATATTTCCGTGGTAACAAGGCTTTTATATTCTATGAATGTGTTCTGTATATTAACAGTTCTCAGGACAATGTATGAGGGTTGTTTTATCACCACAGGTTTTGCTTATAATTTCGATTCATCCGTCTGTCATTTACTATGTAAACTCTTGTCTTGATGATCTCGTACAGGATGCCTTTGATTAGAAAGGTTAGCCGTATCATGCATCTTCTTTTCCTTGGAAAATGCCGTAGTATATATATATATATATATATATTCAGAGTTAAGTTTGTAACATGTACAGGGTTCTATAAAGGGGTTTTCGTCTTCCCCTTGCTTCTCTTAACGCACGATTTTTCTTTACTTAATGTATCAGCGAGCGTTTATAGCTTCGTATCACTAATGTACTGGAAGGAAATACAGTTTTTCGCTCTCTGTTTACACAGTTTACATTATAAATTCCCTGGTCGGGATAGTTCATTTGTTTTCTTTACATATTACCAGTCTTTAATATGATAGCAGTGAGTTTGTTTCCTTCCGTCGATGAGTTGGAATCCGACCACTGTCGGCGCTCTCACTCAGACTCAGAGCGTTCCAGCTTATTTCTGTTGACACATTAAGGTAGTGTTTGCCTATATGCATGAGCCCTGCATTGTTGTTTCTGTTATTCACTGTTCTGATGTCAGCACAGTGCCTCTGTCTCTCCGACGAGGTTATGACATGATGATTATTGTTCAATAGCCGGTTTCTCCCTTCTTATTCTATAACCAATCTTTAGCTTAACTACATCTGTTGCAGCTTTATTTACCACAAAGGTTGTAACTTTGTTTACTACACGGCTAGTTTGGTTTATGTCTCTTGATTTGTAACTGACCTTTCATTTACAACCACACCTATGCAGTTACTTAACAACATAACAGTGTTTAGGAGAATAAATCCTTACTGTAGAATCACTGTATACAACAACAGTATTTAGGAAAATAAACATAATCCTTATTTACAAACTGTAAATTTCACTGTATATCTATAATCATTCAGGGACTCTACATCTAGAAGCCGTACCTGGTTCACCAGTATCAGGAATGGTTTCTCAAGCAAGTCACCTGTGCTTGTTTCTGCTCTTCCACCCAGCCATGAGATCCATCCCTCAGACGGAATTCTCCCCCCGAGCCATCTTGCAGACCTCAAGTCCTCAACAAGATTTGTGCACTCTGTGCCTGGTTATCTGGTCCTAACCAGACTTAACCACTGTTTTTTCTTTTCCTTTCCTTGGAAAAGTCTTTTTTCTTCTGTCTGTCCCCACAGCACAGAACCTCCTCCCCACAGCCAGGACTTTTCCTGTTCTGGGAGGGTAGTTTCCATCAGTTATTATAACTGAACTCTTTCTTTTAAATCCACCTCTTAGAGGCTACCAACATTTCAAGAAAATATTTAAATTACTTTCATCAAAAAATAGTTTGTCACAGTTTTGTTTTTAAACATAAACAACAACTGTATTAATGTCTTTTACCATAGTAAATTTTCATATTTACATAATCTGGGGTCATTACATCTCCCCCTCCTGTGATTGGACATCGTCCCGATGTCCGTCTCCCTTAAACAAATTCGGGTAAGCTTCTCTAAGGAGTTCCTCATCCTCCCAAGTGGCCTCTTCAGGCCCATAATGTTGCCACTGCACCTTAGCTTGGAAAATAACCTGTTTCTGCAGCTACACTTCTCTCCGGTCGAGAATGGTCAGTGGTTCGACCAGAACCTCGCCTTCCGGCTCGACCTGCAATCAACAACAGATTTAGTTATTTTCTTGCTTAGTAACAAAGCTTATCTAGGATGACCAGATTAATTCTTACCCGAACATTCTGCCATTGAATCACATGTTTAGGATCGTAGACGTATTGTTTTAATACGGATACGTGAAAAACATTATGGATCCTAATATGGCCTGGTAGAGCGAGTTGATAGGCTACCGGCTCCACCCTTGCCAAGATTTGAAAAGGTCCAAAATAGCGAGGTGCAAGTTTGGCACACCCGCTCCATTGCAAGGTACTTCTTCTGGGTTGGATTCTAACAAACACATGATCCCCAACTTGGAATTCTTTGAACCTTCTCTTTCGATCAGCAAAACTTTTCTGTCTGTCCTGAGCGGCTTTTAAGTTAGCACGCACCCTTTTTACCGTGTCTTCCATTTCCTTGAGCATCTCAGGACCAATTTGTAACTTATCCTCAGGTCCACCCCAACTTGAGGGTGTGCGGCACTTCCGCCCGTACAGAACCTCAAAAGGACTCAACTGTGTTGAGGAATGATACCCATTGTTGTAAGCAAACTCGACCAGGTGGAGGTATTCCTCCCATTGAGTTGGTTTCATCATAACACATGCTCTCAGCATGTCCTCCACTACCTGATTTACTCGTTCCGTTTGGCCATCGGTCTGGGGATGATAAGCTGTGCTAAAGTTCAGCTGTGTTCCCAGTTCAGCAAACAATGTCCTCCAAAAGGTTGATGTGAACTTAACATCACGATCAGAGATAATTACCTTCGGAAGTCCATGCAATTTGAACACATTTTGCATGAAAATATGAGCAATTTGCACAGCCTTATACGTTGATTGTACAGGTATGAAGTGTGCTGCCTTACTTAACTTATCCACTACCACCATAATGGAATCATTATTTTTCTTCGTTCGAGGCAATCCGGTTATAAAGTCCATGGAAATAGTCTCCCATTTCCATTCCGGAATGGGTAAGGGTTGTAACAGCCCTGCTGGATGCATATGCTCTGCCTTAATCTGTTGACATTCTAGACATCGCGCTAGATACTCGGCCACTTCCTTCTTCATTTTTGGCCAATAATATTCCTTTCGAAGAGCGGTAACCATTTTCTGGTACCCCGGATGCCCGGTATAATGGCTGGTATGAAATTCATCCAGAATCAGTCTTCTAAGACTATTTTCATTGGGTACATACAGCTTTTTATTAAAATACAGCATTCCGGCATCATCTAGCTCATACCCCTGTTGTATTTCCTTACCAGAAAGTTGCTGTACTTGCTGTTTAATTTGCTGATAAACAACATCTTGATCAGCCGCTGTTTTTATCCTTTCAAGTAGAGTACTCTGCCACTTACTGACCGAAATCTTGCACACGCGTTGTACCTTTCGACTCAATGCATCAGCTACTTGGTTCTCCTTCCCCTTTAAATGTTTAATTTCAAAATCAAACCCACTTAAAAAGTCAGCCCAACGAGCTTGCCTCGCATTCAAAGTGGGTTGGCTGAAATAATTTGTTAAGCTGTGGTGGTCTGTTAACAGCAAAAATTTTCTCCCCAAGAGGTAGTGTCGCCACATTTTCAGTGCATGAATTACAGCTGCCAACTCCAAGTCGTAAGCAGAATATTTCTGCTCATGTTCCTTCAATTTCCTTGATTCGTATGCAATTACTCTTCCCTCTTGCATCAGCACTCCTCCCACACCTTCTTTACTTGCATCAGTACAGACCACGTAATCCTTATTAGGATCAGCTATACTTAATATGGGCGCGGTGGTGAGTAAGTGCTTGAGCTGTTCAAAGCTCTGCTGACATTCTGAGGTCCACTTAAATACCTTTCCCTTCTTTTGTAAGGAGGTGATAGGGTATGCTACCCTTGAAAAGCCTTCCACAAATCTTCTGTAATAACCTGCTAGCCCCATAAAGGACCTAATATCTGCCACGTCCTTTGGTATTGGCCACTCCATTATAGTTCTGATTTTCTCAGGGTCAACTGCAATGCCTTCCTTTGTGATTACATGGCCTAAGTATTGTATTTCCTCCTTAAAGAAATCACACTTACTAAACTTTGCATATAATTGATGTTCTCGCAAAGTTTGCAACACCAATCTGAGGTGTTCTTCATGCTCCTTCCTTGATCGGGAGTAAATCAGAATGTCATCTATGAATATCAACACAAATTTATCTAAGAACCTGTGAAACACACTGTTCATCAAACACATGAAGGTAGCAGGTGCGTTGGTCAGCCCAAAAGGTAGCACCACGAATTCATAATGCCCATACCGCGTTCTGAAAGCTGTCTTAGCGATATCCTCTTCTTTAATTCTGATCTGATGATAACCGGATCGCAGATCAATCTTAGAGAATACCGTTTCCCCCTTCACTTGGTCAAAAAGTTCATCTATCCTAGGCAAAGGATATTTATTTTTAATCGTGAGCTTACTCAGTTGACGATAATCAATGCACATCCGAAAAGTTCCATCTTTCTTTTTGACAAATAACACTGGGGCTCCCCAGGGTGATACACTGGGACGGATGTAATTTTTATCTAGCAGCTCCTGTAGTTGCATTTTTAATTCTGTTAATTCTGGTACACTCATTCGGTATGGTGCCCGTGACACGGGTGCTGCCCCCGGAATCAATTCAATAGTGAAGTCCACATCTCTTTTAGGTGGCAATCCCGGTACTTCCTCAGGAAAAACATCTGCAAATTCTTGTACCACCGGAATGTTACCCAGCGTAGCAATCTTTTCTTTCTGATTTGCGTATCCCACCTGAATAGCGTAAATTTGACATTTCTTTCTGATGCATTTAGCTAACTGAGATGCTGTAATGGGTCGAATCTGCACAGGATGCTTAATTCCTTGTAATTCCTGCTGCTCTCCACGGTCATCCTTATAGTAAATGGTTTTTGTCTTGCAATTCACTAAGGACCAGTGTTTCTCCAGCCAATCCATCCCGATCAGGATGTCATATGAACCCAAAGGTAGTATGTTTAAGTCTGCCACTATTGGCTGCCCTGCTATGGTTAGAGAGCAGTTATTTATTTTGGCCAAGACCCGTCTCTTGGCTCCTGTAGCTAACTGTACCAACCATGGATTTCTGAATTTTTCAGATTGTAACTTACACTGTTCTACTATCCTTGGGCTAACATAACTTAAAGTAGCTCCTGGATCTATAAGAACAGCTATAGAAAGGTTCGAAATTTTACCTTCAAATTCAACCATGGTCGGCTGGTACTCCGCTTGGCGGTCCTCCAAAGCTGCATTAATTCTGGGTACATTACGCGCCACGTCCCCAACGGTCGAAGCTTCATGAATTTGGGATATCTGGTCTGTCCCTTTTCGCTGTGGGCAGTTTTTAACATAGTGAGGTCCTCCACAGCCCCAGCATTGAACTGGGGGTCTGGTCATCCCCTCACCTTCTGGTCTAACAGGCTGCTCACTTACTCTAGATTCACTCATTGGCCTAGATCGGGGCGCATTCTTTGCAGCAGATCTGCTGTTTAATCCTTTACCAGCTCCCTTACTTCCACTGCTGCGACCTCCCTTGCTGATTCCAACCATCCGACTACTCTTTTTTTCATTCCATCTTTTGTTTGAAGTATCCCCCTTCTGTTTATTCTGCTGGTAGCAGATCCTCGCCTTACGAATAGCCTCATCCATGGTTCTAGGATTGTCAAATTCAATCCTCTCTCTTATATATGAAGGTAAGCTACTCACAAACCTTTGTACCTTGGCCTTTTCCTCCTTGATATAAGGTACATAACGTAACAGAGAGGTAAAGCGATTAATGAACTCGTCCATTGTCTGCTGTCCCAATCTTAAATCATGGAATTCTCTTGCCTTTTCATCGTAGAAGCGTTCAGTCAGGTACCTTTCTTTGAAGTATTTCTGGAACTTCTCCCAGGTAATGGTTCGTTCGCTTACCCCATTGACAATCTTGATTTCCTCCCACCACAAGGTTGCCTTACCTTGTAACTGAAAGATAGCTAATCTCGCCTTCAAGTTATGATCATACTCGTACAACTGAAAATATTTATTCATATTTATTAACCAAGCTTCAGCTGCTTCCTCCTGTTCGCCGTCAAAATGTGGGGGTTTAATTTTTCGAAATTCTCCCTGCAGCTCCATTCTCTGACGTTTTGAAGTTTGTTGCTCTGGTACATTGTCAGAATGATCCTCTTTGCCTTCTGAATTTTCAGGTTCAATCTGATAATTCTGTTCTTCTGTCACCCTCTGCTGTTCCGCGCTGGGGTTAGATAGAGGTGGATTTTGCCTGTCCGACAAACTCTTAAGAATCCTTTCTTGTTCAACTGTCAAACGCGCGTTGTCTTCTCGCAAACGTGCCATCTCATTTTTCAATTCTTGAACAGTTTCCAGTATTGCCAGATTGGTACTTCATGTTTCCTCACCCAACTGTACCCACAGCTCCGGGTTCTCCCGAGGGTTACTGCCGGTTCCTTGCATTTCGTCTCCTTTCTGGCTTGACTGTTAGCTGTTGTAATCCTGTAGTTCACCCCTAAATAGACAGAACAACAGTCAAGTAAATTATTATCTTACATACATATGCATGGTGTATGCTTCTGCACAGTGAAACATGTTTTGCTTGAGGCCACAGTGTTGAAACTGGGCTCTGATACCAATTTGTCACACCACCGTTCATTTACATAAATTTTTTTTTTACTGTATACCTTATAAAAGCATTTGTTATACCATACATGATTTCCCAACCTTTATGTATGCACGTATGTTTAAATATTACTATACATATGCCACGTACTCACAGCTGTTTAGCCTATGGTTTGATTACTGTTATAATCCCGGTTATAAGCTACGTGGCCATACACTGCGCTGTCATATTGCTTTGTCATACGGGTGTTTGTATATGCTTTGACTTCATGTACGAGCCAGCTATTAGACTGCCAGTTCTACAGTGTAACTTAATGTGGCTCGGGCTTTGGCGGTTCTACCGCAGCCCTTGCAGGTGCCAGCTCACTCTTGCCTTAATGACTACAGTCCTTGTCGAGGCAGGTGGCAAGGCTTGGCTACTTTGGCCATGTGACATCTCGGTCACAGTGATCTCGGCCTTTACGCTTTGGGTTCCTGCCTTGCATAGACGGTCAGGATCTCCCCTTTGGATCCAAAGGCTGAGATGCGCGCAAGGGTTTAAGTCATTACAAAACTCATCTGAATGTTCTCGGGGTTTATTCATTTGTTCGGCCCTCTCCGGCTCCGTCTCGGCGTTCATCCTCTGGTTCAATCCCACCAGCGCTACATTCTTCATCTGCAGTTGCTCCGAAGACTGGAAAGTGCCCGGCATAACTCCTGCACAGGTATATGGGACTCGTCTCTTAAGTCTACAGCTTATATATATTTACAGTGCTCATTATCGGTAACATTTTCTTATGACTGGTTCTCTATTTGCTTACAGGGCGCACATCTGGGCTATCTGAACCCCTCTGGCGGTGCCAAGGCGGTTTTACAAGATGATCCCACCCTCTCGGCGGTCACAGGTATGCCCTCAGATTTATTACTTTGCTCCTGCTCACAAGAGCTCGTGGACCTTCGATTGAGTTGTTTAAATGATGGATATGCAGACCGCCGTGCGAATGAGGGTCTCTTTGCATCGATTGCTGAGGTATTCTCCACAGAGAACCCTCACAGTTTGTATCTAGGTTTTCTTTGTCTTCTGGTCAAGTCCATGACCCGTCCTATGGAATGGTTATCCACGGCGGAACCCTTCTGAGTTCTGTTGTATGTATTTAAGAAATTATTTTTGTTTATAATGCAGCCCCTTGCGGCATACTCAGGTTATTGGTTTACCATATCCGTTCCTGGAAATGTGACTTCGGATTTGGCTATAACACGCAAGTCTGACAACCGGGTCCAGGTTCTGTTTTGGGGGTTTTCCCGTTGTTAATGTATGAACAGACATTACCCACTACGGTTCTGCTTCGGGTATTATATTCTTTTGTAATTTATAAACAGAACTGTACGCTGTCTATATTTCCGTGGTAACAAGGCTTTTATATTCTATGAATGTGTTCTGTATATTAACAGTTCTCAGGACAATGTATGAGGGTTGTTTTATCACCACAGGTTTTGCTTATAATTTCGATTCATCCGTCTGTCATTTACTATGTAAACTCTTGTCTTGATGATCTCGTACAGGATGCCTTTGATTAGAAAGGTTAGCCGTATCATGCATCTTCTTTTCCTTGGAAAATGCCGTAGTATATATATATATATATATATTCAGAGTTAAGTTTGTAACATGTACAGGGTTCTATAAAGGGGTTTTCGTCTTTCCCTTGCTTCTCTTAACGCACGGTTTTTCTTTACTTAATGTATCAGCGAGCGTTTATAGCTTCGTATCACTAATGTACTGGAAGGAAATACAGTTTTTCGCTCTCTGTTTACACAGTTTACATTATAAATTCCTTGGTCGGGATAGTTCATTTGTTTTCTTTACATATTACCAGTCTTTAATATGATAGCAGTGAGTTTGTTTCCTTCCGTCGATGTGTTGGAATCCGACCACTGTTGGCGCTCTCACTCAGACTCAGAGCGTTCCAGCTTGTTTCTGTTGACACATTAAGGTAGTGTTTGCCTATATGCATGAGCCCTGCATTGTTGTTTCTGTTATTCACTGTTCTGATGTCAGCACAGTGCCTCTGTCTCTCCGACGAGGTTATGACATGATGATTATTGTTCAATAGCCGATTTCTCCCTTCTTATTCTATAACCAATCTTTAGCTTAACTACATCTGTTGCAGCTTTATTTACCACAAAGGTTGTAACTTTGTTTACTACACGGCTAGTTTGGTTTATGTCTCTTGATTTGTAACTGACCTTTCATTTACAACTACACCTATGCAGTTACTTAACAACATAACAGTATTTAGGAGAATAAATCCTTACTGTAGAATCACTGTATACAACAACAGTATTTAGGAAAATAAACATAATCCTTATTTACAAACTATAAATTTCACTGTATATCTATAATCATTCAGGGACTCTACATCTAGAAGCCGTACCTGGTTCACCAGTATTAGGAATGGTTTCTCAAGCAAGTCACCTGTGCTTGTTTCTGCTCTTCCACCCAGCCATGAGATCCATCCCTCAGACGAAATTCTCCCCTCGAGCCATCTTGCAGACCTCAAGTCCTCAACAAGATTTGTGCACTCTGTGCCTGGTTATCTGGTCCTAACCAGACTTAACCACTGTTTTTTCTTTTCCTTTCCTTGGAAAAGTCTTTTTTCTTCTGTCTGTCCCCACAGCACAGAACCTCCTCCCCACAGCCAGGACTTTTCTTGTTCTGGGAGGGTAGTTTCCATCAGTTATTATAACTGAACTCTTTCTTTTAAATCCACCTCTTAGAGGCTGCCAGCATTTCAAGAAAATATTTAAATTACTTTCATCAAAAATAGTTTGTCACAGTTTTGTTTTTAAACATAAACAACAACTGTATTAATGTCTTTTACCACAGTAAATTTTCATATTTACATAATCTGGGGTCATTACATCTCCCCCTCCTGTGATTGGACATCGTCCCGATGTCCGTCTCCCTTAAACAAATTCGGGTACCATTTTGTCACACCACCGTTCATTTACATAAATTTTTTTTTTACTATATACCTTATAAAAGCATTTGTTATACCATACATGATTTCCCAACCTTTATGTATGCACGTATGTTTAAATATTACTATACATATGCTACGTACTCACAGCTGTTTAGCCTATGGTTTGATTACTGTTATAATCCCGGTTATAAGCTACGTGGCCATACACTGCGCTGTCATATTGCTTTGTCATACGGGTGTTTATATATGCTTTGACTTCATGTACGAGCCAGCTATTAGACTGCCAGTTCTACAGTGTAACTTAATGTGGCTCGGGCTTTGGCGGTTCTACCGCAGCCCTTGCAGGTGCCAGCTCACTCTTGCCTTAATGACTACAGTCCTTGTCGAGGCAGGTGGAAAGGCTTGGCTACTTTGGCCATGTGACATCTCGGTCACAATGATCTCGGCCTTTACGCTTTGGGTTCCCGCCTTGCATAGACGGTCAGGATCTCCCCTTTGGATCCAAAGGCTGAGATGCGCGCAAGGGTTTAAGTCATTACAAAACTCATCTGAATGTTCTCGGGGTTTATTCATTTGTTCGGCCCTCTCCGGCTCCGTCTCGGCGTTCATCCTCTGGTTCAATCCCACTAGTGCTACATTCTTCATCTGCAGTTGCTCCGAAGACTGGAAAGTGCCCGGCATAACTCCTGCACAGGTATATGGGACTCGTCTCTTAAGTCTACAGCTTATATATATTTACAGTGCTCATTATCGGTAACGTTTTCTTATGACTGGTTCTCTATTTGCTTACAGGGCGCACATCTGGGCTATCTGAACCCCTCTGGCGGTGCCAAGGCAGTTTTACAAGATGATCCCACCCTCTCGGCGGTCACAGGTATGCCCTCAGATTTATTACTCTCCTCCTGCTCACAAGAGCTCGTGGACCTTCGATTGAGTTTTTTAAATGATGGATATGCAGACCGCCGTGCGAACGAGGGTCTCTTTGCATCGATTGCTGAGGTATTCTCCACAGAGAACCCTCACAGTTTGTATCTAGGTTTTCTTTGTCTTCTGGTCAAGTCCATGACCCGTCCTATGGAGTGGTTATCCACGGCGGAACCCTTCTGAGTTCTGTTGTATGTATTTAAGAACTTATTTTTGTTTATAATGCAGCCCCTTGCGGCATACTCAGCTTATTGGTTTACCATATCCGTTCCTGGAAATGTGACTTCGGATCTGGCTGTAACACGCAAGTCTGACAACCGGGTCCAGGTTCTGTTTTGGGGGTTTTCCCGTTGTTAATGTATGAACAGACATTACCCACTACGGTTCTGCTTCGGGTATTATATTCTTTTGTAATTTATAAACAGAACTGTACGCTGTCTATATTTCCGTGGTAACAAGGCTTTTATATTCTATGAATGTGTTCTGTATATTAACAGTTCTCAGGACAATGTATGAGGGTTGTTTTATCACCACAGGTTTTGCTTATAATTTCGATTCATCCGTCTGTCATTTACTATGTAAACTCTTGTCTTGATGATCTCGTACAGGATGCCTTTGATTAGAAAGGTTAGCCGTATCATGCATCTTCTTTTCCTTGGAAAATGCCGTAGTATATATATATATTCAGAGTTAAGTTTGTAACATGTACAGGGTTCTATAAAGGGGTTTTCGTCTTCCCCTTGCTTCTCTTAACGCACGGTTTTTCTTTACTTAATGTATCAGCGAGCGTTTATAGCTTCGTATCACTAATGTACTGGAAGGAAATACAGTTTTTCGCTCTCTGTTTACACAGTTTACATTATAAATTCCCTGGTCGGGATAGTTCATTTGTTTTCTTTACATATTACCAGTCTTTAATATGATAGCAGTGAGTTTGTTTCCTTCCGTCGATGTGTTGGAATCCGACCACTGTCGGCGCTCTCACTCAGACTCAGAGCGTTCCAGCTTGTTTCTGTTGACACATTAAGGTAGTGTTTGCCTATATGCATGAGCCCTGCATTGTTGTTTCTGTTATTCACTGTTCTGATGTCAGCACAGTTCCTCTGTCTCTCCGACGAGGTTATGACATGATGATTATTGTTCAATAGCCGGTTTCTCCCTTCTTATTCTATAACCAATCTTTAGCTTAACTACATCTGTTGCAGCTTTATTTACCACAAAGGTTGTAACTTTGTTTACTACACGGCTAGTTTGGTTTATGTCTCTTGATTTGTAACTGACCTTTCATTTACAACTACACCTATGCAGTTACTTAACAACATAACAGTGTTTAGGAGAATAAATCCTTACTGTAGAATCACTGTATACAACAACAGTATTTAGGAAAATAAACATAATCCTTATTTACAAACTGTAAATTTCACTGTATATCTATAATCATTCAGGGACTCTACATCTAGAAGCCGTACCTGGTTCACCAGTATCAGGAATGGTTTCTCAAGCAAGTCACCTGTGCTTGTTTCTGCTCTTCCACCCAGCCATGAGATCCATCCCTCAGACGGAATTCTCCCCCCGAGCCATCTTGCAGACCTCAAGTCCTCAACAAGATTTGTGCACTCTGTGCCTCGTTATCTGATCCTAACCAGACTTAACCACTGTTTTTCTCTTTTCCTTTCCTTGGAAAAGTCTTTTTTCTTCTGTCTGTCCCCACAGCACAGAACCTCCTCCCCATAGCCAGGACTTTTCCTGTTCTGGGAAGGTAGTTTCCATCAGTTATTATAACTGAACTCTTTCTTTTAAATCCACCTCTTAGAGGCTGCCAACATTTCAAGAAAATATTTAAATTACTTTCATCAAAAAATAGTTTGTCACAGTTTTGTTTTTAAACATAAACAACAACTGTATTAATGTCTTTTACCACAGTAAATTTTCATATTTACATAATCTGGGGTCATTACACTCTTGGCTTCTATATTGTAAAGTTTTTTCTTATATATCAGATACCTAAACATAGCCATGCTTTCAATAGGGGAAAGACTAGCTTCAATCAAGAGGGTAGTGTAGGGAGAATTTCACTTAAAAGTAATTTAAATATTATAAAATAATTAAGTTACATTTTAATTAATTAATGATTAATAAAATTTCAGAAAAATTGCAAATTGATATATGAAATTGAAAAAAATTATTTCCTGCTAAAGAGAAAAGACTTGCATAAAAAAGTCTATACATTTACATTTTTACTCCTACTTAGTCTAGACACATTCACATTTTTAATCCTACTTATTAAGGTAAGTATTGAAGAAAACATAAATAATGATAAGCAATAACAAGACCTATAACAATATTTATTTACATCTTGTTTATTACAATTGCATCAAAAAATTATAGTAGAAATTTTTGACTTGATTATCTATACGACATTGTAAGGTACAAACACTGCCATAACAATCATTACAAAATAAATCAATCATATTACAAATAAATAATTCTAAATATTAATAAAAAATAATAAAATTCAATTCATAATATGATACCTCCCAAAAATACTATATTTGTAAATAATACAACTAATGGTATAATAAATTACCTGAAGAGATAAGCCAATCATTTGTTATTACTTAATATTGACTCATTCCCACTTGGGTAAGAACATGAACACTGATTCGCACTACGATCAAGGCTACTCACTAATTTTGTTCCTATCTAACTTACCAAACAAAATTGGAGAAACTTGAGCATTGGAAAAGGAATATGTCGTTTCTTCTGACGCAAGGATTTACAGTCATACATCCCTCCGTATGACGGTTTCTATTTCTAACATATAATAACAGTCTAACAGACACTGCACATACACACACTCTATATATATATATATATATATATGCACTGCAGTATTTACGCCGTGATAAAGTTCTCTTTTTCTGTCAAATCACTTCTTCCTGCGTAGTCCGTCGAACGCTTGAGAGCTAATTCTCTCGGAGCGACATTTTCGAAGCACGAAATTGGACTGTCCCTCGGCCTGATAACATTTACAGAGCTCTCCGGTTTCGATCCCTCCACCTCCGTGTTGCAGAGTTTTCTTGTGAAAAATTCTCATCAACAGCTTCTTTACAGGCCGAGATAAAATGCCTTCTTTATTCAAACCTGAGCAGCTTTCAGCTTTTTCAGCCATGACGGTATTGTGAATATTACAGCGCATTGAATCTGTCACAAATCGGGGCCGGCTGTCCTTGGGGTGGAGAAACTACGAACGCATCCAGCTGCAACTTGTGGGTAGCGGTCGGGAGTCGAATTCGGGACCTCTGCCAGAGCCTGGTTGAGCAGAGAAATCAAGGATTGTAATTCGAATGAGTCGTAGAGGCTGCTATCGCAATCCCAGGCCGAGGATTTTTGTTTTGTTTGAGCGAATTTCTGAGAATCCTCGTTCCAATTATCTGCTCCACGCTTTCCAAAATTCATGGTGAAAAAATGACCAGAACCTCCCTCTTGAGCCGCAGTAATACCCACAGCGTTTCTGTTTTTGTTAAGAGGGGAAAAGTTAGTATATAATAGTGAAGGAGAACCAACTTACTTGCATACCAAACAAAGCATCTAATCATCGCTTTTGTCGTTGTGTATATATTGTTAAAGGCAGCACGGACCATGCCAAAGTACCTGGAATCACAAACAACATTGATGACTCGATTAAAATATGTAGTAGATAGAGCCATTATTCACAACTGACCTACGATGGCAAACAAGATTGGTGACTTGATCAAAATGTCAAAATGTGTACTTAATTTATTTGTTTATTTTTCAGTGCAGGATTAGATGGGTAACTGTATGATCATCATAACACATAATAATAAATATGATAATAAATTTTTTTAAATAATATAATTTAAAATGAAGAAATAATAATAATATAAAATGGGATGAATATATATATATATATATATATATATGTTTTAGATAATTTTTATAATTTTATTTTTATATTTATTAGAGAATTGGTCTATAATAATATATAAATTATAAATTAATTTTTAATGGAAATAATTAGATGTATTTTGTTAAGTTGTAATTATTATTTTTGATTGAATTGTATAGATATTTGATATTTAAAATTGCAATTAAAATATATTCATTTAAAATGTTTTGAGATTTTTCAAGTATAAATATGTGATCATAAATAATGTATGTATTTTACTTATGTAATAAAGGTTATATTTTAATAGGTATATTCTAGAGGACTAAAGGAGTTAATGATTTCTTCATTACAACTAAGGATCCAATGCATGATTTTCTAATTTTGTAAAAGATTCAAAATTTAATTGTTATTTTTTAGGTGGATAGAAAGCTAATTGTGTAATTTAGTGAGAAATTTGGCCTTATTCAAACACTAAATATTAATAAAAATATCACATTTGCAACAAAAAAAACTAATAACCTACCCATTTCAATATTTCAATGAGCAGTGTAGTCCCATCTGGCAATTAGTACATGGTTTTCCAATTTTGTAAGAAGAGTCAAAACTTCAATAGGCATATTTCAAAGATGGATAGCAAGTAAATTGTCAAATTGGATTTAACTTCATTTAAACACTAAGTATTAGTAAAAATGTCATGACATTAGCAATGTCTCTTTCACTATATCATCTCATTTATGTGACACGTGCATCATTTTCAACGTCACCATATCTACACATAAAATCATATGCATCTCATTAACATCACATATGCACTATGGGTATTGTTGTGTTATCAAAATCAAGTTGCATGTTGTATTATATACATTGTTATAAAATTATGTTAGAAAATTTTTAGAGTCCTCTTTGCTACATTGCATCTAATTATTTAATTATAATAATAATTATTAAATATTTGAGACTAACCAATCTATTCCTATCAATCTCTACCTTAATAATGGTATCTATACCTATTTCAATTCAACAAAGGCATAATTTATTATTATAGGACTATATAGAGATTGTTGGCGGTGATCGCAAGCCCAAGGCACCATTTAAGTTTAATTCTACTTGGCTTAAAGATGATAGTTATATATAGATGATCACAAAGGATTGGAAAACCTATAATGTTCATCCGGGTCAATCAGCCTCCACTGTTTTTGCATACAAAATGCTATCCCTGAAACATAAATCAATTGACTGGGCAAAGAATAAGAGGATAAAAGATGAGAAGATCCTGAGGGACACAGAATAGGAAATTGAACAATTGGGTGGCAAGGAGGGTTGAGGGTTTATTTCTGCTGATGCCAAGGAAAGATTTGTCAGACTTGAGATTGAGCGGAATAGGATCTTGAAAGACAGGGAGGAAACTTGGTGACTCTGCAGCAAGGCTACCTGGTTAAAGGAGGGGGATGAGAACACCAAGTTTTATCATTGTGTTGGAAATGGGCATCGGGCCATCAATACCATCTGACAACTTGCAGATGATGAGGGTACACAGGCAAATACCTTCCATCAATTGGCCAACCTTGGTATTACACATTTTGGAAGATTATTCAAAGCTCCTCTAGAGGCAAACCTTGCTGAGGTCATCAAGGTAGCAGGTCACCTCCCTAGATATGTGGACCAACATATAGGAGGACTACTTAATCTAGTAACCATGAGGGAATTAGAGGCCATTATTAAGTGGTTCAAGAGGGATAAGAGCCCTGGACTAGATGGATGGTCGATTGAATTTTGCATAGCTTTTTTTGACATAATTGGACAGGAGCTCCTCCAGATCATTGAAGAGTGTTGGACTAGTGGGCAGATGTATGATGCTTTCAACTCTACATTTATAGCTCTCATTCCCAAGACTGATGACCCTCAAATCTTAGACGATTATAGACCCATATCCCTTTGCAATTATATATACAAGATAATAGCCAAGATTATTGCAAACCGCCTTAAGCCCATATTATCTGAACATATATCATCAAAGCAATTTTCTTTCCTTGATCATTGACAAATACACGAAGTAGTGGGTACAACACAAGAATCCCTTCATTCCATCAAATCCAAGAACCTCAAAGGCATGATTCTTAAGATTGACTTGGAAAAAGCCTTTGATCAAACCAACTGGCTCTACATTCGAATGCTATTGACCCATCTTGGATTTCCACTATCTTTCATCCAATGGATTATGTGTTGCATATCCAATGTATCATATAGTGTATTGATCAATGGATCGACATCCTCCTTTTTCCATGTAGAAAGAGGTCTGAGACAAGGTTGCCCCCTTTCCCCTCTACTATTTCTATTGATCATGGAAGGTCTGAGTAAGCTCATCTTGGCGGACCGAATGCAGGGCAGACAGAGGGGTATCAAGATCATAAACAACTGCACTCTCACACATATGCTATTTGTGGATGACATTCTCATATTTCTGAATGGAACATTGGGGGATTCCACTACTTTTGTTGCCACATTTCGATTATTTTGCTTCGCTACACGTATGCAATGCAACAACCATAAATCCACTCTATCTGCCTTTGGTTGTAACCCAAATGAGATTCATTTGGCTCTTCAGCACTTCCCATTTATCACTCTACAGATTGAGGGGGGACTCAAATATCTGGGCTACAAGTTAAAACCATCTAACTATTGGATTGTTGATTGGGTATGGTTAGTTGCAAAAATTGAAAGAAGATTAAATATCTGGCAACATAGGTGGTTGTCCAGAGTGGGGAGACTAATTCTCATCAAATCAGTCCTGGAGGTCACTCTGGTTTATTGGATGTCATTGGCCTGGGTCCCGAAGGGTATTATCAGAAGAATTCAACAACTATATTGCATATTTCTTTGGAGGGGAAAACAAGCGGGTCACATATTTGCTTGGGTCAACTAGGACAAAATCACACTTCCAAAGAAATGGGGGGATGGGGATTGAAAAATCTAGAACCCTTTGCTTGTGCACTGGCAGCAAATATGGGATGGAATGTTCTATCATCCAAGAATATTTGGACACATGTTATCTATTAGAAATACATCTCTCCTCTACATCTAAATGACTGGATCAGACTTCCTACATGGGACAGGACCAACATATCAACGGTCTAGAGTGTGGTCCTCAATACATTGGATCACGTTAGGGATGGATTAACCTGGAAAATTGGCAATGGAAGCTCAGTTCGAATTGGAATGGACCCTTGGATAGGATGTGGGAGTGCTCATTTACTTCCATAAGGACCGATACAACATATTTCAGATATTGGATATACCAACTTGACACATATTGCAGACCTGGAGCATACCGATATGTTCCGGAAAGCATGGAAAAATACTATCACATTGGGCATTCCCCCATGCTGGTAGGTCAATTGACAAAACTATATATTAGCATTGAAGGAATCACATGTTCGGGTAACCGAATGGGAGGATGAACTAAACTGGTCACACTCACTAAATGAGAAATACTCCCCCAAATACAGATACCTACATATTAATGTTGATCACAGACCCCTCACTATGGATTGGTGGTGGGATGTATTATGGAATCTAAAGGCTGCCCCCAGGAAAAACTGTTCATGTTGTGCATGCTCCGGAATAAGGTTCCTACAACAGAAAACCTGCAAAAACACACCTTTCATGGCCCAACATGGTGCGTATTGTGCAAAGAGGAATTGGAAACATGTGATCATCTATTCCTAAAATGCACTACCACCATCTCCATTTGGACCGAGATCACTGCTCAACTATAGATACAGAACAATTGGCAAGGCCAAGACTTTTGGGGGGCATGACACAGCTGGTGGTCTAATGCACATAATCACAGGTGTCGGAACCTACATGTTATGGTCTATTGGCGTATCTGGTTACAACAGAACACGATAATATTCACTGATACTATGCTAGGCCCATTCCATTACTCATCTCATCACAAACTTTCATAGCTTACAGGAGGAAACTCGAGAACCACATGCTCACAACATCCTTGTTGAAATCATTGATTATGACACCCCATGGGCTTACTTTGATGGATCGGCACAACAACATGGTTGTGGTGGAGGCATATTCCTTCATATCACACTCTCACACTTTTTCAAGATTCAAATGGGTTTTGGGGGGAGGGACAAATAACTTTGGAAAACTTATATCTCTCCAACATTTATTATACTTTGCTCTTGTCAAAGGATGTAGCAAATTGCAGATATTTGGTGACTCATATATCATTATTAAATGGTTTAATAAATTTTTTTTTGTCACACACACACTCCAACACATATTGGATAATTCTTTGAGATTGAGAACACATTTTGACATTTATTCTTGTCAACATATATACAGGGAGCGTAACCAAGTTTCCAACAAGCTATCCAAGGAAGCCACACACTTGCCAAGGGGGGTCTGGTTGATCCAAGAACAACAAGATATGGACTCGTACAGCTATTACCACTGCCCATTCATGGATGAGCAATTTTGATGAGGCCAGGGGCCCTGATTTATGAGTATTTTATGGCACAATTTTGTTGTAAATATTTGAATTATAGCATATATTTATGTCTATATATTACATAACTTTTCATATGTAATTATTCATAGTTGTCTCCGTTAGATGGGATTGACATATATTTTTGAGACAAAACGACACAGATAGTGGCGAGACCACTGATATTTCATATGCTATCAAGCATCTTCAACATGTAATTTTCTATATTAATGAAAATTATGATTTTTCCATGGATTTTTTTTTTATCATTATAGGGGGATTCTCTTAGCACAATTATTAGGGATTTCATAAATTATATAAATGTGAAATATTGTTATCCTAAGTATTGAGTGATCTAAGAAGATCTATTCTTATGACATATATGACCACATTGAATGTATCGAGGTCAAGCATGGAGTGTTCTAATATATTAAAGAAAAATTGTACATTAAAATAAAATCCATTCCTAATTAATACCAGATCAATCTACTCTGAATAGAGATTTCTCATAAACCATAACAACCACATCCATATCTATTTCTATCTCACAATGAATGAATTATCCATACTAAGCAATCTACTTAGCTTAAATGCGAGTATATATGATATTTTAAACACCAAACAATCTAGATATATTATTGGCACATATTTGAGTGGAAAGAGATTAATTGAAGTTGAAAACAAATGAATCTTTATTTGACTAGAAAACCACTAAATTTAATCAAGTGCACAATTTTACACCTCAACAAGAAAGTAGTAGGAATGCATATGGCATGCTTGACAATAATAGATATGTAGTATATGTTGGCAACATGGTGTTGCCATTGATGTCAACCAGATGAGCCAGTTAAGCTTGGCATTTATGTCAATCACTTGAAGGAATGCTTGCAAGATGATCTAATGATTAACATAGATTGTTAGAGGTTTTGGAGGTCCATAGGGTTTGGCAAAGAGGTTGAAGTTGGCTTGATGTAGGAGGAAGAAGGTTTGAGCAGAGAGAATTTAATTTTCTAAGTGTTATTGGATTGTCATGGTCATTCCTTCGTCACAAGGTGGCACAACCTTAGTGTAGTAGGTATGCAATGGTGTGAGCATGGAGATTGCTGCAAGGTGCCATTTTAGCTCTAGCAACACTTTCCTGTAGTTGCTAAAAATTACCACAAGCACAAACCGGGGAAATTGCCCAAGGTTATTTAGAGATCAAAGCATTTCATTGAGTCTTCAACGATTACACTTGTTTTGGTCCAATGTGAGTATGAACACTTTGATTGTTATTAATGCTGCAAGTGATCAATTGGACGGGTGTCCATGACGGTGGATTAATTGTTTGGTAGTGGATCGAATTAATGTGTGGATTTAGTTAGTGTGTGATTATGGTCAATTTGATCCTTTGTAAGAGTGAAGGGCATGTTGGTTAAATATCAAAGCAATGCACGTAACTGAGGTTACATAGTTCGATGGAGAGATAGTGCACATCATGTGAGACAATGTAAGGTTTGATTGGTTGAGTGCATATGATCATAGACAACCACACTATGTGCATGGCACCCGTAGATGTCAGAGAATTTGACTGAGTGTGAAGCATATTTAATTGTTGGATCAATGACTGAGTGTGATGAACTATGCTTCAGATACTTTTATATTTTTTTGTAGAAAATATTATTGAAGAGGTGTGCAGTTGACAGGAATAGAGTGTGCTTGGACATAGCATGAAATTGTGAACATGTTTGTGTGCATAATATGAGATATGGTGTGATAGGACAAAGCTTGTGAATCTAATGTTGTACTTGTTGTTGCAGGGGCATATATATCATTTGTGATATCCCTCACTTTAAGTTTATGTTGTAAATTTGTATTTATGGTTAAGTGTGATTGTGTTTAAATTTAAGGATTTATTTTAATCAGTATGAAAAAACGGATAAAGGTTGAATGTGAACTTGTATTTATGATGTTATTAAAAAATAAAATAGTTGGAAACTGATGCTGAAGTCACACCTAGTTGAATGAGTTATGGATGCAAGTTAACTATTGATATTGCTTACCACTCATTAAGTCCTAGGCATTTAATCTAAATGATTAAATTATTAATGATCATGGAAGCATTTGATCATTAACTTCCCAAAAGACATGAGGTTATATTTGATAGTTGGGAAGTGAAGCTCATAAATGAGCTAGTAACTACCTGCCAACTATTGGGTGAGGTGAAGGTAGTTACTAACTTCTAAATGAATGATAGGAGGGTAACCCAATTTTTAGTAATCTTGCTAAGGAGAGTCACATGGAGCTAATCTGGTGAGAGGCAAGAGTAGGACAAAAGTGAGACAAAAAGAAAAGCTTGCAGACTTAGTGCTTGGGGTGACACATTGAGAACAATGTCAAAGGTTGGGTGGAACTGGCGAGCTTCAGTTTTAGTTTCCAAACTTATATTATCAAGTCGGTACCCTGAACCTTGTTTATGTGAATGATTTTCTTAATGATGTAAAACTATATGATGTTTTATTGCTTACTACTATGTCTCATTTTATATACATTAAGTATGCCTTAGATACTTGTACAAAAGAACTAAGTAGTAGTTAGTATAAAAGCAAATTTACTTTCTGTATTGTATATATATTTAGTTCTTACAAGTACAGTAATATTTGTACGAAAGAAAATATGTAATTGAATGGAACTCATATGTTTTAGAATTTAAATTATATTCATGCATGAAATTACAAGTATGTGAAATTCTGCTAGTTCAATTATTTATACAAAATCAATTTTGAGTAACTCTAAGTAGTTACTTTGTTAAGAGTAAATAATATCAAATATATAAGAGCGATTACATACAAAAGAACGTTGTTTTGAGAAGCAGTACAAGACATGAATGAAGTGTGTGTGCATGCACACGCGTAGATGTAATATGGTATTTACATTATCAGTAATGGTTATATAAAGACTTGTAATATATGTAAAATATAGATGTACATATCGTCTGGAATATAATTTTAGAATATTAGAATAAGTATTTTTGTATGCATGTATAAAACTATCTATGATAAAAATGAGTGTTAAAATACATAAAATAAAAAACAAGTATTTAAGCATAAATACATAAAGTTTTTGGAAGTTGTATTTATACCATAAAAGAAACATATATGCTTAAAAGGAATTTCATAAATATAATTCATAATAGATCAATGTTCAATGACTAAAGAGTCATTGTGAAGAGAATATAGTAGTGGTCGCAGGTGACCATAGAAGAACAATCCATAGAAGAACAATCAAACAAATAATAGATATTTATTTCGAAAACCATGGGACATAGTTTTCCCATAATTCGATTACATCACAGGATTAAAGCCTTTAAATAACATACTTCTTGACAGGAACTAAATTTGTGAAAAAGAAAACAAGTTCAACTAATGTATAGTCAGAACTGAAAACCCTAGTTCTTGCTCCTGAACACCCTAGTTCTTGCTCCTGAACACAACTATCATGCTCAAGCAGAAGCATAAGGCAATGGTTCAGACTACCCGACCTAGTAAATCGAAGTCAACACCTATGTAAGTAAGATAAAGACTTTAAATCCTCCTCATTGAAATAAAAAATTCTACAAACTCCTTATAGAAAGGTTAATACTCGTGAAAAAATGCTTGATATCAATATTATATTAGAATATATATATTTGTACAGGAAAATATTAAAAGGTTTACAAAGAAATTATAAAGAAAGAAAGAAAAAAAAAACTATGAAAGAAATTTTATGGAGTTATAGCTGAATGAGAAACATAGTATCATCATGCTTAGCCATACACCTACATTACTAAATAATTAAGTAAGTAAAGTAAAACCTAAAGAGATTTATAACCTTATTTTCAAAATATAATATTTATGTAAAGCAAAAATTAAACAAAAAGCCCCAAAGGATAGCTCAATTGGTCGAGTTCCCATTGCTAAGTACCTTGCCAACCCGGAGATCAGGGGTCAAATCTTCTCAACCCCCTTGGGGTTAGGCCACCTAGATTTTCGTGAGAAAAAAAAATAAAAATAAAAATTAAACACTGGGTAAAAATGTTAATTCTGTAGAAGAATATGCAATAAAAAATAAATAAATTCCATGACCTATATTTAGGTTCGAAGCATCCAAAGAAAAAGAATATCCAAACATACCCTAAGGGTCAGGGTTTATACTTAGAAAACCCGAAATTTAAAATAATAGAACATAGTTAATAAACAAATATATTATGCCACGGAAAGTTTAGGATTAAAATAAAATTCTAGCCATCGAAAATAAATTATTATGAAATGAAATGAAAGAAAGATATTGGTTCCTTTTATTAAATATACCTGAGATGAATAAGTTGTCCGAAGGAAAATCGAGAACGTAGTACCCTGTAATTAAAAAAAAAATCGAGCTGACAAAGATGGTAGTCAAATAAATCTAAGAAACACCTACAAAGGAAACATGGAGATTAAACATTTGAATGTACCTACAAAACAGGAGGAAAAAGATTAAATAATTTTGGAAATAGAATTATGATTAAAGCATATAATGGGAAACTGAACTATTATCAAGCCAATGTATATATTACTGAACAAAATAAAAATCCAGTTGAATAAATGACTCCAAACGCAAAGTATATCAAGGTATTGTATTAGGATTTTAAATCAATAACCCTGAAACTCATGTTAAACTAACAAGAAGGTATTGAGAATAAACCCTATGTTTACCTGGTCAAATACAACTATAAAACCTTCTTGAGGGTTTCAAGCACGTCGAAGCTAAGAGACCTTTGAAAAGTAATTTGATAAATATTGTATCTGTGGGAATAACGCATATTCGAAATGAAGATAGCTACCTTGAATACCTGCGAATGAAATATATAAAGGAGTTAGGAATTCCACTAGGAAAGAGAAGAAAAATACCCAACAAATTTAAAAGAAATGATAGTAGAAGCATCTACAAATGAATATCCATACCTTTACAAATAAAAACAAAGTGTTAACGCATGAAGTCCTGGCTAAATTTTTCAGAACGAACAGAGAAAATTAACCATATTCAACAACAAAAAATCTAGAGTAATGGCATTCACCGGTCATGGAGATAACATAACACTTTCCAAAGACGAGTGAGTGAATGAATTAACAAGTCGAAGGATAGGTAGTCATTGAAATGAATAAAACCCTAAAATGTTGTTCACTGTAGATTTGTTCAGAAACAATATTAACCATCGATCATAGGGTTTGTACGTAAAATATGCGTTGCACCGACAAGTCAACATGAGGAATCATATGCATAGGCCGAGTTCCAAACAGTCTCAAAACTTCAACACATTATGCCACATGTAAAACACATATAGAGGATTCACAATGTATAGAAGGGTTCGTTATGTTGTAAACATATATCATGTTTATAGTAAAGGTCTCATAGCATATAAATGTGTATGGTGAAAACAATTCATGGCATAATGATGGCTAAACATATACCAATGTGTAACATCAAAACATTAACTAACCAACTGCAAGGTGGAAACTTTTATATAGGTATGAGTGTACCTAAATATATCTTTAGGAGTGAGTGTGAGTCAAAGAACCTGCAAGGTGGAAACTTGGAAACTTTTATATAGGTATGAGTGTACTAAATATATAAGGTGGAAACTTTTATACATGAGTGTACCTAAATATATCTTTAGGAGTGAGTGTGAGTCAAAGAACCTATTATCTCAATCTAGCTTCGGAGTATAAGGCTCTTTCCTTGTAAAAGTCAGTAACTTTTGGCATGTTTGAGACATTCAAATGTACCTTTAAGGCATTGTTTTTTAGATTTTTCGAAATTATGTTTCCTATAAAAATGTCAAGTCAACAACTTAAGGCCACCTCTTCAAATTCGACTTGGGGATCAGATATTATCTCCTCCTTGATTATTTCAAGCAACAAGCTATAGATATATGAAGAGGTTTGAGATCCACTATTTTTTTTTTTTTTTTTGAACAATTTTTATGTAGTCTATAAAGACTATCATTTCTGTAATGTGCATGGTTGGACTTTGAAGAGAAAAACTATTGTAACCATGTGCATTTGAATAATAGAAGAAATTTTGGACAAAAGTACAAGGGTTTTGTGCCAAAGATTCATTTTTCAGCATTTTTGGTATGCTTCTTAGTGTTGTGTTCTTTCTTTATTATTCATTGAGTGTTTAAGCTTCTTATCTAAATCAATAAGTACATGTAGAATTCACATTATAGTGCTCTATATCTTATATTCAGATATTCACCTTTTAGCTGATGAGTTAAATACATAATTTATCATTATGATGCTATGTTTTTAAATCTCTATGTATATTCCTCTTCTCCCTTTCATGCTATAGATGATTAATGTATAGCATATTGCTGAAATACATGCTTTTAGAACCCAAAATCCTTACAAAACAAGATCCAAATAAAGTTGATTGTGAAAGAGAGCCAAGGGTTGGGATTTTTTGGAAAAACATGGTGTATTGCTATAGACTTTGAGATTAGTATATTTTGCTATAAGCAATCTTATATGTGTAGTTTCAGAGATTCATGTGTGAATGATTTCTTGTCTATTTTCTACTGTGTTTACCTTCTCATTAGCCACACTTTTGAAGATTAGCCTTTAGTATTTGAATAAAGCTATATGAATTTGAATTTTTGTTGAATTCTCAAGTTCATGTTATTCGAAATACTTACACATGTTTTTCAACTTAAATATCATTTGCAGAAATCACTTTTAGTGCTTTGTGCCTGATGTTTATTTTCTATAATCTTCTACCATATCTTGATGATACCTTGTCAAAGCAATCATAAGGTAGCTTGCCTTTGCTTATAGTTTTTCATATGACCTGTGACTAGAAGATATCTATTTCTTTCAGAGACTTCATGCCTGGTCTCATTTCTTTCTTTCAAATCAAATTCATCACTGTTACAAGTTAAATATGACCACTGAGCATATTAGTGACCTGCTACTGTAGTGACCTTGAGTAGCATAGTTATAGAGAGATCTCTCTCTAGATTGAAAGGACATCTTTCAATCCTAAAGTGGTTTGAGATTACCTTGGAGTTTTCCTTTCACAGCCAGGATAAATTCTGAGTGATAACATTTTGGTATTGTTGTCAAGGAACAAAGGTTGAATCTTCCCTAGGAAAGAATGACAAAGACATAAACGTGCTTTTTGATGGTGAATCATTCACCTGGAAACTCCATTCTCAGTAGGATCCAAAATTCAAAGTATCATTGGAGAATCCACTGTCTCAAAACAGATTCTCAATCTGCAAGGAATGCTCCAATGCATTTCTCTAACGTTCCTGGTTTTCCAAATCGTGTTCCTTGCATAGATTGGCAGAAATATCTACCAAGATTTAAAGCTCAGGATGACGATGATGCTGCTCTTCATTTGATTAGATTTCATATGCATGTACAAAAGCTTGGAGTTAAGTTGCATGAGGATTCTTTGATGAAAATGTTCATGGTTTCTTTGGAGGGAAATGCAAAGTTTTTGGTATGAGAAGTTTCCCCCTGGTAGCTTGTATTCTCTTGAAGATTTTCATTCAGTATTTTATGAGCATTTTAAAGAGTGTTATTTTTCCTTGTTGCTAGTTGAAAATTATTGTGTCGTGTTGAAAGCTTCATTAAACATCTGAAAAACATGTATGGTGATGAGGAATTGATGGATGAAGAGATTCTATAAGCTTTGCATGAAACCCCTTTTCAACATCATGAACATAAACTGAAATTTAGTTGTCATACTGACGAGGGTATTAGTGAACACAATCATGTTCCTTTTTCTATGGGTGATAAGGATATGCAGCAAGTTGAACAATTTTCTTGTGATCGTGAGTTTGAGGAAAACCATTCAAAATTATTTTCATCTCATTCATTTTCAGAATCCTAATGTGAAAATCAAGGTTTTGACATTACATGCATTAAAGCTTTCCAATATTTTTCCAAGCCATTTACCCAATCAAACATACACGAGGGTTCGTTTTCAAATGTTTCTCAAACACGTAAGATTGTTTGTTCATCTGATTTTATTCAAGAATATATGGATCCTGTACTTATTTTGGATGATGGGAATGATGAGTAGTTTTCCACTAGTTTATTCGAGGGTTATCAATTTCAGCACATAGAAAAACCAACAATTTTGAATGAGGTTTTTTTTCCTTCTTTTGAACGTCAAGAAGAGCTAGTGTTTCATATTTTTGATGATCATTTGGCTAGCTTGTTGCGGTCATAAGAAAAGATGGTGTTTATTTTATTTAGAAGTATAGGGTTTGGATTTAGTTCGAGGTTTGAGTTGTCATATTTTTCATTTTTTTGTCTGCTTACGGAGGGTGTGATCAGATTTACAGTGAGTAGCCACCTCATTTCATGGCTGCATTGGAAATTTTGTATCACTTGATTTAGAAATTCACTCAGTAAGTTAGGATAGGTTGGTGTGCCAATAAACTTAGCACTCTGAGCATGTTTTGTAGTAGCTTTCAGTTTTAGTTTTTAGCAGTTTCAAATTTCAGTTTGTGGCATGTACAATTGTAGTTTCAGTTTACAATTGCAGTTTGATTTCAGTTGCAAGTTGGGTTGTTGGTTTTTGAGAGCAAATTTTAGCTCAATAATTTAGGAACTTGGCCTACGAGTTCTTTGCTACCTTACAAGGAGGAAAACATCCCCAATGGAGCCAACTGTTATCTCAGTTTAGCTTCAGATTAAAAGGCTCAACAATTTTAATTTTTTATTTAAAAAATTCAGGTGTTCTGACAATTTAATTGTCAGCGCTAATTTGAAAATGTCAAATGAAGGTGCTGCCAAAATAATCGTCAGCATAATCTAATCAGTGATTAGCACATGGTTGTTATCTCAGTTAAAACTTCAAAGGTAGTTGTTTTGGGACATATGTTAAAATTTTCTTAAAAACTCAGGCGCACGAATAGTTAATTGCTCAGTGCTAGTTTAATGAGTTTAAAGGAAAGTGATGACAAATTAACTGTCAGCGTGACACTCTGTTTTACTCTGTTTTTCCTGCAAATGTCAATAACTTTGGGCACATATTTCAAATATATGGAAATGAATTTTTTAAAACAAAAAGAGCTTATTGGAGGGAACAAAATCATTTTAAAAATCTCTCTCAGTTTTCTAATAGTTACCATGGTTTGAGAGCTTCGAATGTATCTTTGAGGCCATTTTTTCCTAATTTTTCAAAATTTTGTTTCCTATAAAAATGCCATGTCAACAGCTGAAGACCACCTCATCAAATTCGACCTGGGGATTAGATATTATCTCCTCCTATATTATTTCAAGCAACAAGATTTTGATAGATGAAGAGGTTTGAGATCCATTAATTTTGGATCTTGAACAATGTTGAAGACCAAAATTTTTCCTTTTTGACACCCTCCTTAAAACTCCATTCTATTCCTTTTTTACCATAATAACTCCAATTAAGTGTCAGCTTGTAAGGTTATTGGAAAAAATGGGTATTTAATAATATTTTATTCATAGTTTCATTGTCTCTTTTCTATTTTATTTAATATTTTCACAAGCTACCGAATTGCATCAATTCTGCAACTAATAATCGATTTTGCAACTTACTTGAAGAATCTATAGGTTCTGAAACATCAGTTGAGGAAAGAATCATATGAACATGTAGCTGGAAACCAGCACAACGTTATCCACCTATTCCTTTGATCTGGCAAGGTGATAAGGATGCTTGTATGAGCAAGTCAATGTGGAAGTCAACCCAACGGAAAAGACCGAAGACAAATTAGGCAAGTGAGAAGATCGTTGATTGAAGAGAATATTTTACCTCATGATTTGCTTCTTCGATATCAAATAATGAAGAATCATTATTTTATTTAAACAATGTTATTTTAAGATGTTCTGTTGAGAAGGATAGGCTTAGAAATCTCCAAACACTTTAGCAAAGGAAGTTATAAAACCTACCTCTTGGCACGTTGATACACACGACTAGTTATTGTTTTAAAAACTCTTTGCAATCGTTTAATTGAGCTCTTGATTCCACTGTGTTGTGTGTATAAATGTGTGGTTAATCTCTATTGATCTCTGTATACTTGCACTCACGGGAGGGACCCCTAGGAGTTATAAGGTTTTGTTTTTGTTTCTGGTTAAGATTTATATTTCTTAGGATTAAGTTATCACAGTGATTATAATTTTTTTTTAGAAGAACATTAGTAATAGTAAAGATATAATTTGTTATAGATTTTGTAATAGAATTTGCTGTACAATTCTTTCTATAGAATTTCTTTCATAAATTTAATCTCGTTGTGTGAAGGATGAAGAAAATAATCAAAGGGATTTATTATGCACATGTAAATTTTGATTGATAGATAGAAAGTAGAATCATTTGATTTGGAATTTTTCATTAGAAGTATAATTTCTTTCAAGGTTTTATTTATGTCAGTGTGAAGAAGATTTAGATTTAATTTTTCTAGTGTGATATTTATTCTTGCACTTCAGATTAACTTTATTTATGTCAGTGTGATACTTTCCTTTCCTGCAAGAGTGACACTCCTTTTACTTTGAGTGATTCTTAGATAAAACATGTGCATGAAAATACCCTAATTCAATTTGAAAATTACTCACATAATAAATAATCCTAGCACAAATGGTGTACATACACTCCATCAATTTACAAGCCCTGGTCAATAATTTATGAAGTAATTTAAGACTAATTAAATTACCGACATTTTGGCACCGTTGCGAGGAAAGTGTATATAGGAGTCTTTTCATTTAAAAAAAAATGAAAAAAAATGAAAAAAATATATTTATACATAGGGAAAGATATTCTAGGGGTAGGTTTATAAGTAGAGGTAGGAGTTGAATTCCAACATCACCACTCACCCCACTAAAGCCTCGTAGTGTCACACCACCCACCGAAACTTGTATTCCATCATTTGCAGGTAGACATAGACTTCCTAAGGTACGCAGATCCAATACCCAACCAAAAGATTCACCAACTTCCTCTAATAAAGTTGTAGTAGAAGAACCTATATCCCCAATTGAAGGAGTAATATTTCTATCTTCAAATGGAAAATAACTTCTAGGACAAGAACTGGAAGTCCCTAGTGAAGAGGAAGGAGAAACTTATTTTAACATTCCATTGGTAGAAGAACTAGAGGATGAGCTAGAAAATCCGATTATAGAAACATATATTAGCTCTGAGGAATCTACAATGGCATGGGAAGGGGAAGGAGAAGTACATAATGTGAATGGTGAACTTAGAATTAGAGGTGGAAGAGGTAGAGGAGGAAATAGAGGATGAGGTGGAGGAAGCGATGGTACAGGAGATCCAAAACCTTTTGGATTTTCCATCTTAGATGAAGATACCACAACCATAATGAAGAATATCTCACCCTACATCCTCCCTAATTTCCATGGAGTAAGACATGCAGATTTTGAAACATTTCTTTTTGAGTTTGAAGTCTTGTGTAGATCTTAGGACTATTTGCTTGATTCTCAAAAGTGAAATTGTTTCGAGCCACCGTTAAAGATGGAGCACTTAAATGGTTTATGGGATTAGGAACGCATACCATAAGAACATGGGAAGACATGAAAAATGTGTTCTTAGAAAAATACAAATATTATTGTATGCCTCGTAACCTTAAAGATAAAGTCTTTAAAATGATGCAAAAAGAGGATGAAAACCTTGAAGGTTTGCTTATAATGTTAAAAGGGCTAAGATGCATAATCTAGATGATGAAACTTTGAAACATCTTTTGCTAAAAGACATTAGAGATGAGTGGGTGGATATTCTCAATTTAATGGGCAAATGAGATGTTTCTCGGTTATCATTTAGAGAAATTTTGGAACTGTGTACACACATTTCAAGAGAGGTAACACTAGAACCAGGAAAAATTCAAGAGACCTTGTTATGTCTAGGATTAATATATCCGCAAATGGGACAATAAGTAGAGTAGAAATAGGCAATTTTCTTGAAAACTTCAAAATAGATATTTTAGGGAGTCTTAGTGAACAACTAGATACCCTTAAGATTCAAAACAAGCAAAAATTTGAAAATGATGCATTATCGATTTTTTGTCCTAGATGAAAAAAGAAACATGCTCTAAGAGAATTTCCTCTTGATAGTGTAGAAATATGTGCTATTTGTGTAGAAAGTCATGACACAAAGGAATGCCCTTCAATGCCTGGACTTAAAGCAGTCTTGGAAAATGAAGCTGAAACAAGTGAAACTGAGTCACTTTGTTTTACTGGTAAAATATCGTGGCCACCACAATGACTAAACATAGTACAAGGTCTTAATCCTCAATACCAATCATATGCACAACCTTAGAATAATTGGAATACCCCAATGCATTGGCAAAATTGGCCACCTCAAAATCCATTATGGACACAAGGTTGCTAGTATCCTCTGAGGAATCCTCAGTATAATCAATTTCAACAGCCATTTATCCCATATCAGCCTCCATATTATCCTCAATCGAATTCCTTTCCACAATCTCAAATTCAAATTCAACCTTCTAATCAACCACTTCCATTACCATCCACATCATACCCCAAAAAAACCAATCAACTACCTACTTAGACACTTCCAAGTCCAAATAATAAAAATTTGCAACCTGTTTACAATATGAAAGGTTATAATTTCCAAGATTGCATGATAACTCCGTTAAATCTAAATAATGTTCAACTTAGATCTGGTAGAGTTTTTGAAAAGAAGCTACCATCTATTGTTATTTAGGATTTTGGAGAGGATGAACTCATTGAGAAAGAAACATCTCTTAATCAAGAAGAAATTCCTTAGAAAGAAAGAACCCCTATACATTTTAATGATACTTCAATAAACTCAACTCCCATTGAAGAAAAATCTTCTATTTCTGTTCAAAATCCACCTTTTCATGAAAGACTAAAAATTGACAAAGGAATAGAAAAACAAATTGTGTTGCCTGAATATGAAATGTTACATGAAATGAAGAATTTTTTCATCAAAATTCCTTTGTTACAAGCTATAAAGGAAATACCAATATTTGCAAAGACAATGAGGGAGTTAAGCAATAAAAAACTAGGAAGAAAAATAAAAGAAGTTAAAAAAAATCTAGGTAGTTGGAAAAATTACAGATATTATGATGGGAAAACCAACAGTTCAAAAATATCTAGATCCAGGTAGTCCCAATGTAAAAACATGAATTAATGGTGTTAAGATTCCAAACACATTGATCAATTTAGGAGCAGTTATCAATATCATAAGTAAATAAACTAATTGATCAATTAAAACTTTCCAATACTCAATGCACACCATCATTACTAGAGTTAGCAGATAGATTTGTTATCAAACCAGATGGTGTGTTATAATATGTATTTGTCTCCTTAGATTCTTGGGAATATCTTGTTGATTTTATGATTTTGACTCCCAAGAATAATTTAGGAGGACACCCATTGATTCTATGCAGACCATGGTTAGCTACAACTGATGCTTAATGAGTTGTAGATATGGTGATATGTCGATCTCTGATGGAATATCTACTAAGAAATTCATACTATATCCTCTTGCAAAAACAACAATAGAAGTAGAAAGTGAAGTTTGGATAGATGATGATAATGAAGACTTTGATATACAAGAACATTCATTTTCTTATGCATGGGAATACATTGTTATGAAAGGAATTGATCCTAACACTTGTATGTGTCATATCTATATTGAAGAAAATGTCAGACCAGTTCGACAACCTCAAAGGAGGATGAATCCAAATCTAAGGGAAAATGTGAAAGAGGAGTTACAAAAACTGTTGAATGTGAATTTCATTTACCCAATATTAGATAGTTAGTGGGTGTCACCATTAGTGTTTGTTCCAAATAAAAATGGAAAATGGAGATATGCATCAATTATATGGAATTGAATAAATCTACCTTGAAAGATCATTTTCCGCTTCCCTTTATAGATCAATTCATTGATACATTGGCAGGGAAACATATTTTTCATTCTTGGATGGTTTTAGTGGATATAACCAAATCCAAGTATCTCCATAAGATCAATACAAAACAACTTTCACCTGTCCATGAGGAACTTCTTCTTACCGGGAACTTCCTTTTGTATTATGTAATGCACCTGCAACATTCCAAAGGGTAGTTCTAGGCATTTTTTCTTATCTAATTCATGGTTGTGTGGATGTTTATATGGACGATTTTACTATCTATGGGAATTTTTTTGAGGAAGCTCTTGAAAATTTGGAAAAAGTTCTCATTAGATGTAAAAAAACAAATTTTTCATTAAGCCATGAAAAATGTTTTATGATGTTCGCCGAAGGAATTGTTTTAGGCCACCATATTTCAGGAGATGGAATTAAAGTGCATGCATCTAAAATAGAAGTTATTTCCAAATTATCAGTCCTAATTTTCAAAGAGATGTTAGAAGTTTTCTTGGTTTTACTGGTTATTACAGAAGATTCATAAAAATTTTCACAAAGATAGGCTCTCCACTTTTCAAATTACTTACAAAAGATTGTGAATTCATTTGGAATTTTGATTGAAATAAAACTTTTGAAACATTGAAAGAAAATATTTCTGAAGAACACATTTTAAGAGGACCAAATTGGAATTTCCCTTTTCATATTTCCATCAATGCTTTAGATACATCCATAGGAGTTGTATTGGGACAGAAATATTTGACTCCTTATGCCATTTATTATACGAGTAAAAATCTGACTCCTGTAGAGTTGAATTATACTATAACAGAAAAGGAGTTTTTAGTTGTTGTACATGCCATTAATAAGTTTCGACATTATATCACTGGTTATGAAACTTTTGTTCACATATATCACTCTGCAATTAGATATTTAATGAATAAATCAATTACTAATGGCAGAGTTACAAGATGGCTATTGTTATTACAAGAATTAAATATTACTATTTTGGATAGGCCAGGAAAGGAAAATACAGTTGCTAATTTTTTATCTAGAATCCAAAATGATAATAAGGATGTTCCTGTAAAAGACAATTTTCCAAATGAATATATTTTTGAAATGTCTATTAAATCTCCTTGGTTTGCAAATATTGCTAACTATTTGGCCATAGGAAAGTTACCTTCATATTTGTCTCCTCGAGAGAAAAGGAAAGTTATTCAAACCAATGCATCTCATTCATGGATAAATGGAGAATTGTACAAAACAGGTTTGATTTAATCATTCGAATATGTTTAAGAGAGGATGAAGTACAATAAATATTAAAGGCTTGTCACAATGAACCATGTGGAGGACATTTTGCTGATAAAATGACTTCCTATAAAATACTTCTCGTAGGATATTATTGGCCTTCTCTTTTTAGAGATGCCAAAGAATATGTTAAGAGACGTGATAGTTGTCAGAGAAAGGGAAAGCCTCTTCCTTTAGATGAGATGCCTCTACAACCTCGGGTACTTATTGAAACTTTTGAAAAATGGGCTCTAGATTTTGTTGGTCCAATCAATCCACCATCAAGGAGAAAAAGGTACATTCTTGTGTGTAGAAATTATTTCACGAAATGGGTAGAAGATAAATTACTTCGTTTTGCTACTGAAAATGTTGTAGTTTCATTTCTTTTTGAGGATATCTTCAGTCGTTATGGTGTCCCAAGGGAAATTGTGATAGATCAAGGTACTCAATTTACATCCAAGTTGGTGCAAAAGATAATGGAGGAATACAAAACAAATAACGGAAATTCACTCCATATCATTTACAAGCAAATGGACAAGTTGAAGCTACTAATAAAGTACTTGAAGCAATTCTTACCAAAATTGTAGATCTGCATAGAAAGGATTGGGAAAAAAAGTTTCTAGAAGCTTTATGGGCATATCGTACCACATGAAGAAAAACAACACAGAATACTCCTTATGAACTTGTTTATGGGAAGAAATTCTTGTTTCCTATTGAGTTCCAAATAGAGAACTTTAAAACAACAATCAAATTGGGTCTTGATGTATCAAAAGCCCAAAAACAAAGAATGGAGAAATTTAATGAACTTGATGAGATACGACAAGATGTTATTCATAGAACCAACATAGTTTAACAAAAAAGGTCCATATCGTATGATAATTTTATCAAAGATAGGAAGTTCGAGCTGGGTGATTGGGAATTACTTTTTGATTCTAAATTTAAATATTTTAAAGGAAAATTTCAAACTCATTGGCTTGGTCCTGATGAGCTTGTGTAACAACCCTGGTTAAAAACTCATGTAAAAATATATAAGGCCATGGTTGATGGGAAACGTATTCCAAGATGAATGGTGGGAAAAACATCCTAGTGGGTGTTCATTTCAGTTATTATGGCTAAAGGAAATTAGCAAAGGAAATGAAAAACACTTTGGAAAGGCAAATTACATTTTGGCACATTTATTTATGAAATAATGGAAATTAGGAGAAAAGAAACATGAAAGGGACGAAGTCCATCAGGGACGAACTTCGTAATCAAACTTTTTGTCTGGTATCGCTGTGTTTCTTTCTATTTACACTTTTGTTATGCATCTATTTTATGTTTAATTAGTTGTCGTAAAGTGTTTCTTCTCAAGCAGTTTTCCTCGTTTTGCTTGCTTTCATCTATCATTCAAATCATTAATGGTTAATCAATTCCACATTAGTTTTTAGTTTATGATCATTTCAGATCATATAATTTGGTATTAGAGCAGGTTGCGTTTGTAGAATTTTCCATTGAATGTTAATTAGGTCAAAGTCACAACGAGGAGAAGGAATCCTTGAGCAGATTAATCCAGAGATTGGAAAGCGATGAGTCGTTTAGAAATCAATCATGTCAGGACCTGATGCAGGTGAAAACACTGAAACTAAGATGAGTGAAGAACTGTTTTGGCAGGCATTCTTAACAATGTAGCAGATGTTGGGAGAATTGTATGAAGACAAGAAGGCAAGAGATGAAACTTCTTCTTCCAAACCATTGAAGAAGGACAAAGGTAAAGGGAAGACTGATAAACCACCTTCACCTCCATCATCTCCATCATCCTCTTCTTCTTCTTCTTCTTCTTCCAGTGCAAAATCTGAAACAGAAAAGAAACCTATGAAAACATCTCTCTTGAAACTTGATGTAAAATTTGAATTACCTGTTTATGCTGGAGAAATGAATCGTGAAGTGTTAGATAACTGGATTAAGCAGATAGAAGTGTATTGTCATATTCAAAACATCTCTAATGATAAAACAAAAAATCAGTTAGCTACACTTAGAATGGGGGGAACAACTTTAATTTGGTGGGAAAGTAAAACTCAAATAGATGTAAAAAATAATCTCTTCATGGTCTAAGTTTTTAAAATCTCTTAGGAAATAGTTCTATCCTTTAGGATATATGCAGAAAGTTGTGATTGATTGGCAACATTTGAGGCAAGGTAAAGGGTAGAATGTTCAGGAATTTACTCAAGAGTTCAGAAAGAAAGCATTGGCGCTTGGTATTTCATTGGATACATGTGAAACTTTGTTAAAATACATCGACAATTTACATCCATATTTGTAGCATACATTATTGATGTTTAATCCTAATGATTTTGATGAAGCGTGTGTTCAGGCCATACACATTGAATTAGGTGGCAGGCCATTGAAGTTTTCTCAAAAACAAACCAGACAATTGGAAATCAAGGATTCTAAAGACAACAAAAAGAAGGGTAATATGAAGGGGAAGAGAACAACAACAACTCAGAAGGAAGGTGAAATACCTACTTGTACTCATTGCCAGAGGATCAAACATGATGAGTCCAAATGTTGGAACCTTCACCCAGAACTTAAACCAAAGAAGTTTCTGAAGAAGAAAGGTGAGAAGAAGGCCAATACAACAATCCAACAAGATTTGGGTTCCGAATCAGGTGATGAAGGTAAAATAACCACAATGGTTTCAACAGGTAAAACTTATGATATTGGTTCAAATTCTAATACTTCTATACCTTCCTCCAATCGAAGTTACCTAAATGAGGATAAAAGGGTTGAATTATTTCACATAAGGATAACTTCTAAGCACACCAAGATAGATACATTATTTGACAGTGGATCACAGGAAAATTTAATATCTGAAGATTTAGTTAAGAAATTAGGTTTGGAAACACATAATCATCCAAGACCATACCCTCTAGGTTGGCTGAATAAAGAAACTCAGATTAATGTCACAAAGTAGTGTCGATTAAAATTCACCATTACAAATGATTACATTAATGAAGTAGATTTAGATGCGATTCCAACTGATATATGTGGAGTGGTGTTGGGAAGTCCTTATCTCTATGATCATGATGCACTATTTTATAGGAAAGAGCATAAATATCATCTTAAGAAAGATGGGATTGAATTTATTGTCAGGGCACATAAACTTAAAACACACTTGGATTTAGTTTTAGTTAGTCAGATGAAGAGATTAATAAGTTCAAGTAAGAAATATGTACTTATGATTGTGAAAGAACAACATAAGGATCAACAAGATGCTTTTTCAGGTTGTGAATCTTAGTTTAAAGATAGTTTGGTTAAAGTGGTAGATTCTTTTCGAAATCTATTTAAGGAACCAAAAAATCTTCCTCCAAAAAGAGAAATACAACATGAAATACAACTAATTTCAGATGCCCCTCTTCCTAATATTGGAATGTATCGCCTGTCAGTTATAGAGAATGAAGAAATAAAGAAACAAATACAGGAATTGGTTGAAAAAGGTTTTATTCGACCTAGTTCATCTCCATGTGGATCACCCATAATTTTGATTCCTAAGAAAGATGGGACATGGAGAATATGTGTCGAATTCAGGGCCTTAAACAAAATAACCATAAAAAATAGGAATCCCCTTCCCAGGATAGATGATTTACTTGATAAACTGAAAATTGATATCTATTTCACTAAGTTAGATTTAAGAAGTGGGTATCATCAAATTCACATAGTAGAAAATGACATATGGAAAACTGCATTCAAAACTAGACAGGGACTATTTGAATGGTTGGAAATGCCTTTTGGTTTGTGTAATGCACCAACAACATTCATGCGGGTTATGAATGATGTTTTTCGACCATATATTAATAAATTTGTCATAATCTACTTAGATGACATTTTGATTTTCAGTTCCAGTGTAGAAGAACATGTTAAACATGTTAAGCATGCATTTGAATATTAAATAGGGAACAATTGTACCTTAAACTTTCTAAATATGAGTTTGGGAAAACTTCATTGAATTATCTTGGTTACATAGTTGGAGGTGGAAGTTTAAAAATAGATCTAGCTAAAATCAAAGTGACTATTAAGTGGCCAAGACCATAGAATCTGATTGAAGTTAGATGTTTTTTAGGTGCAATTCAATATTGGAGAAAATTTATTGCTCAATTTTCTTTGATTGCTTCACCATTACATGCTTTAATAAGTTCTAAAGTCCCCTTTCAGTGGGGAGGAAAACAACAAAAAGATTTTGATACACTTAAGCAGAAAATAGTTGTAGCGCCAATCTTAGCTTTACCAGACATTCAACAACCATTTGAAATTGAAATAGATGCTAGTGTTATGCAATGCGTGCAGTCTTACTTCAGAAAGGGAAACCAATTTGTTTTCATCCAGAAACTTTTTTTAAAGCAGTAATGAATTATCCGACATATGATAAAGAACTATTTGCTTTGGTTGAAAGTGTTAAGAAATGGAAACATTATTTAATGGGTAAGGAAACAATGATTCACACAGATCATTAGCCACTTCAGTACTTACAATCTCAAACTAAGTTGCAACAATCTCGTCATTACAGATGGATGGGGTTTCTTCAACAATTTCACTTAGTAATTAAGTACAAGAAAGGTGTTACAAACAAAGTAGCTGATATGTTATCTAAGCCATCTTTGAATGCTTCTGTAGTTCTACATAGTAGTTCTCTAAAACATGAAAGTTATATAGAACAATATAGAACAAATTATGATTTTAAAGATATTTATGAATCACTAACTCATGGTGCTCAGGTGGAAGAGATCAATTATCATGTTCATGACAGGTTGTTATATCATCTGGGTACGTTATGCATACCACAGACAAAAAGAGCGCATGTTGTTCAAGAAGCACATTCTTCTCGCATTTCAAGGCATTTTGGAGTAAGCAAAACAATGGCACAAGTCCAAAGGTATTGTTATTGGCCTTGTATGTATGAAACTATTGCTAAATACATTAAAGGATGTGTGATGTGTTCGACCAACAAACTAGGCAATCGAAAGATTGGTTTATACATGCCACTTCCAGTTCCTTTGCGACCATGGGACAACATTTCCATGGATTTTGTTGGAGGACTTCCTATGTCCAGGAGAGGGCATGATTACTTGTATGTTGTGGTTGACAAATTCAGCAAGATGTGTATTCTTATTCCCTATAAAAATCAAGTGACGACTAAACAGAATACAAAGATGTTCTTCGATCAGGTATGAGTTCATTTTGGATTACCTACTTCTATTATTTCTGATTGAGACACTCGTTTTGTAGGAGAATTTTGGTCCACCCTATGGGAACTCATGGACACAAAGTTGAAAAAGAGCACAACCTTTCACCCACAAACCGATGGACAAATTGAAGTGGTAAACATGACAATGGTACATATTTTTCGAGGATATTGCAGTAAACATCCTAAATTGTGGGATGAATATTTATCTTATGTGTAGCATGCTTACAATCGAGCCTTACATTCATCTACTAATTGATCGACATTGAAACATGTTTTGGGTATCTACCAAAGTCACCAATGGATTTCATGTTTGGTGAAGAGGACAAAGTGGGTGAACATGATGATGTGAACAAAGCAGTTAAGTTCATTCAACGGATACAACAGATACATGCAACAGTGTAGGATCAGTTAGAGAAGAGTCAGGCCAAATACAAAATGCGCCATGACAAGCATCGAGTTGATCATCATTTCTAGGTCGGCGATCAGGTATGGTTGTATATCAGTAAAGACAGGTTGAAAGGAGAAGGTAAGAAACTGAAACCCATCAGGTATGGCCCTTTCAAGATTATGGAAAAGATTGGAAATAATTCCTTTCAATTAAATTTACCTCCTTACATGAAAATTTACTCAGTTGTAAATGTGGAAAATCTGAAATTGTATGAACCTCCGATGATCATGGATCCCGAGGAAGATACACAGATTCCGACTATTGATGATTTGGCACCTGAGTACATGAATGAGGTGCAGGAAGATATCATATTGGACAGGAAGACTCAATCTTAGAGGCGTGGCGATGTTGAATATATTTGAGTAGGACTCAAGGGCGTGAATCTAAGAAAGGCACGGTGGATGGAGATCGAAAAAGTGAGGGAACAACACCCTCACTTGGTATTTACTTAAAATGAAACTTTTGTGGTCCAAAAGATTTCAAGTGGAGAGGATTTATCTAGGAGGATTTTTCAGATTAATGTATTCATAGAAGTTAGGTTGTCATTAGTCTCATCAATTTTTGCTAGAGTTTTTAGTTCTCTTAGGGTTGTTTCGTCGATAAGGTTTCATGGTGAAATGTCACAATGTGACAAATTGGTTTGATATGGTTCATTTAAAGGGACATGAGATATGGTATATAAATATGATTCAAAATCTATTTTAAACCTAAGCCTAACCTACCACATTAATACTAAACCTAAAGACCTAATCGAAGCATTACATTCTAAAACCTGTGCCTAAGTCTAAACCCCTAAAACCTATGCTAATATACCCCTCAGACACAAGTTATATGTTAAAACAATCACAAAACATTACAAAAAATAAAATACAGCCACCTCTGACTGCGCGGGTAACTAATTGTGTGGAGTTCATGTGACCAACATTTTGAAAACCGTCGGAGTATTGAAACAGTGAGGTTAACCGCTAGACAATTAACCGCGTCAGAAAAGGTTAGCATGTGAATGTGTTGGATAGACCATCAGGTAATTGATTAGAACTACAACCGCATCGGGGAAGCCATTAGAGGTAACCGTGGAACAATGGTCACACGCGGATAGTTAACACAACCATCGCCAGAACCGCCGGGGGAAGCCGCAGAGGTGGCATCTGGTGGTTAGACTGCCAGCACTCACATGCAGCAGTTACAACCTTTCGCTCGGTTAGATGATTGCCAGCGGGGAAGAATTTATAATATGGTTTATTTTGGGTTATTTTAATAGTTTTATTGTTGGAGTTAACTCGGCCACCATGTAACCTATCTATGTGTCCTTTCTCAATAGGACCAAGCCTTAAACCTATCCAATACAACCAAATTCATCTACAAGCCAGCCCAAGGAGGTTAACATGTACCTGCAGGCCTTTTTAAGGTGAATTTTTCCTTCATTGAAGATTAGAGTGGTTTTGGTTTTTTCATTTGCAGTTTCTGGAGGTCATAGGCAGTTTTGTTTTCAGTGTAACAGGGGCATCTAGAGTCGGTTTTGGAAACCGTAAGAAGCGTTGGAAAGCTGGTTTAGAGGGATATCTGCTGACAATGATCAGAAGTGCCTGTGTGCACATTCAGTTTGGTCTTTTCTCTATGTAATCAACTTATCCTGTTTCAATCCTAATAAAGTGGTCGCCCATATTGAAAGCAGACCTGGAGACGTATTCCATCAGGGACAAACTCCGTAATCAAACTTGCTGTCTGGTATCGTTGTGTGTTTTTCTGTTTACACTTCTGTTATGCATCGATTTTATGTTTAATCAGTTGTCGTAAAGTGTTTCTTCTCAAGCAATTTTCCTCATTTTGTGTGTTTTTAACTATCATTCAAATCATTAATGGTTAATCAATTCTACATCAATTTTTAGTTTATGATCATTTTAGATCAGATGGGATGTATAGTAAATCCTGGAGAGTGGGTCATAGTGTAGGGCATAGTGATCCTTAGATCATATTGTGGATTACGGTAAATCCTAGGAGGCACTCAAATTCCTCATGGTGTAGGTGGAGAACTCCAATAGCTTCCATGCTTGTTTGGTTCATTTCGATTGGTTATGAGTCCCACATTCATGCTTGGATTATGGCACGGGGGTGATTGGCTGAAGGGAGATTTGGCTCAGCCAATTTATGGTCGGGTGGAACGTGGTAGTCCCATCTCTAGTTGGTTTCTGCATTCATTAATAAAAAATTCATTCCCTCGGTTTTCATGTGTAAATATAATGGTTTATATGTGGATTCTATGGCTAATGTATTTTTGTTATTTTTATTGTTACTATGCTGGTTATGTATATGTTTTATGACAACAACTATGTATGCCTCTCATCATGTTTTTACTTGTAAATGAATGGATAATGTATCTATGACCGAATAGATGAATATGCAACAAATGACATTAGGGAAAAATTGTTCTTAGCGACTCTCAAATAAATATGAGATCCTTATGCTTAAATCTGTTGTTTACACCTATAGATTACATGTTTGTGATATGTTTGATGAAATGCCTATCATGGCTAGTAGAGGTCTGGTTAAGGGCGTGTTCAACTAATTTCTTTTGCATCATTGTTTCCTTGTTAGTTTACTGCTTTGAAGATGTCATTCAATTCTAGGCAGTGACCTAGGCTATGGGCCTAAAAAAGTGGCTCAAATCTCGGGGACTCTGGCATAGAACTGGACAAAATTGTCCAAAGGTCCTCGGACGTTGGCATTCCCATAACATGAGAACGTCCAAAGGTCAAGTGATCAAAAAATTCAGTGGGACCCAAGGGCAAGTTTCCTGAAGTGTTGGCATGGTTCTCATGGGTCTTGTAACTGATGTGGAAGGTATGTATGCTGCGTTTCCATCGATTCCATTTCCTTAAGGTCACAGAGGAGATTGAATCCAATCATAGTAGCCTCTCATTGCATGTTTACGCCTGTTGGTCGGTTACTTGGGTAGATGTGTGAGGAGGGTGTTACAAATTGAAATTGCCTTTGATAATGGAGCAGTCATAATTAAAACCATTGATGAAGAAAAAATAACTTTCCTTGTAAATGGTCATAGATTATGAATATACCATAAACCATTCAAAAGGGAAGAGTTCATTAGAAATATGCAAGATAATCTTGATTTGCAGTTGGTCAGGGAAGATTCTTCTTCCTCTCCAACTTAGCTATATATATATATATATATATATATATAAACATGAAAACCAACATTGTTGGTAGGTTTATACATAGAATCTAAGTTGTAGCCTAGATTTTCTTTAATTTCCTTATTCTTTTCCCATTTCTTTTATTCCTCTTTTGAAAAATAAAACAACTACAAAATTCCAGAATTCAAGAAATTAAGATTATCCAGAGCAAAAAAATATAGCTCATGGATACATCATTAATATCTTTAGAATATCTATTGAAGCACCCCTGATGATGGACTCACTTGGTAGTCTGAAACGTTGGGTTCATAAAACTCTATAACAGGTCATTCCTCCTCTATCTTAAACTATCTTCACCTATATGGATTCATTATTTAACAATATCAAGTCCTACCATGGAAGGGACATGATGGGCATCGCATCAAAGTTCGAGAAATTAAGATTATCCAGAGCAAAAAAATATAGCTAATGGATACATCATTAATATCTTTAGAATATCTATTGACACACCCCTGATGATGGACTCACTTGGTAGTCCGAAATGTTGGGTTCATAAAACTCTATAACAGGTCATTCTTCCTCTATCTTAAACTATCTTCACCTGTATGGATTCATTATTTAACAATATCAAGTCCTACCATGGAAGGGACATGATGGACAACACATTATAATTCGAGAAATTAAGATTATCCAGAGCAAAAAAATATAGCTCATGGATACATCATTAATATCTTTAGAATATCTATTGACACACCCCTGATGATGGAGTCATTTGGTAGTCCGAAACGTTGGGTTCATAAAACTCTATAACAGGTCATTCCTCCTCTATCTTAAACTACAAAATTGTTAATAATCTAAATATCTCATGACGTTCTGCAGTTGACTTGACAAATTACAACCAAAGCAACCTTAATGGAGATCGTAGCCAGAGTAACCTAAGCAAACTAGAAAATAAGAAATCACTAAGGTAGAATGAAAGGTATGTAAGTATTAGTCAAATATTAAAAAAACATTGAATTATGATATAAATAGATGATTATTTTAAAATTAATAACCATTGCCTCTGCCATATCACACAATGATTAACCTTGTCAGACATGACATTGGTTCTCACGATTATATAAAATTTTTTATAATCATGTTTTATCATAAGATATGAAAATGTCATTAAAACCTTGGCATCATTTGAATTTATTCCACTTCCTCCATATATCATCCCACTTCTTCCATATCCCATCTCACTTTCTTCACATCATATCCCACTTCCTTTAACTCTATTTTATTTTTCTCTACTGAACACATCTCAACCGCTAACCAAATCTCATCATTGTTACCAAAACTCCGTAATTATGTCAAAAAGGGAAATTAAGGACTGAGAATTCCTCGACATGGGATTTATTTTCCATTCTGAGCCGAATGGGACCAAGTTTCTTGAAGACTATCTACAAGTGAAGCAACAATTGTAGCAGACACGATGGTTACAGTTCTTTGAGAAGTTCAAGGGGCATGACAAGGAGGTCACAAAGTTATTTGCTCGGGCCTATGATGGGATAGAAGAAGAAATTGGAGATATCAAATTGCTCTTGACAGAGTCATTTATGGTGGAAGCTACAAGATTACCAAGAAATGGAGAAATTTGGTTTAAAAACCGGAAATCAAAGAAAAAGAGTGGGAGATCTTCCTTAAAAACCCAGCTATGGACATGTCCATTTTCAAGAAAGGAATTCCAGTAAAAAATTTAAAAAGTAATTGGAGAAATTTTTTATTAGTCATTTAGAAGTTTATAACCTGTGAGGGTAGGTTTGGGAATATGTTCTTCTACCATGCTTGATTGTTGATGCATTTTATTAATGGCAACGAAATCAATTTACCATATTTCTTGCTCTGTAGTTTAAGAAAAATGGCCACTAACATCCAAAGCAAAATACAGTTTATTGACAATGCTTTGTATCATCATGGGTTAGTAAAAATTTTGATTAAAGATCATTGGAGGAGTAGAGGGGATAATTGGGAGAATTTTTTGGTTCGAAATCATTTTAAAGAAGTTAAGCAAGAAAAACCCAGTTTTAAAATAAGAAGAAGTCGATGGAAATTTCCCTCAAACCCAAAGCTTCAAAATAAATATTTACCTACACCAGAAATACAACAAGACAGGCATACATAGAAGGATTCTTATGATGAAACCCCTCTTGCAAATGTTTTATAAAATTCTTAGAAAGAAGAAATCTGTCAATGCATATTAAGGCCCATCAAAAGAAGGAATAGAGAAAGACAAAATTAGCAAGAAAAAACATGCTCTCACTAATGAAAAACCATCAAGAAGAAGTGCATGACTTATGAAATTAACCATTGAACATTTTCCAGGTTTTGTTGATTTAGAAGAAGAAAAAGAATCAAGAATAGCATGACCAATTGCAATTCCAATAAGAAATATCCCAGAAATTGACCTTGTCCAACAAGAAATCTATGATTATATAAAATTTCTAGAACAAAAATCCAAAGGAAAAGTTATTGATTCATCTTCAAATCAAGAAGAAATTCTAAATGAAGAAGTTCATTTCAGCCCTCCAGAAGAACCTAGAATTGAAGATACTCTTAAACATGAAATTTATGAACTAGAAGTGTTAAATAAGTATCTGAAGCAGGAACATGAAGCAATGAAGGTACAAAATAACATTCAAATAACTCAAAATGATAATATTCTCCTACATCTTTGCCACTAGTACAAGAAAAACAAGAAGTTAAAGGTTAAAAATAAACTTCTCAGGAGTAAAATCAGAAGTTTGCAGTGCAGGATTTTAATGAAGAAACCATGGAAACCAATGCCAGAAAAGTGGAGAATACTAATTTAGATGTTCTTGCTCAAGCCTCGGAGGTAGCTTAGTGACATAGTGGGTTACAACATTTTGAAATTTTGTTCACGAGGACATGCAATATCTTCTGTTTGGGGGAATGTTGAAGACCAAAAATGTTCATTTTTGACACCCTCTTAAAACTCCATTCTCTTCATTTTTGACCATAATAACTCCAATTAAGTGTCAGCTTGAAAGGTTATTGGAAAAAATAGGTATTTAATCATCTTTTATTCATAGTTTCATTGTTTCTTTATTATTTGATTTCATATTTTCACAAGCTACTGAATTGCATCAATTCTGCAACTAATAAACGATTCAACAACTTACTTGAAGAATATATAGGTTCTGAAACATCAGTTGAGAAAAGAATCATATGAACAGGTAGATGGAAATTGACACAATGATATCCACATATTCATCTGATCTAGAAAATGATAAGGATGCCCGTTTGAGCAGGTCAATGTGGAAATCAACCCAACAGAAAAGGCCGAAGAAAAATTAGGTGAGCGAGAAGATCTTTGATCGAAGATGATATTTTGCCTCATGATTTTCTTCTTCGATAGAAAATCATGAAGAATCATTATTTTATTTAAACGATGTTATTTTAAGTTGTTATGTTGATAAGGATAGGCTTAGAAATCTCCAAACAATTTAACAAAGGAGGCTATAAAACCTTCCTGTCGGCATGACAATACACAAGACTGGTTATTATTTTAAAAACTCCTAGCAATCATTTAATAGAGCTCTTGATTCCACTGTGTTGTGCGTATAAATGCATGGTTAATATTTGTTGATATATGTATACCTGCGCTCGCGGGAGGGCCCAATGGGAGTTGTAAGGTTTCATTTTATTTCTAGTTAAGCTTTCTGTTTCACAAGATTAAGTTATCATAATGATTATAATTTTGATTTTTAGAAGAACCTTAGTAATAGTTAAGATATAATTTTTATAAATTTTGTAATATAATTTGTTGTACAAATATTTCTATAGGATTTATTTCATATCTTTTAATCTCGTTGTGTGAAGGATGAAGAAAATAATCAAAGGGATTTATTATGCACATGAAAATTTTTGATTGATAGATAGAAAGTAGAATCATATGATTTGGAATTTTCCATTAGAAGTATAATTTATTTCAAGGTTTTATTTCTACAAGTTTGAAGATAATTCAGATCTAATTTTGCTAGTGCGATATTTATTCCTGCACTTCAGATTAGCTTTATTTATGTCAAATTAGCTCTATGAATTTGAAGAAGATCCAGATCTAATTTTGCTAGTGGGATATTTATTCCTGCACTTCAGATTAGCTTTATTTATGTCAGTGTGATACTTTCCTTTCTTGAAAGAATTTTTAGATCTAATTTTTCTAGTGCGGTATTTATTCCTGCACTTCAGATTAACTTTATTTATGTCAGTGTGATACTTTCCTTTCTTGAAAGAGTGACAATATTTTTACTTTGACTGATTCTTAGATAGCATGTGCATGAAAACGTCCTAATTCAATTTGAAAATTACTCACATAACAAAGAATCCTAGCACAAATGTCGCACATACACTTTATCAGTTTACAAGCCTTGGTCGATAATTTATGAAGTAATTTAAGACCAACTAAATTACCAAAAAACAGTTTGTAAGTAGTTTATAAAGACTATCATTTCTATAATGTACAAGGTTGGAATTTGAAGAAAAAACCTATTGTAAGTGAGTGCATTTTATTAATAGAATAACTTTTGGACATAAGTGCAAGGGTTTTGTGCCAAAGATTCATTTTTCAGCATTTGTAGTTTGTTTCTTAGTGATGTGTTCTTTCTTTGTTATTCATTATGTGTTTAATATTCTCATATGAATGAGTAAGTAGATGTATAATTCAAATCACAATGCTCTATATCTTATATTCAGATATTCACCTTTTAGCTAATGAGTTAAATACAAAATTCCTCATTATGATGCTTTGTTTTTAAAGCTCTAAGTGTATTCCTGTTATAGACATATTTGGGCACTGCAACCCCAAACTCATATGTCCATAAAATAAGGGCTCCTTAAGTCCCTAAATGTATTGTTTCACACCCTAAAGGATCATGGTCAACTAATTACATCATTTCCCAAAAGTTCCACCTGAAAAAATACTCAGAATTGGCCAAAACTGGACCATATAGACTGCTCCATGGGCAAGGTGTGATGCATACTGACTGCCTAACTGGCCAGGTGCGATGCATAATCAAATGGACTTCTATTGGGTGCGATGAGAGAGAATAGACAAATGGCAGAGACAGTTTGCAAGGTGGATGATCATGGAATCTTCCAGAAACTTCTCCTGTGACACTTGCCTCTCTGAATTCACCCAGGGATGAGTAAGAGATCATGAAATCTCCAAGTGGAACCAAGAACTATCAGTGGAATGACACTAATAAAAAACCCAGATCTGACTCACACCCTTGCAAGACATCTATAAATGGATCCCTCATCTGACAGATCTGGAGGCTAGAATTTTGTATTTTGTAAGGAAGCGCTATTGGTTTGTTGGTGAGAAGAGACATTGCATTGTTGGGTGATTTGCTTGTTCATAAGGTGAAGAGGGCTTCTACAACTGGGAGGATGATGTTGGATCAGAAAGCTGGGTTGTAATCCTCTCTTACATTACTATTAATAAATTTCTTTGAGTTTTCCTCCATATGATCTTGTATTTGTGAATCTTATTGTTTATAAATGCAATTGTATGGTCAATGTGTTTCTAATTCTGCATTGTTTATGATGTTTTAGATAGAGATGCTTTGCTAGTTTGTGGTTACTTTGACTCTACAGGTACTCTTTGAAGTGGGACAAGTAGGAGAGGAGTGGAAAATTCTATCAAGGAAAGGAGAAATCAAGCTAGGATCAAAGCGAAAGATCTAGGTTGGTCCTCTTTTCTTCTCTTCCATTTATCACACTTAAAGGAACTCTTGAAAAGCTTTCATTGTTTGTTTCTAAGATAGCTACCCGTCTTAGTGGGATTAGCAGTTCGAATCGACACTAGTTTTCCCTGAAACAAAATGGTGACTCCTCTGGGGAACGAATAGCTTGTTTTGTTTGTTTATTGTTTGCTTTATAAATCACAGACAAAGCCTGAAGTTAGCCAGCTAGCCTTCGAAACGATTTTGCTATGTAATTGCGAAGTAGATAAATGCTGCTTCAATCAATCTCCAGGTTAGTTTATGAACTGAACATCTGACTTACAAAGCATCCTAGTGCCCTTGTGGTAGATCAGAACCTCATCAGATCCTACCCTTATGCTTTGTGTTTATTGTCCATCATTACTTAGCCTAAATAACTAAAATTAGCTGCAAGTTTTGAGCAAAAACCAAGCTCAGTTTCACTCCCTAGCCCATCACACTGTCTATAACTATGAAACCTGGATGCATTGCACCTCTCGTGTGTTGCAGGTGAGATGCATCCCTATTTCCCTGTGTTGCAGGTGCGATGATTGAGTAAACTGTTTTTCTTCTCTGAAATTTGGTTTTTTCTCTTTGTTTTCAGCTTTATTAAGTAGTTTTCCTATTCATGATCAGTACCTTCTTACTGTAACCATCTTCCTTCACATTATTTCAACCTCCATCAGTTAGGAATTGTAAATGTTTTTGTGTATTTGTCAATCATTTACAATCTTCCTTTGTCGAAAGTAGCCTAATGGAGCTGTCGTTTTTGATGCAAGTGTCGTAATTATCATTCTGAATCAAAAGAAGAGTGTTGTAAAGTCTTCATCTTCTAGATAGTTGATTGTACTTTTGTCATTGTGCTTGATTTTGAAATTATTAGTATTTCAAGTGTCGAAAATAGTTTTCAATTCGAAATCGAAAAGTGTCGTCTTAGTCTTCCTTTCTTTTTGAAAAGAAAAATTGTTAGTACCGTCGCTTTGAAAGAAAATAGTTCAGATCTATACTTAGCCTTATTTTTGTCATTCACACATTAAGAAAGAGGAAAAAAAATACATGCATGTGCATCTGCATTTTGACCGCTTGCGAAATTTGATTTAGGAAAGTGCATTTAGTGTGTGCTCTATGCTCTCTGTTGAAAGAAAATCATTATCTTCTTTCCCTTGTAGCTGGGATTTTCATTGCTAAAAAGAACATAAATGCCTGTTTATCATTTTAGATTGCATATTTAGTAATTTCACATCTACATCATGTGGTGAACCTTGAAAGACAAACTTCTAAGCAAGATCAACTCTAAAATAAACCTTAATGAACATAAAAACGCTTTGGAATCTAACGCAACACATCTAGAAGTCTAGGCTAGAGACGTGTTCCGACGTCGTAAAACCTAGTAACTATTATTTTCATCGAAGGTTGGGTGATTCCTCCTCTTTGATATGACAAGTGATAGTACGGACTTGTGCTCCCCGTACCGTCAAGTATATATTGGGAGACCACAATAGGCTGATATCCTTTATCCTTAGGAAGCTGTGTCTGCTGCCCTATCAATCGTAATGCACTGAACACAACATTCAGGAAGATTGACTACCGTACATAAGTCCTTGGTAATTTCTCTATCATTTATCACCAAGGTGTATTTTGCAGTTTTACGATCGATTTGGTAAACCCTCTGTCTAGACTTCCAGAGCAGTCACTTTCGTTCCTTTTCAACTCCTTAAAAGGAAAGGTCCATCTGAGCACTTGTCACTTCAGGCTCATTAAAAATCGAAGGCGACTAGAGTCACCTTTAGCTTTTTCTCGACTCTTGAAAATTGAAAAAGCAAGTTGCGTCAAAGTGCCTTAAAATTTATTTTAAACAGAAAAACATCCTTGTTCCTTCGTTGATGTGAGGTTGAGATAATGGAGTCTACCAATCAAGGAATCCCCCTTGGAGGGAATCCTAGTCCTTTCTCCTCTTGGGGAGATATTGGTTCTCCATATATGGCTACATTGTCCCTTTTAGGAATCACAATCGGCCTACCGGTATGGCTTTTCTCGACCTCTGTCATTCAAAACACCACAATTCCTCAACAATCTAATCAGCAACCAGATGATACTGAGGTTACCCCTTCGCCTTCTACTTCGTTTGTTTCTCCTTCCCCTTCTTCCTCTTTGCTTGGTGAAACTAGTGACACTAAAATCCAAGTAGCTGAGAAGAAAAAGAAAGGGAAGGAGAAGAAGAAGAATCTAGTTAAACAAGGGAACACCAATGCATCATCTAGCGAAAATCCGCACACTAAAGTTTCCAAACCAAAAACTCCATGCGAAATTTGCAAGGAGAACCATTACCATCGAGATTTCCCTTGCATTCCATGGATCTTGAGAGAATGGTCTCCCCGGTTGCACCATTTGGTGTCATCAACCCCTGACAGTCAGGTTGACAGTGCACCATCAACTAGTGAAAACGAAGTCAATCGACAGAAAGGAAAAGCTAGAGTTCCATGTAGGTTATGTGAGGGCGATCATACTCTTCACTGTTGTCCTTTTCTGGACAAAGCCAAAAGCATTTTTGATAACCGTCCTGCTTCACCATAAAAGCTTCCACCTGGATACATGAGACTCTTACCAAGTCCTTCGCTAGTTGAAAACCCGATTGACATAACTCAATTGTCGATCGAATCACCTATCATTGAAAGTGAACCTTCTAAGTCCACACCGAATCAAAGTCAACTAGTCGAGATGGCAGTCGACCCAGTCTTGCCTTTAGAAAATCCACCTTCAGATGATATAGTTTCCAAAGAGGATGAGAACGACACCGTTCAAATTCTTTTTGTCGATATAGAGTCTAATGAACTTGGGGGCAATCTGCCCATTCCTTCACAATAGGAAGAGACCCCCCAGTTCATGAAACTTATCTAGACATTTATCCGATACCTCCTCCGAGCAGTCTAGTCATTTTCTTTGATTGGAATCAACTAGCAAAACCTTGCCTTCCATCTAATGTACCATTTCGAATCATAGTACAAGTTTACAAAATGATCGTGTCTGGCACAATCATAGATGAAGGGGCTTCGGTGAGTGTCCTTTCCTCAATTTCTTGGAAAGCGCTTGGTTTGCCATCGCTTTTGCTAAAAATCAAAATTTGTCGGGCTTCAACAAAGGAACCAGTCGACCATTAGGGATCCTTCCAAAGTTACTGATAACTTTGAAAAAGAAAACTGTTTATTTGAACGTGATGGTAGTCCAAGGTCCACCAGATTACAATCTACTCCTTGGATGTGATTAGATATATAGCATGGAAGCCATTATTTCCACATTCTTTCGAGTGATGTGTTTTCCACATGAAGGCACACTAGTGCAACTTGTCAACCAACTTTCATTTCTTGGTTCAAACACAGCTATAAATCAACCATCATCCCTAAATGGCCTCTTCGCATCAACAATGTCTCTTCTATCTTCATCCCATCCACCTAATTACCACGAGTAGTTTGGTGAGTGTGATGAAGAGTAGGGGGCATGCACCCTAGTCTGCTTCGGCAAGCGAACCCAAAGGAAAAGAGAGATTTTCTTGAAAGCTCATAATACTTGGATCAAATAACATTCCTGTATAGGTTATGTGATCAGTCTGACGCGATTATTTCCTTTGTACGATTGTGAAGCTTACAACATTCATCTTCGTACGTTATGTGATTGGGGCTCACAGTAATGACCTTCGTCGATTTCGATGGGCAAAGCAAAGGAAGAGTTTTTGTCGGTTGACAAAACAATCCTGCCTAATTGCAGGAACTTCGATTTGGTAACCTAGAAACTCTCCTTTCACTGAAAGACCTGGGGACATGCAAACCTTTGCATGCAAGTGAAAAGCGACCTTTGATTTTCTTAGTTTGTAGGTTCTTAACCCTTTAACCTCATAGTTCGGTCGTTTCTAGCTTACATAAAGAGGTCATGAGCACATGTTATAGTAGTGATCAAGCTCATTAAAAAATAAATCTACCAAGAGACATTATCAAAAGACTGGTAAGAGCAATGTTCCCACAAGGTTCAAGCTCGTTAAAAAATCAACCTGCACTGAGCACATGTTGGCACAAGGTTCAAGCTCATTAAAAAATAAACCCGCCTTTGGTAAATAACCTTTGTGATCGCTTTGCTATCTGCCGTTTGTGAACCTTGGTTGTGTTCCTTCTGTCACCTCCATTTCATTCAGCCGACCATACACTTCCACTTGATTGTTTACCCTTTTGAGGAACATCTGCGACGAGTGATTCTGATTGCCACCCTCTTCACACTACCATGTTTTGAGAAGTTCCAAACTTACTTGGAACTAGCTACTACCCAAAAATATCACTCATTCCTAAAAAACGAGCCTCTTTTAAACTCTTTTTAGACTCGTTAAATATAAAAAGATTGTCGAGCTATTGGCCTTCCAAGCTCATTATAGTAAGGGGAATACTATCCCTCTCATATATTTTAATCCTTTTGGACTTGAGGGATTATTAAACAAAAAGATCGAGCGCTTGTCTTTGTCGGCTTGTTAAAACTATCGAAAGTCATCCCTTTCGTATTATTTTACACTTTTTCAGATTTAATGGATTATGCCATGAAAAAGGACTGTTGGAGTCTCCTTTTCGTCCATTTTCAAACTCTAAACATGAAAAGGATCGAGTTATCTTTGTCGTTAAACTTGTTAAAACAATAGCGACAAACTTGTCCACCCAGACAAGAACGAGTCTCACTGACGCTAGGCTCGCTAAACACAAAGCGACAGGTTTGCCCGAAGGGCAAATTATAGACCAAGCATATGTTATCCTCCTCAAGCTTGTCAAAAATAAAGAGGTACTGGTCAGCAATGACTGGGGAAAAATGGGAAGAAAACTTGAAGAACTCTATTGGTAGCAAGTCGCTCTTGAACATGACACTTTCACTCCATCACCATGATTGAGTTGGGTTGGGTTTTTCCGTTCACCGTCACCATTGGTCCGCCGTGCCATCCATGGGGTTAACACTACTAGTCCATATCAGTGTCACCAATATGTTCAAGAGAAGTCATTTAGAGAATTCACCATCCAGCAAACGCCTCATCCAATGCATTACATCCACACTTCATTTTTCATGACCGCCATTCCTGAACCTTATATCATCAGATCGTTTTCACCTCCACAAAAATCATTTGCTCCGTTTTTCATCATAGATGTGGGATACATCAAGGCCCTCCTACAACAGGTCACTTCTTGTCGACATCAACTCATTATCCAAGAAGTTGACTTAGAAACAACCCTTTCAGTACTTTGAAGCTTGCATGCCTCAATGGCAAGTTTCTCACTTCCAGCGACAGGTTTACATCAATGACCTTCGACTGAAAGACTTTGCGTGGTGTTCGACATTGGCTCATATATTCACACCACGTGAATTGTACTGTAGTACCTTGAGGGTCATCATCATTATTGGTGACTCCTCTCGCGTCTGTTAACAGCTTACATCATTGGCTGGTAATCAGGCGATGTCTTTCCATGTTCGACTTCAGAACATCTTTTCACATGGATCGACTTGTACATCGGGCGAAGATTGGATGAGTTTTGAAGACCCTGGATCTAGTTTCATCCATCCGGGCTGCGATATATTCAAGAAAATAAAGACATCAATTGTACACAGAAGCTGCACAGATAGTCATCTAAGCCAGGGAATATGACTCTTCATGCAAAGAATCGCTAGTCTGCAACAATAGACGATTGTCTGTCCTATGTACATGAAAATGAATTTATAAAGTTGAGCATGGGAATGCATGCCTCAGCTAGATCATGAAAATAATATGATGATGATGTATTGTATTGTATCTTATACAGGTCACCTTCCAGTTCGAATACCTCGGATCCTCATGAATAAAGCACTTCACCCGACATCAGAAGATTTACGGTCTCATGCTTTAGGGGGCACCTGTTATAGACATATTTGGGCACTACAGCCCCAACTCATATGTCCATAAACTAAGGGCTCCTTAAGTCCCTAAAAGTGTTATTTCACACCCTAAAGGATCATGGTCAATTGATTACATCATTTCCCAAAAGTTCCACTTGAAAAACTACTCAGAGCTGGCCAAAACTGGACCATATAGACTGCTCCATGGGCAAGGTGCGATGCATACTGACTGCCTAACTGGCCAGGTGTGATGCATACTCAAATGGCCTTCTATGGGGTGCGATGAGCGAGAATAGACACATGGCAGAGACAGTTTGCAAGGTGGATGATCATGGAATCTTCCAAAAACTTGTCATGTGACAGTTGCCTCTTTGAATTCGCCCAGGGATGAGTAAGAGATCATGAAATCTCCAAGTGGAATCAAGAACTATCAGTGGAATGACACTAATCAAAAACCCAGAGCTGACTCACACCCTTTCAAGACATCTATAAATGGATCTCTCATCTAAGAGATTTGGAGGCTGGAATTTTGTATTTTGTAAGGAAGTACTGTTGGTTTGTTGGTGAGAAGAGACATTGCATTTTTGGGTGATTTTCTTGTTCATGAGGTGAAGAGGGCTTCTACAACTGGGAGGATGATGCTGGATCAGACAGCTAGGTTAGAATCCTCTCTTACATTACTATTAATAAAGTTCTTTGAGTTTTCCTCCATATGATCTCATATTTGTGAATCTTATTGTTTATAAATGCATTTGTATGGTCAATGTGTTTATGATTCTGCATTGTTTATGATGTTTTAGATAGAGATGCTTTTGATAGTTTACGGTTACTTTGACTCTACAATTACTCTTTGAAGCGGGACAAGTAGGAGAGGAGTGGGAAATTCTATCAAGGAAAGGAGAAATCAAGCTAGTATCAAAGCGGAAGATCCAGGTTGGTCCTCTTTTCTTCTCTTCCATCTATCACACTTAAAGGAACTCTTGAAAAGCTTTCATTTTTTGTTTCTAAGATAGCTACCCATCTTAGTGGGACTAGCAGTTCAAATCGACACTAGTTTTCCCTGAAACAATTCCACTTCTTCCTTTCATGTTATAAATGATAATGTCTCACAAATTATTTAAATACATGATTTTGGAACCCATAATCCTTACAAACAAATCTCTGAAGATTCTTAACTCAATTTCAAATGACTCCATGCCTAATGGTGATCTCTTGAGCCTTCCATTATCTTAAAAAAGACCCTACCTACTATTGATCTAGCCACTACATTTAAAGACACAACTAGTTTCTAAAAATTTAGTGACTAAGATGTCAGAGAGAACCCTCTCTGGGTTGGAGGAGCTAGCATTCATCCTGAAAGTCTGGTTGAAAAGGTTACCTCAGTATTTTCCTTTCACAACTGGGATGAATTCAAAGTGATAATAGAAACATGCCATAAAATGTTGCTAGTGCAATAGGCGAATTCATGAGCTCGGGTTTGAATCGTATATACAATTAAGGATGTGTGAAATATTAAACCAAAAAATTTATGAATAATAATTTAAAACAAAAAGGAAATGAGATAATCCATTAGCTCATTAAATAGATAAATAGAAACATTTAATTACACAATTGATGAGATTATGGGATCAAAAGTTCTGAGAAATCAATGCTAGTAAAATTAGTTTTATATTTCTCTTTGTTGATAACTACTTGTGAATTATGTTGGCTTCCTTTTAATTATTTGTTATATTATCTTTCATCAAGCAATTACCAAATTATGTGTGTATGGAGATCACAAAAACATACGACACAAGATGTAGGCACTCTGCCAGGGAAAAAACCCTATCTAGGGGAAAACCCAATAAAAAATTCTTCCTTCAATAGTTTCACAAGATAATCGAAGAATCTTGACCTAGAAAAAGACTTCCTCCACACCAATTCATACCTCTCTTCCTTCTTGCAGATGATAACCCTTCAATAGTGACTTCGACCTAGCAGCATCAACTTGTAGTAGTAGCTTCAAGCCAACAACTAGTAGTAGCAACAGCAACAAAAACTTCAACCTAACAAGAGAGACTTTGATCTCCTAGAGGAATCCACCTGAGAGAGAGAGATAGCCCAAAATTTCGATTTTTCCTTTTTCTTCTTCTTTCTCCAATTTCGCACTTCTTTTGTCTTCCTTTTCTTACTTCGCACTTTCCAACACTTTCTTATGGATATGGAACTATATATGAGAGAGAGTGAATTCCTCCAAATGGATTCGAATTACCTTATATATATAGCCTTCCAGTGAGGTCAAATTGTCCTTCTTGAAGCCGACTTGATCTCCTTGAGGCCGACTTGGTGTGGAGGGGACAAATAGCATATTTGAATCAATTTTAATTCTTTTTACATAATTCAAAAGCCCAAGAAAGGTCCCTTTTAACGGACAATGACTCTAATGACAAAATAAATCCTAGAAGTCCTCAATGGGGACTTTGACCTATAACATGATGACCCAAGCATGAAACTCATGGTTTAATAAGTCATAATAATAATAATAAAATTAATTTCTTTATCCTTTTGATAAATACATTTCATTGTGACTCAAATACATTTATGAAGACCTAACCTAGTTACATATTTTAACACTCCCTCTTAAATAGGGACGTAATCATAATAAAAAGTACAAGGAAGATATTCAAAAAACATGAAACATGAAGAATTTAGGAAATACAATGCCATGGACTAGATTCTTGACCAGGGAAATCTATCTAAGGTCCTCCAATAGTTTAGGAACTCACGATGTCATGGAATAGATTCCTAACCAGGGAAATCTATCCAGGTGGGACTAAGATGGACTAAATATTTCAACCAGTCTAGATACCATTAGGCTTACTCGCTAACCATTAACCCAGGGATCCAGGTGCATATCTGAGGCCATATCTCAAGACCAACAACACCCTCCCCACTTCGAGATCTAGATATCAACACAAAGTATCGACAAGATGTCCTCCTAGGCAATGTGCCTTACACACAAAACCTCAACACTCCTGATTATTCCAATCGGTAGCAAAACCCCCCGATAAAAATGATCGGCAACAAATCTCTATCATGTAACCAACATGATATCAAACCTTAGAGAGATTTACCCATACAAACACAACCCCAATCACTAACAACTTTCAAATGTACATAAGTAAACACAAACCTTCAGGGTCTTCTAGATAATTGATGTTGCTTCTCAATTTTATCATAGTAGGACTTCCAAACAAATCTTGATAGAATATTCCTTAATCATACATCTTCCTTTCCTACTTCACACACAACAACATATTCTTGCAAACAGATCCTTCTTTCCTTAACTCCTCAAAATGAATTCTAAATTACTTTTTTCAAGGTGTCCATCATGACTATGATATTCCCTCCCTCTCAATTCAGGACTTGTTTCCATGAAGAAAAGAGTGATGTGTCCTTCTCTCACACATCGCCTTCACTAAGACTTATGATTGTTGGTATTGGTATATGACACATGATGTAGAGAACCATATCCATCACTAACTCTTAACCATGGAGGATATAATCATTCATATGCAAGGAATATATCCAAGCTTCTTCTTAACTTAAGGAGATTAACTTCTTTTCTATGACATCAGAGAATATTTTATGGCTTCCATTTTTCCCATCAAAGTTATCATGACCATCATCATCCATATAAATTTCATCATCATGCTTATCAAATGAGCATCTTCACCATCTTGAAGATTATGTACCTGCACAACTTAGATAGCAAGTACAACAAAATCTATAGAAGCATGAAATAAACCATATCAAAATCATGTAATAATGGAAGAATTCGACATTAGACATCAAACACCTAAACTTAGTTAGGTTCACAAACAACAAGAAACACATACTTTATACTTCAACTATATGCTAGGGTTTTTGTCATAACCCATAGATTTCATCAAGACTTGAGCACCTCAATCAAGAGAACAACCTTCATTATATCTAAGGCTTCAATATTTATTCTATATGTATGACACATAAAATATTACAAACCCTAGAATAAATTCAAAATATAGTTCTACAATGCATCTTAACAACTTTAGAACTCATATGTTAGACTTCCACTAGGATTTAGTGCAAGATCTTAGATTTCATACATGAGCCATTAAGCTCCAACAATCAAAACTAATCACAACTCAGATTTCAACAATATTTCATAAATCTCATATTATAACACTTGTCATCACATATTAGAGAATTGAACTTTTACTAACGTTTAGTTACAAAACCTTGGAATTCACAAATACTATCATCCTAGATAATCAAACTTTTACTAGGGATTAGTTCCAAACAATAGGATTTATGACCATAAAAAAACACATCTCTAGTATTTCATCATCATGCATAAGCATATCATAACATGTGTTAGTCAAACCTAATGACATAAATATCAATAAAAGTTAGACATATGACAAACTTGATCAAACTAGGGTTTGATCGAACAAACACACATATACCAAGGATTTCATTTCTAGGACATTATAAGGTTCTTTCTTATACACCTTACCAAACCCTAATGATATAGGGTTTCAATACTAAACATAGAAAACCCTAATTTTTCAAAAATTCAAAGGTTTGGAATTCAAACATCACCATTCAACCCTAACAAGTTAGGGTTTTCATACCAAAACCCCGAACATGACATCATTAAAACTTCAAATATCAAGAAAACATTCTCTTAGACTTCACAAATAACCCTAATTAGGCTAGGGTTTCATACATCATCATTGACACACCTTTAAGTTAGTGTTTTTACAAAGAATATTTTTATGATTCCACAAGAGTAACCAAAGTTATGAGGAGGGTAGATTTATCTAATGATGAATCACCCAATCAAGTATCTTTATGATTCAAAAGAGATAGACACAATGATGTTATTAATAGTTTATCAAGAATGAAAATCAAGAAGGGATCAAAAACTTATAGTTTAAGACATACCTTTGTTTCTTAAAAAACCTTGTAATTCCAATGCTTTTTCTTGTGAAGCCTTCTTTCAGGTTCCTTGAGTATTCAGAAAGCCTTTGTTAAACAAGGAAAATATGAATATAAATGTGATTAGTATTTAATGCAAAAAAACTTAGATAAGTAAGGAAAACTAAAAAATGAAAAGGTAATAGGATACTTATCTTTGGAAGTTGGTAAGGGCTCCCTCCAAGCTTGAGGGATACCTATAGCCTTATAAAAATAATTCAAAAATGTTTTTCAAAATATGTTAAACCTAGAAATCAAAATCTAAAGGAAAACAATTCAAAACTTAGAGTAGAAGGATATGCAAGGGATATAGTCCCTAAGAGTTCCTAGAAAATAGGTCTTTGACTTTGGGTCCTTCCATCATGCTCTTATTTGGTGAAACTTATTTGGCAAAGTTTGCTTGATCCTTGTCCCTTCTTTCTTGGCCCTTTAGACTTCTTGATTTCTTTGTAGACTTATTCACTTTTCCTTTTACTAGATCCAAGACTTTATTCTTTTTGAGGATGAGATATATCCTCTTCTTCCAAGCATTATAATTGGATGTTCCTTCTAATTTGTTCTCTCCCTTTATTGTGTTAGAAATTATCCTTGAAGATTGTTGTTATGAAACCAGTGCACAAAAAGATAGAAAAGATAGATAAACACCTTAGAATTCAGCCTCTTTGAGGGGGCAACCTCCTTTACGTTACACAAATGAACAATTCTTCAATGATACAAATGAAAAGACATCCTTTCTATATATAGGAGTCTAAGGGGTCATAATATAATTAGAGCCGACATAACAATAATAATGTAAGGGCACAATAATAACAATAGTGGGCTTCTATGGGGCACAATAATAACAATATGGGGACTACATGGGAACAAAAATATAATAAGGGGGTTGTACTAATAACAATAAGTGGTTACACTAGTAGTATAGGGACCTAACATGCCCCTGTCCTTCAAAAAGTGTTGTCCTCAACGCTTGAGTAGTTATTGATGCTTCTGTATAAAATTCTTGTCCTCCCATGTGGAATCTTCAGTGGGAAAGTTCTTCCACTTGAGGAGATACTCTGAAATTGATTGATTTCATAGCTATCGGTTTCTTGTTTCTGTGACTTGTCCAGGTTCCAATATGATTTTTCCTTCCTCGTCTATTTCTGGAAATATTGTTTGAATTGGGATATTCTGCAACTTTTGAATGAGTGGCCACACTTCTTCATCCTTCTTCCATTCATCCCTTGCTTCGTTTATCCAATCTGGTTGGATAATAGAAATAGCACAAAACAATGCTTCCACATCCTTATCCTTTCTTGAGAGTGCATCTGCAACAACATTTTGCTTCCCTTTTTTATAGATGATTTCAAAGTCATAACCCAACATATTTCTGACCCATTTTTTCTGTTCTTCTAAAGATAATCTTTGTTCTAAATAGTATTTAAGACTATCATGATCGATTTTTACCTTGAAGTGTCTTCCCATTAGGTAAGGTTGCCATTTCTTAAGTGCATGTAGTATTGCCAACATTTCCTTCTCATAAATAGCTTGCTTGAGATGTAGCCATAAAAATACCCAATCGCCTACATCAAAACTTCTTTCACTGCGATGTTGATCTGCCTCTTGTTTCATTTGATTCTGCACCAAAGTGGCATTATCGTTTAAAAGTTGGAGAACTTGTTTTTGATGCTCGATGTGATCTTTCACTACTTGAATCTTTTCTTCTTGATATTTCCTTCTATCTTGAGAGTTTGAGGAGTGATAATTTCTTCCAATGCATTACAAGATATGGTCGGATTCATTTCTTGATGCTTGATGTGATCTTTCACTTCTTGAACATTTTTCTTCTTGATATTGTTGGCATTATGATACATGTGTTGTACTTGATGGCAACCCACTTGTAGTAGAACAACTCACTTGTATATGGTAACTAGATGAATCTACAGGTGAGATATCAGAAGTGATAGAATGCATGGCAGTTGTGTTTACAGATGTGAAAAAATGCAGGGCAGTTCAAAGGAATCAGTTCAGAAGTAATGTACAATGGGAAATCTCATTATAATAGGTCTATTCAGAGGTAACAAAGTCATGGTACAAAAGAATAGGATGAAGGAACAAATGACTACATATCAGAATCAATAAGTTGAAGAAAAATGAAATTTTCAGGTATGTTAAGTTGTATACGTGGTTTCACTGTGCAAAAAGAGTGTGTACATGTGGGTTCATTATACAAAAAGAGTGCATATGTATGCACACACTTTCATAGAAGAAAAAGCACGTATGGGATGAAAAATTAAGGAAATTAAGGTGAAAGAATACCAAGGGTCAATACCATGGTATTAGCCCATAACATTGAGTGGAGTAATGGTTATTTGATCACGTCTAAGAATACCACAGGCTCCAAGTGTTGTTTTGATCCAAGGTATTGAGAAAGGCTAAAACTATATAAGGAGGAGAAGATCAAAGGGCTAAGTGCACAAGAAATGAATATCTTATGAAGTGTTATATCAAAAAGAAATATGCATGTTATGGGTTTTTGATGCTTTGCTTGATCTAGACTAAATATGCACCTGAGCATTTGATGATGCATGAGATCTAATGATGGATCAAGATCATAATGACTTATCATTATGTGATCTAATAATGGATGGGCTAGATATGATTACTAACATATGTTTTATCCTTTATATGTGATGATCTGGGTATGTCTGAAGTTGGGAATTGCAATGAAGTTATAACTAAGTATTTGCAGATCTATACGCTGGTTCGCTTTGGTGAAGATGCATATACACACTGGTTCGGCTCTTCCAAGTAGCGTATGCAAAAGAAAAGCTTGATGTTCAAGGATGACTGATCTATCAGATCAGTGATGTTGTTTTACTGTTGTCTATCAATGAAGTCTTCTTAGATCTGAACGTAAAACTGAATGCATAAGGAGGCTGGTATTTGATTGATTGATTTTATAAGTGAGAAGAAGTGATCTTTGTTGTTGCCTGTGTAAAGCTCTGTAAGTTGATAGTAGATGTTCAGTATATTGCTGGTTGGTACAGACTTGATTCAAAAGTTTATAGTACTTTTGAAGGTATACGCAGGTTTTATTAATGGAAGTAGCGTATACACATAGTTTGGGTTCAACCAAGTAGCGTATACATTCTGATGCATGGTTTTTGAGGTTACAGCTGGTTCTGAATGATGATGCAGTGTTCTGGGTTCAGATCTGTGTACTGGTTACAGTGATCTATCTGTTCCAGTTGATTGGTTGAATTTGATTAAGTTTGAATGAATGGTTGATTCAGTTGTGTTAGAGGTTTAGTGATTGTTTGATTCAGTTGTTCAGTGATTGTTTTATGTCAGAGGTTTCAGTGATTGATTGATTCAAAGATTGATGATTGGGTTTCAGTTATATCAAAGATTGATGATTGAGTTTCAGTGATTGGTTGATGCAGATGTATTTGATGGATGTATTGTAGTGGTGATTGAATTTGAGCTTCAAATGGGTCCAGTGTGAAAATTTGATGAAATCTGGCCTACATATAGTGTTGTTGTGTACGAAGAACATCCAGTGTGAAAATTTATGAAACATGGTCCCTAGAGAATACTAAGGGTTGGATCCTTCAGTGAGGAAGTCAAAGCTTCCTACTAATAGTGGTTGGTGATTTGATCAGGGGGTTGGAGCTCCCTTCTAGTAGCAGTTGGAGAATGAGTGAAGGTTGTAGCCTTCTGTAGGTTGAAGCTTATGTACCAGTAAATACATCGGCTAGTACAAGAACTAGGGGGTTGTAGCTCCCTTCCAGAAGAAGCTGGAGAACGAGTGAAGGTTGTAGCCTCTTGTATGTTGAAGCCTACGTACTAGTAAATATATCAGCTAGTACAAGAACTAGGGGGTTGTAGCTCCCTTCTAGAAGAAGCTAGAGAACGAGAGAAGGTTGTAGCCTTTTGTAGGTGGGTGCTTGCATACTGGTATGAGTCTACACCAGTACAAGATTGTAAACATATTTTATTATTATTAAAAGAAGATAGAGACGACAACAGTAGGTGGTTTTCACCCACATTGGCTTTCCACCTTAAATCTTGGTGTTCATGTGTGATGGTTTATTTTGTTATTACTGCACCTAGTTACTGTTTAATATTTAATAAAGTACCGATGCACTGATTAAAGATCAACATATGACGAATTAACTGAATCATAAGTTCACTGGATATACGCTGGTTGCCTTAAGAACAGTTGCGTGGACACGTGAGTTCCCTTCACTAAAGTAGCATATATAAATCTAATTATGGAAATGAAAAAGTTATTGGTTTGTAAATACCGATTCACCCCCCCTCTCAGTATTATTTCCAACATATATGTCCTTCTATCTTGATAGCTTTAGGAGTGGTAATTTCGGTCAATGCATTACAAGATATGGTCGGATTCATTTCTTCTTTCTCGATGTGATCTTTCACTTCTTGAACTGTTTTCTTCTTGATATGTCCTTATATATTGAGACTTTAAGGAGTGGTAATTCTTGCCAATGCTTTACAAGATATGGTCGGATTCATTTCTTCTTTCTCCGGGGTTGGTTCTTGGTGTATATCCTCTTCTTTTGATGTTTCTTGATCCCTTTCTTCCTCCTCTTCATAATCTATGTAAAATAATTTCTTCTCAGCACACTTATGACCTTTAGTGTATTTGCTATCGCAGTTGTAACTGTTGAAATGTGGCAATAAGAATATTCCAATTTAATTTGTCCTTGAATTAAATTGTGAATTAAAATCAAATTTGGTTTTAGCAGCTACTTGGAAATAATTAATTAAGTTATTTTGACTTAATTAGTTGGAGATGTTCAAGTTAGAAGTATTTCTGAAGTCATGCAAGAGTTATCCCTTAAATTAAGGAGATAAGGTTGAGTTATATTTGAGTTGTAATTAGTTAACTCAGTTTACTGAGTTAAGTCCAGTTAAATTAGTTCCAAACTGTTTGAGGAACTAATGGTGAGTTAACAATCGTTGATGCGTGCATGCAATCAACCAGTGTACTCCAATTAACTGAAGATTCCCACATTAGAAAATCATGCATGTCTATTTTGAGAAAGTCCCAGTTGAGATTAAAGTCAAGGACAATGTACTATCAGTTGCATATGTTTTATTATAAAGAAAACTCATGCATGCAGTCAAGGCATCATTCCTTGAGGATTGCACAGTTCAGACAGTGTGTGAGATTAGAGTGTTCCACTTGGTTGAACGTGAATCATCCCAGAGGAACAACACAAGGAAATAGGACCTTGGAGGGTAGAGAGGAAGGCTAGATAGTAGCCAAGATTGCCTGTGAGTATCTATGAGGATTCTACTGAGAGCTGGCTAGTTGTGAGAGCTAAGGCTTTGTATAATTCCTATGTATTTCCACCTTGTATGATAATACAAATAGTGGGGTTTTTAGTTGAGGCTTTCCCCAAAGTATTTTCATGTGTATTGTGCATTGATTCTTCTTCTTCTGGTTATATTGTTCAACTTGATCTTTAAGCTTACGCAAATTGATAGTAGAAGTAGGTTAGAGTATTCTGCTTTGATTTATATTGCATTATCGGGTTAACCTACCAACAATTTTTCTACATGGTATCAGAGCTAGATTTGTAGAAATTTTCTACGTGGTATCAGAGCTAGATTTGTAGAAATTTTCTACATGGTATCGAAGCTGGATTTGTAGAAATTTTATACATGCCATCAGAGCTGTGAACAATATACTGAGAAGAGAATTCAAAGTTTGAAGTTCGGGGTTGCAGGTGAAAATCGAATTCATATCATACTTCAAGGTTGGCTAATGGCGTTCTATGGCTTGAGACTCGAGTATGCCTTGGAAGGTAGCTCGAATTACATAGCATGGAAAGATATAGTGGAGGTTGTATTAGAAGACATTGGCTTGAAGGAATTCATTGATCAAGAAATCCAAAAGACAGCTTCAACTAATGCACAAGAGTTCACTGAGTTGAAGAAGTGTGTGGCGAAGACGAGACGGATCATCCTTGAGGGAGTTTGAGACCATATTGTCTTGAGTCTCCATGGGAAGGATACTCCATTTTCAATGTGGAAGACATTGAAGGACCTCTACCAGAACAGTAGCAACTAGAGGAAATTGGCGCTCAAGGATAAGCTTCAAAGAATCAAGATGGAGAAGGTCGATACTATTTCCACATATCTGAACAAGCTCACCACTTGCAGTGATGAGCTTGGTAGTGTGGGAATAACTACTGCCGATGATGATATGGCAAGCCTCGCTCTCCTTGGGCTTCCAAAGAGTTGGAATAACTACCAGGACTCTGTGAATGGAAGGGAGAAACTGTCGGATTGGGAATGACTGTGGTCGGATCTCATGCAGGAGGAGATCAGGAGGAACACACGAGATAATTCTTCATCCAAGGGTGATGATGAAGAAAATCTGGCCTTACCAAGTAAGGCAAGGAAAGGGAAGGGGAAGGCTTCCCATTCTAAATCGAATTATTCTCACGGAGGGAAGAAGGGTGACAAGTCTAAAGTGAGATGCTTTAATTGTCACGAGATGGGACATTATGCAACTAATTTCCCATTGAAGAAGTCCAAGAAGGGATCCTTGGTAGGATTGGAAGGTGAGGCATTAGTCTCTTAGTTCGAAAATGGACTTTACCCTCATCGCATGCATGGTGTCATTGATGATGGTTGTGTTTGATATCTTGACAGTGGAGTCTCATTCCACATGACCGGTGATAAAAGTTTATTCAGTGCCTTGGAGGAGAAAGATCTCAAGATGTGCATAGAGATGGGTGACGATGGAAGGTATAGTGTTTCAGGAGTGGGTACATTTTCTTTTAAGAGGGAGCATGGGTATCCTCTCACCTTGACAGATGTGATGTATGTGCCTGAAGAAGAACTTGGTATCGGTCATGATGTTGGAGGACAAAGGCTACGATGTTGTCTTTAGTAAAGGAAAGGTGTTCCTAAGACACATAGCCATGGGTCTGACCAAGAGGATAGGGATTCGGGTGAAGAATCTCTATAAACTAGAGGTAGATGATTGTGCAGCATTGAGTACGAAAGCAGAATTGGTGCAAAGCCAAGACATTGGTGAGTTGTGGCACAGGCGGTTGGGCCATTTGCATCATGGGGCTATGAAGATAATGCAACAGATATCTACAGGACTTCCCAAAGGTAAAATCGAGTAAGTTGACACATGAAAATGTTGTACCTTGGGAAAGTACACCAAGTCTTCTTTTCATGATCGAGACAGTCAAGTAGAGGTTATCTTAGAGTGATTTCATACTGATGTGTGTGTACCATTCTCGACGGAATCCATAGCAAAGCAAAGGTATTATGTGATTTTCATTAATGATTATTCTTGTAAATGCTATATTTATTTCATGCAGAGGAAGGATCAAACCTTCATAAAGTTTTGTGAGTTCAAAGCTTTGGTCGAGAAAGAGTCAGGGAAGAAGATCAAGGCCTTGAGAAGAAACAACGGTGGAAAATATGTCTCTCAAGAGTTTAAGGACTTCTGTGTAGTAGAAGGAATTAAAAAAGAGTTGAAGGCACCTCATAACCCACAATAAAATGGGGTGGCCGAGAGGAAGAATAAAACTATTGTAGGGGAAACATGGGCAATGCTGCATGACCAAGGCCTACCACTTCACTTATGGGCTGAGGCATGAAACACAACGGTCTATTTGTAGAATAGAAGCCCGCATCACATACTTGGGATGAAGACACTAGAGGAAGCTTTCTCCAGTAAGAGACCAGATGTGGGTCACTTCAAGATCTTTGGCTCATTGGTATATTTCCATGTGACAAAGGATGCATGGAAGAAGCTTGAGCCAACAACAGAGTTGGGGATACTTGTGGGGTACACTGATACACCTCATAACTATTGGGTGTACTTTCCTACTAGTTGGAGGATAGTGGTTCGCAGAGATCTCATGTTTGATGAGCAGAAGGCCATGCGAGTTTCCCTTGAGAGGGAGCTCCAACTACAGGCTGTGGAGGAATTGTTTGTTCCTAAGGAGGAAGAGCCTCAGATTAATGCGGAGCAGCCGCATGTAGAGGTTCTAGGATTGGACACATCCACTCAAGCGAAGTCTTCCATAGATGGACGAAAGTGCATAAGAGAAGCTGATAGATTGTTGGAGGATTCGAGAGAGAATGTGGGAGCACCATCTTCTCAGTGCAGACAGAGGAGGTCACCTGATAGGTACACTGGATACATGGCCCTTGTTGGGGAATGTGTTGCGACCGAGCCATCTTCCTTTGAGGAAGCAGTGCAGCAACCGATTTAGGTTGATGCTATGGTGGAGGAGTATGACTCCATAGTTTGTAATAGTGTTTGGGACGTGGTTCCTATTGGAAATAATACTGAGAGGGGGTGGGTGAATCAGTATTATCAAATCAATTCCTTTTCATTTCACAATTAGATTTGTATACGCTACTTTAGTTATGAGAAACTGCGTATATATGCTACTTTGTCTAAAGCAACCAATGTATATCAGTAAACTTATGATTCATTAAATGTTGATCTTTAATCAGTGCACCAGAACTTCATTAACCATAAGAAGAGTAAAGAGGTGCAGTAAGACAGAACATATCATCACACATATGGACACAAGATATAAGGTGGAAACCCAATGTGGGTGAAAACCACCTGCTGCAATTCGTCTCTATCTTCTTTTAATAAGAAACTTCCTTTTGCAATATTTATGTACTAATGCAGTCTTATACCAGTACGCAGGCTTCTACCTGCAGAAAGCTACAACCTTCTCTCGTTCTCTAGCTTCTCCTGTAAGGGAGCTACAACCCCCTTAGCTCTTGTACTAGTTGATATACTAGTACATAGGTGCTGACCTACAGAAGGATACAACCTTCTCTTTTCTTCCAGGGACCACGTTTCATAAATTTTCAGACTGGATCCATCAATAACAATAATCAAGCATCAAATACATCTGCATCAACCAATCTCCTTTGCTTCAATCAAAACTGAATCAAACAATCACTCCTCTGAATGTTGTAACTAGAATACATTGAAAGTAACCAGAAACCAATCTTGAACCCAGAACACTACAGCAATAAAGAGAAGTAGCTAAAACATATTTCATGAGACGTACGCTACTTCAATATGTAGAACCTACGTGCATACGCTGCTGTATTAAGGCCAATCAACATATACGCCGTTTTGACTTACTGAACTAGCGTGTATACGCGCCTCTGCTATGTCGAACCTGCGTACATATCTATAAAGGATAATTTACCCTTTTCACCTATTCAGATATCAGTTATACCCATATTATCAGATTTATAGATCAAGTCATGCGCCAAATATAACAGATCAAAATCACACAAAGATACTACTATTCAAGCCTTAAGATCTTGACCCATCAATAGAAATTATCCTTCTTCTAGCGCTTAGGTTCCTCCTTGGTTCAAATCCAGCTATGCACCGTAACCCAATTCTAGATCTTGCTCTTCATAAGATATTCAATGCTTGAGTGAAATGCCTTTGGCTAATGATCTCCTTCCCCTTTTATAGTCTTAGGCCTTACTCAATACCATGGTCCAAAACCATAGAGAATCAATACCATCGACCCAATACCTGGGTTCAACACTTCGGATGAGATACCATGGTCCAAATACCAAGGACTAAATACCATGGACCAAAAAATAAGTTTTCCCACATGTACGCGCTTTTCCTTGCATGAAAGTGTGTGCATACGTATACACGCCTTTTGATCGGTGATCCAGCGTGTATACACGACTTGGCTAAGAGGAACCTGCGTATATGTCTTTTTCCTTCATTCTGAGGGCCTAAACTGTGATCTGTCATTTGAGTTAGTTTCCATCAAGGACAATACCTGTGTCATAGCGCCAACCTGTGTCATAATGCCAACAATCTCCCCCTTTGGACTTGATTGCAACCCCAAGTCACTCAAAGTCATTCTCCCCCTTTGTCATCAAGGGTAAAGGGTTATGCTCCCCCTGAGTACATGTCGAAATCTCTGCTCTGCTGTGTTTTCCATGCTCCCCCTAACTATAGGCAAGGCCTGCAAAAAGATGTTCCACAAGAAGAACCATGACTTTATACATCTTAAATGACCTTCCTATCACCAAAGACTCTATACATACATCCATCTCCAAACCAAGTGGGGATATACCAATATTGAGTCATCCACCCAACCAAGTGGGGATCCACAAAAAATTTACACATGATAAAATAAGAACCTTACATCATCCATCCCAGGCATAGTGGGGAAACCAACATAGGCCATTACATGACCTTGATAATACAAGAAATACATGACATAGAGACTAAATATCTAAGACAAGACTATGATAGTCATCAGCAACATCTGTCAATCATCATTCAGAACGACAACCATGAGCTCCCTCTGCACCTATTCCACCTAAAAAAAATAGCTGTGAAATTGAACCAAGATCTTCTAAAATAATTCCAACAATGCATTATTAGAAGTATATGCTCCCCCTGACCCTGTGCCAGATGGTCTCTGTCCAACCCATATCAGATTCTTTTCATCCTGAGTCTGGCTCCACTATTTGTCTTTAACCCAACATATACGTGACTGTATCCATATAAATAGGCGTATGTATGCGGATACGCTTCATCAAACTCGCGTACAACCCCTGTTCTCTGAAACAGATAATTTCAATAGCAAGATGATGCATCAACTACTCCCAACTTCTGTTTGAGGTATTCAAATGTCTCCCTGGGCAGTGGTTTGGTGAATATATCAGCAACCTATTACTTTGAGGGAACATACTCCAATTTGACCTTTTGTTCAAGCACTTGTTCCCGGAGAAAATGATATTTGATAGGTATGTGCTTGGTCTTCGAATGCATGACTGGATTCTTTGAAATACTGATTGCACTTGTATTATAAAAAAAATGGAGATAGGTGGAGTACAAGTGATTTGAATATCTTGCAATGTTTGCATCATCCAAAGGAGTTGTGTGCAGAAAGATGTAGCAGCCACATATTCTGCTTCAGCTGTAGATAATGCAATTGAGCTTTATTTCTTGCTGAACCAAGATACTAATCTGGAACCCATAAAGAATGCACCACCACTAGTTATTTTTCTGTCATCCACGCTTCCTGCCCAATCTGCATATGTATATGCATGAAGTGTGAGATCTATATCTCTAGGATACCATAAGCCATAATTTTGCGTTCCTTGAAGATATTTGAAGATCCTCTTAATTGCTTGAAGGTGTGCTTCCTTTGGATTTGCCTAGAATCTTCCAATTATTCCCACTGCATGCATGATGTCTGGTCGGGTACCTGTTAGATAGAGAAGACTTCCAATCATTGATCTATAGGCTGGTTCATGCACTGTTGCTAATTCATCATTTGCGTTGAGGCTGCATCCTGTTACCATAGGGGTACATACCGGTTTCGAATCCTCCATCCCATATTTCTTCAAGATCTACTTGAGGTACTTGGTTTGTGATAGAAAGATACCGTCTTTGTTTTGTTGGACTTGTAAACCAAGAAAATATGTGAGCTCACCAAGTAAGGACATTTCAAATTCTTTCTGCATCACCAAAGTGAATTTTTGACTCATGGCTTCTTCATTGCTACCAAAGATGATATCATCAACATACACAACAAGTATTAGCAATTTTTATATATATATATATATATATATATATATATATATATATATTGCTATCTGTTGATCCTTTTGAAAAACCTTGTTGATGGAGGTACTTATCCAAACGATAATACCAAGCCCTTGGAGCCTGTTTAAGGCCATAGAGAGCCTTTTTGAGTCTGCATACAAGTTTTGGATCATTCCAAAGGATGAATCCATCTCGTTGCTCAATGTACACTTCTTCTTCTAAGTCTCCATTTAGAAAGGCAGATTTCACATCCATTTGATATAATTTGAACTCCTGAAAGCTAGAAAGAGCAAGGAACATTCTTATGGCATCAAGTCTAGCAATTGGTGCAAAAGTTTCTTCAAAGTCTATACCATCTTGTTGAGCATACCATTTGCAAACAAGTCTGGCCTTGTTTCTAATAACATCTCCATTCTCATTCAGCTTGTTTTTGAATATCCATTTTGTCCCTACGACATTCTTATCATTTGGTCTAGGAAATAACTCCCAGGTGTTATTCTTTTCAATTTGCTCAAGTTCTTCATTCATGGCCTTGGCCCAACATCCATCTTTGCATGCTTCACTTACATTTCGTGGTTTAGTGGAGGAGAGAAATGATAGATAGCTTGAAGCTTCTGAAATAGTTCTTCTTGTTTGTACACCTACCTCTTTCTGCCCCAAAATATGAGTTTCTGGATGATTCTTCTGGACATACTTGGATGGAGTCTTTTCTTCTACCCTTATCTGTTCTTCTGGTGCCTCATAGATTTCTTCTTCATCATTAATTTGATTTGGTGTTGAATGATAGTCCTCATCATCTTCGAAATCTTCGGATTTTACCTGCCTTGGAATGTTTCTTTCTTCATCAACCACTACATCAATACTTTCAACAATTTTTCTAAGTCTTTTATTGTAACACTTATATCCTTTGCTTTGAGGAGAGTAACCAAGGAGAATGCTTTCATCTGATCTAGCTTCAAACTTGCCAAGGTTTCATCAGTGCTTTTGATGTAACATTTGCTTCCAAAAATTTTGAAGTATTTTACCGTAGGAGTCCTACCATACCAAAGTTCATGAGGAGTTTGAGTGTTGTTCACCCGGACATTTGTCTTATTGAGAATAGTAACGACAACAAATGTAGCTTCACCCCAGAAGGTTGCAGGAGTTCCAAATTCATCAAGCATAGCACGAGCCATTTGTTGAACCATTATGTTCATCCTTTCCACTACTCCATTTTGCTGAGGAGTCCTTGCAGTAGAGAATTCCCTTCTTATTCCATGTTCTTCACAAAAATTGAAAAATTCATCTGAGGTAAATTCCCCTTCTCGATCAGACCTAAGGCATTTGATTCTGCGATAAGATTCGTTTTCAACCAAGGCTTTCAGTGCTTTGAACTTTTCGAGAGCTTCATCTTTATGCTTCAAAAGTCCTATCCAACACATCCTAGAAAAGTCATCAATGGACAATATGAAGTATTCTTCTCCTCGAGGTGACCTTTTCCTTGATGGACCACTTACATCAATATGGACAAGTTCAAGTGGCTTACTAGCTGATCCTTCCTTCTCAGGGAAATTAGTTCTAGTTTGCTTAGCGAACTAAAATGATTTGCATATTGTATTGTCTGGAATTCTGATGTCAGGGAGATCATGAACTGCCTGATATTTGCATGCTTTCCTTATCTGAGAGAAGCTTACATGCCCCAATCTTCTGTGCTATAACCAGTGTTCATCATTCTTGCCTAGATAGCATTTTTGTTGTCCTCCCTTGAGTATGTATAAATTATTTGGAGTTCTTATGCCTTTGATCACTGTTTCTCCTGTATCAAGCTCATGAACAATACATCCATTTGATCGAAATATTACCTCATTTCCTTGATCACACATTTGACTGACACTCAATAGATTATGTTTTAAGCCATCAACATACATAACATTTCCAGCTTTGACTTTTTATTTCAAAATAAAAAAAACCTTTACTTTTATGAATGCAGGGGTGTCATTTCCAAATGAGACCTTCCTTTCCTTTTCTAAGGCACTATATGATTGAAGTTTTTCTTTATCACCTGTCATATGTTTCGAGCATCCACTGTCGATGTACCACTAATTTTCATATCCTTCCGCATATAAGGCTATACCACATCTTTTTGGTTGCGGTTCTTTCTTTCTCCATTATTTGGGACTCAATTAAGCTTTCTCCTTTTGAGTTGTTTTCCGAAACCTACTCCTTCATTCAGAATATTCATGGCCAAAGTTGTTACAAATAGAACATTCTATTTCATTTTCAAGAGCAGAAAAGTTATTGTAGGTTCTTTTCATGATTCCAGTCACACTCCTTTGATTTCGTGCTTCTCTGGTCATGATGGTCTTATAGGCAACACATTGAGCTGCTTTGTGTCCAAAGTTATGACAAAAGAAACATTGGCCATTGAAGAAATTCCTGCGATTATCAAACCTTCCATCCAGGTGATTGTAGTTTCCATAGACATTCATTCTTGAGGCAAATTGAGAATGATTTACCTGCGGTTGCTTGTAGATTCTATTTATCCTTGAAGTGGATTGTCCCCAATGTACTTGGTGATCTCTGTTCATCCTTGAGGTAGATTGACCCTGATTTACTTGGTGATTTGCTTTATGCCTTTGTTGTCGATTGTCAACCTGTTCACTTCTCCTTGCTGCATCAAGATAACTTTTGGAGGTGGATGGCTTCTGTGCTTGAGATGCTTCTTCAGTATATCCAAGACCTGTCTTGATTAGTGGAGAACGCTACACTTTGATAATCTCATCTAAAGTTTCAGATCCTTTAGCAAATCTAAGATTAAGAGCTTTTGTTTTCTCAATATCTTTTCTAAGTCCCACAATTTCACATTCTAACTTTTCATTGTGTTTTTCCCTTTTAGCAAGTTGGAATGTCAGAGTATCTATGATCATACTCTTTTCTTCTAAACAAATTTTAAGTTTAGAAATTTCTTCATAGAGATCAATTTCATCTATAGCATCCAAGAAATCATCATCTTCAAAAGCCATCAAAAGTCTATAATCATTACATTGTTCATCCTCATCACTAATTGAAAATCCATCACTGCATTCATGTGTATAATAGCTCTTCTTACTTACATTCTGTTTTCTATTCCATCTAACTAGTTCCATACCTTTATCAAGCTTATCTTTATGAGGACACTTGGCTGCATAGTGACCAACTCTTCCACAAGCAAAGCATTTGAAAGGTAGCTTATCTCTGAATCTTCCAGAACCCCGTTGAAGATTCTTGACAAAGTTTGATTCTTCCTCTCCTTCTGACATATGTCCTGACTCATTGTAATCTCCTTTTCCTGAAGCGTTGAATGCGGCTTCTCTCCTGTCTGATGGTCCCTCTTTTCTCATTTCGAAAGCAGTTAGGATTCCGTGTAGATGTGACATGGTAATACTCTGTAGATCCTGTTTTTCTTCTATGGTAGAGACTTTTGATTCAAACTTAGAAGACAAAGACCTTAGAACCTTTTCAACAAAAGAAACTTCTTTTATATCTTCACCCAAGTTTTTCATATGATTAACAATCTCATCTATACGTAAGAAATAATTAGCCACACTTTCATCATTGTACATTTTGAGATTTTCATATTGAATTCTGAGAGTTTGTAGTTTTGCATGTTTTACCTGATCATCTCCTTCATAGCTCAGAATGATCTTGTCCCATATTTCTTTTGCGGTTTTGAGCTGCATAACCTTGACAAATTCTGATTGAGATAAACTCCCTAATAGAGTATTGACAACCTTTGCATTTGTTTCATACTGCTTCTTACTAGCTGTATCTGTAGGAGTTGCTGATGGAAATGTGTATCCTGCTTCCATGATATCCCAAACTTCTGTACCAAGAGATTGAAGATAGGCTGTGATTCTTACCTTCCAATAGACGAAGTTGCTCCCATCAAATATTGGTGGCCTAATCGATGCCTTTTTTTGGTAGTTGCTCATGATGATAGATCTTCCTTCAAGCGATCAAGCTTCTTCTGAAGGACTTGCTCTAATACCAATTGTTGGAAATAATACAGAGAGGGTGGGGGTGAATCAGTATTATCAAATCAATTCCTTTTCATTTCACAATTAGATTTTTATACGCTACTTCAGTTATGGGAAACTGCGTATATACGCTACTGTGTCTGAAGCAACCAACGTATATCAGTAAACTTATGATTCATTAAATGTTGATCTTTAATCAGTGTATCAGAACTTCATTAACCATAAGAACAGTAAATAGCTACAGTAAAATAGAACAGATCATCACACATATGGACACAAGATATAAGGTGGAAACCCAATGTGGGTGAAAACCACCTGCTGTAATTCGTCTCTATCTTCTTTTAATAAGATTTTTTTTTTACAATATTTTTGTACTGATGCAGTCTTATACCAGTACACAGGCTTCTACCTGTAGAAGGCTACAACCTTCTCTTGTTCTCCAGCTTCTTCTGGAAGGGAGCTACAACCCCCTTAGCTCTTGTACTAGCTGATGTACTAGTACATAGGTACTGACTTACAGAAGGCTATAACCTTCTTTTTTCTTCCAGGGACCACGTTTCATAAATTTTTAGATTGAATCCATCAATAACAATAATCAAGCATCAACTACATCTGCATCAACCAATCTCCTTTGCTTCAATCAAAACTGAATAAAACAATTACTCCTTTGAATGTTGTAACCAGAATACATTGACAGTAACCAGAAACCAATCCTGAACCCAACACTGTAACAATAAACAGAAGTAGCTAAAACATATTTCATGAGATGTACGCTACTTCAATATGTAGAACCTGCGTGCATACGCTGTTGTATTAAGGCCAATTAGCGTATACGCCATTTTGACTTACTGAACCGGCGTGTATATGTGCTTCTGCTGTGCCGAACCTGCGTACAAATCTATAAAAGATAATTTACCCTTTTCACCTATTCAAATATCAGTTATACCCAGATTATCATATTTATAGATCAAGTCATGCGCCAAATATAATAGATCAAAATCACACAAAGATACTACTATTCAAGCCTTAAGATCTTTACCCATCAATAGAACTTATCCTTCTTCTAGCGCTCAGGTTCCTCCTTGGTTCAAATCCAGCTATGCACCATAACCCAATTCTAGATCTTGCTCTTCATAAGATATTCAATGCTTGAGTGAAATGCCTTTGCCTAATGATCTCCTTCCCCTTTTATAGTCTTAGGCCTTACTCAATACCATGGTCCAAAACCATAGAGAATCAATACCATCGACCCAATACCTGGGTTCAACACTTCGGATGAGATACCATGGTCCAAATACCAAGGAATAAATACCATGGACCAAAAAATAAGTTTTCCCACATGTACACAATTTTCCTTGCATGAAAGTGTGTGCATACGTATACGCACCAGTTGATCGGCGATCCCGCGTGTATACATGACTTGGCTAAGAGGAACTTGCGTATATCTCTTTTTCCTTCATTCTGAGGGCCTGAACTGTGATCTTCCATTTGAGTGAGTTGCCATCTAGGACAATACCTGTGTCATAGCGCCAACCTGTGTCATAATGCCAGCAGTTTCGAGACCAGAGAACAAGTTAGTTGTGAGTTCCTGTTGGCTTTACAAGGTAAAGCAAGCTGTTGATGATGGGAGGATCATGTTGTTGTAGTATATTTCAACAGAGGAGCAAGATGCTGACATTTTTACAAAGGCATTGTCAAAGTGTAAATTCGAGTTGCATAGAGATAGGATTGGGGTGGCAAATAATCCCTTTCTTGTTGAGAGGGAGTGTTGAAATGTGGCAACAAGAATATTCCAATTTAATTTTTCCTTGAATTAAATTTTCAATTAAAATCAAATTTAGTCTTAATAGCTACTTGGAAATAATTAATTAAGTTATTTTGACTTAATTAGTTGGAGATATTCAAGTTATAAGTCTTTCTGAACTCATGCAAGAGTTATACCTTGAATTAAGGAGATAAGGTTGAGTTATATTTGATTTTTAATTAGTTAACTCAATTCACTGAGTTAAGTCCAGTTAAATTAGTTTCAAACTGTTGGAGGAACTAATGGTGAGTTAACAGTTAGTTGATGCATGCATGCACTCAACTACTGTACTCTAGTTAACTGAAGATTCCCACATCAGAAAATCATGCATGTCTATTATGTGAAAGACCCAATTGAGATTAAAGTCAAGGACAATGTACTATCTGTTGCATATGTTTTCTTGTAAAGAAAAATCATGCATGCATTCAAGGCATCATTCCTTGAGGATTGCGTAGTTCTGACAGTGTGTGAGATCAAAGTGTTCCACTTGGTGGAAGGTGAATCATCCCAGAGGAACAACGCAAGGAAATAGGAGCTTGGAGGGCAGAGAGGAAGGTTGGAGAGCAGCCAAGATTGCCTGTGAGCATCTGTGAGGACTGTATTGAGAGCTAAGGCTTTGTATAGTTCCTATGTATTTCCACCTTGTATGATAATACAGATAGTGGGGTTTTTAGCTAAGACTTTCCCAAAATTATTTTCATGTGTATTGTGCATTGATTCTTCTTCTTCTGGTTATATTGTTCAGCTCGATCTTTAAGCTTCCGCAAATTGATAGTAGAAGCAGGTTATAGTATTCTGCTTTGATTTATATTGCATTATCGAGTTAACCTACCCGCTGTTTTCCTACAGTAACAAAGCCCTTTTTCTCCTTTTTCTTCCAATTGTTGTGGTGTAAACCTTGTAGGTTGTAGAAGGATAGGAGAAAAAACACTTCCATAATTATAGTCATGAGCGGTGGGATTCCTTGTTTCCATAATTTTTCTTTCAATTTTTCTTACCAACGTGAATGCCTTCTCCAATGAATCATGTTCTCAAAAAAGAAGAACCTCATGTTGAATGTTATCCTTTAAAGTCCCTATGAAGACATCAATCCTTTGCTTTTCTGGAATATCATTTACCCTTATATTAAATTTTTGAAAGTCCTCAATGTACTCTGCCATTGAACCCTTTTGTTTGAGATTTATCAATTGGCTAAAGAAGGTGTTACTCTTTGTATCCTCATAATGTGCTATCATTTCTTCCGTGAAAATTGACCAAGTGACAAGTGCTTTACGAGAACAAATCCATTTATACCATAAAAATTGATTCGGTTCTAAATATAAATATGCAATATGTACCTTTTGTAATAGTTACACCTCATGTATATCAAAATATTTCTCCATCTGTAGTATCCAATTTACCAGATCCTTGCCATCAAACTTCCTCATATCTCTTTTTTTTGAGTTTAGGAGCTTGCTCTTGAATATGTTGTATCTCTGAAATTTCATATCTCAAAAATCTTCAATTGTGACCTGTGGTAGCCCTCTGTGTCCTCTTTCCATTACCATCAATTTGATCGAAATTGAATTCTCCAAGAAAGAGTTATGCCCAATCTCCCAAGATGACCTAATTATATACTTTTTTTCAGTAGAGTGAACTTGTACGAAGTTACACATATCACTGCTTCAACCTTAGGACCTGAAAATGATACACAGAAAGCTACAATATGTCCTCTTTATGTAACTTCTTATGAAAGTTAAATCTGATGCTCAGAGAGAAAGTTATGACGATTGTCCCAAGATCACCTGTTTGGAATGTAATTCAGGAGTCTGTAAAAACCCTAACTTCCTCAGATCATATCTCTGAACATATAGCAAGACAAGATCTAAAATTCAGACCCGAGTTTCAGAACAATTAGGGTCAAATGGGTTTTAATTTCATAGTTTGAGTTGTCGCATCAAAAATGTTATAGCGAAAATTCCACGATGACCTATATGAGATGGAATTCTAGAGCATACAGAAACCCTATGTTCCTCAGATCATATCTCCAAAAATATAGCGAGAAAAGATCTGATATTCGGACATGATGTTCAGAACGATCTCAGCTCAAATGGTTTTTTTTTTTAGCTTTTGAAACTTTGTAGCGAAAAATTTATATTGAAAATTCCACGATGACTTGTTTGGAGCAGCGAAACCATAGAATCCAATTTGATACCAAATGTTATGAAACCATCTCACAAAAAGATAGAAAAGATAGGTAAACGCCTTAGAATTCATCCTCTTCAAGGGGGCAACCTCCTTTACAATACAAAAATGAAAAATTCTTCGATGATACAAATGATAAGATCTCCTTTCTATATATAGGAGTCTAAGGGGTCATAATATAATCAGAGTCGACATAACAATAATAATGTAAGGGCACAATAATAACAATAGTGGGTTTCTATGGGGCACAATAGTAACAATATGGGGACTAAGTGGGAACAACAATATAATAAGGGGGTTGTACTAATAATAATAAGGGGTTACACTAGTAGTATAGGGACCTAACAATAGTAAGCTTATTTCCTTATACGGTCTCCTTATATGATACTTTAATCTACCTCTTGAAGTTCCTTAGATTCCTTTCAATATATCCTTAAGACGTCTTTTTCCTCCTTCTTCACCATAGCTCCATTCTCCAGCTTCAATGATGTTCATCACAGGCCTCTAATAGCATAGATTTTGTTGTATCCCAATTTCACTGCATGAGAAGATGATTCTTTTGATAGAGTGTGAAGTTGTTTACTTTTCCCTATCATATTCCTAGATGCTTCACTGCCAATAATCCATGCATTATCATCATTAAGTGAACTTGTTAGTGCAACCAAGAACCCTTGACTTTTGACTTTGTTGAATAAGTAGTAGAAGATCTTCTTGATACAACATCCTGCAGTATTGAATCCCATTCTTATCATAGAGGGAGTAATCATTTCCTTCAAGCCAATGAAGTGATCTTCAATATTATTTGACCTTAACTTTGTTACCATGTTGAGAAATCAATGCTAATATAATTAGGGTTAGATTCCTCTTTGTTGATAATTACTTGTGAATTATGTTGGCTTCCTTTTACTTCTTTGTTATATTATCTTTCATCAATAAATTACCAATTTAATTATGTGTGTATGAAGATAAGAAAAACAAAAGACACAAGATGTAGGCACTCTGACAGGGAAAAACCCCTATCAAGGGGAAAAAATCAAGAATTCTTCCTCCAATAGTTTCATGAGATAATCCAAGACTCTTGACCTAGATAAATACTTCCTCCACACCAAGTTAGCCCTCTCTTCCTTCTTGCAGATGATAACCCTTCAATAGTGACTTCAACCTTGTAGCATCAAATTACAGTAGCAGCTTCGACCCAGCAATTGACAGTAAAAACAACAGTAGAAAATTCAACCTGACAAGAGGGACTTCGATCTCCTAGAGGAATCCACCTGAGATAGAGAGAGATAGCCCAAAATTTCGATTTTTCCTTTTTCTTATTCTTTATCTAATTTCACACTTCTTTTGTCTTCCTTTTCTTACTTCACACTTACCATCACTTTCTTCTGGATATCAAACTATATATGAGAGAGAGTGAATTCCTCCAAATGAATTTGAACTGCCTTGTATATATAGCCTTCCAGTGAGGTCGAATTGTCCTTCTTGAAGCCGACTTGATCTCCTTGAGGTTGACTTGGTGTGGAGGGGACAAATAGCATATTTTACTCAATATTAATTCTTTTTACATGATTCAAAAGCCCAAGAAGGGTCCCTTTTATTGGATAATGACTCTAATGACTCATAATAAATCCTATAAGTCCTCAATGGGGACTTTGACCTAAAACATGATGACCGAAGCATCAAAACCAAGAATTAATAAGCCATCATAATAATAATAAAATTATTTTCTTTATCCTATCGATAAATACATTTCATTGTGACAAATACATTTATCAAGACCAAACCTAGTTACATATTTCAACAAAAAATTATAACTGTAAATATTTTATAGAATGAAAAGGAAAAACTTGGTAAGATAATTAATATGCATTTTGTAAATGCCTTCATTCATGTCAGTATAAAAAGAGTGAAACTAGAAGGATATAAACAAAGATAGGAGTATAATTTAATATTCAAAAGACAAATATAGAGAAATTAAAATTATTTTAGCAAGATATCGTTAGAAATCATTGTGTAATATTCACTTTATGAGAAGCACCAATTATTAAATAAAATTTATGTAAGATAGAAAACCATGCATACGTTAGTAAATTTTTTTATGTGTTTAGTTTGTCAATAAGGTTCATTACAAGTGGTATGAGAGATGTAGGTTACAATGTTGGGCATCTTATGGGTCTGTTGTCGCTGTGACAACGACCCTCCAACTTTTTTTCCTATGTTGATTTTGGATCCTACGTTGACTTTCGTTTCAGGACCCCTTGTGTTGTCATGAGGTTTGATTTTATATTTGTGTGTTTTTTCTTAGTTTGGCATCCTCCTAATTCAATGTGTCTCAAGCATGGTTTCTCAACCACTATAAGTGTTTGATTTGGTAAGTGTATGGTTAAGTGAACTCACAATATTTCTTGACTTAGAAACTTTCATTCTTGCGACGCACACACTAAAAAGGCACACAAAAGCATAAAAACGAAGGAAAAAGAAAGAAAATATCTCACAAAACAAAAAGTGCACTTTGAGTTGAAAAAGACATGCACTTGAGGTAAGCGTGCTCCTCTAGGCTGAAGAAGTGTTCCCTACCTGGGCACATTCATTTAGGCTGAGCAAATGCGCTCTACTTGGGTGGACTCCTTCATGTCAAAGACATGTGTCTTGTCTAGTTGCATGCATGAGCCAACTTGTTGCATAAGGGCACACTCTTAGAAAATAGGAACCGCCTTAACCCCTCCTTAACTAATCCTTTCATGCGACCACAAGTGGCACTCATGCATGAATTGGTTTTTCATGTTAATTTCTTTAAATAAACTCAGATAATCTATCTTTACATAATCATTTCATCTGAGTTGAGCACACATCTGGAGAATCAAGAAGCTTTTCATCAACCAATTCAACAAGTAAGTTTGGATACTCAATATATTCCTTTATTTTCATCATTTCACTGCCAAATCTTGCTTTTCTTGTTTTCGATCTCTTGTTTTGCAGCGTTTTTGTTGGCATTTTTGTTGAATCGCCATCTTGAAAGTGTTAAACCAATATCACATGCAAGAAACTCTTCATATTCTTGAAACCCTCCATCTTCCACGATGCATGCGACAATAGATATAAATCCTTGTAGGTTATTCTCTTTCTCATATTATCATTGAATCCTATTAATTAAACTTGTTTCTAATCTCTTTACAAGAAAAGTGCACTACCTAAGCTCGAAGTTCCTTCAACCTCGAAAATTGTGCCCTGGGTTACCATGTTTTCTTTTTGAGTGCATAAGCACAACAATAAGCCATAAAGAATTTCCCTTCGACCCTTTAGAGTGCGACAGTGTGCCCTCTTTGTCTTAGAGTGCACGAATCTATCACGAAGGCACGAAGCATGACTCATTCAAACCTTCAACATGCGACAATGCACCCTCCTTTTCCTTGAGCGCATAGTTTCACTTTGAAGAGCCAAAGCTTTGTTTCCTGCATCCTTCATTCCTTCGAAGTACGACAATGCAACCTTCTTGTCTCCTTGGGCGCATGGGTGCATAGGGAAGACCTGAAGGACCTTTTCCATTCCTTTGACCCTTTAGGGTACTACAATGTGCTCTGTCTTGTTTTTTCCTCTTACTTGAGTGCATGAGTGCACTATGAAGCCTCGAGTGGCCATGCATGTCCCCTTCATGCTTTGAAAGTACACCCTCCCATTTTGGATTTATATTTATGCTTGAATGCAAGTTATTTTTGGTTTTCATTCATATCTTTTCTTGATCTATCATCTACGATGACTCTTGGAATGTGATTTACAATTTATGTTGCATAGTTATTTGTTTCAAGTTGATATTGTCATTATGAGTGTGATTCGACAAACAGGTGATCATGCTACAAGTGTTGCCACTATGTCATCATTTGTTGGAAACATCTCGCCTCATAAAGTAACCTCTAAATAAAATTTTGAGGAAAGCACTGACGAGCTTGTTGAAGTTGCAAAGCCAAATATTCCTATATACGCTGACACGTAGTGTTTCTTTGACAAGACTACATAGGTCACATGGAGAAAGATCTACAACACATTCACGCAAGAGAAGTTTTCTTAGGACTTAGAAGATGTGCATGCATATATCAACATTAAGAATTACAGGATACACAAGATCACATGAATATTCCTGGTCATTCGATGTGAAGAAGCTATTGAATGGATAATCAGAAACATAAATGAATCTCACCTTGTGCTGTGTAATGAGAGTGGAAACCAACTCACCACCTATTATGGTGAGGATATGAAGACATATCATAAGATGCTCAAGCCCAATGAATATGAAAATGAAAACTTCTACACAAGATGGGATACCCTAGACATGACTGATGTTATCAAATAATGGTGTTGAGATCCTGCCAAGTTTCACCATCATCCATCAACAATTTAATATCTGACAAAGATCTTAAGAGACGTATATCAATATTTGATGGCTATGTATTGTTAAATGTTTGAGTGAAAGAACACTCAAGTGTTCTCCAAGAGAATTGGATGTATACACTCAATCTGGTTGTGACACATGGAAAATCTTTCAATTTGGTAGATATATTACCATACAAATTTCAATTTCAGGTGGGGCAGGCTAAAGCATCTTTACAACAAAATAAAGCACCACAATTTTAAATGTCTACATGTCTTCTAGATGGAATCTATGTGAGGTATTTGTTCCCAAAATTGTGTTGGAACTGGAATCCTAAAGACAAGTTCCCAGTTTATTTCCATTGCAGGGTGTTATCAAAAGGAAGCTTTAGAGGTGCATATGACAGATTGGTCAAACACTTCTTTGCAACCATTTTTCGCATGATATTTGAGACCGATCTATCATGCATGACTGATCAAGTGAAGGGATCATTTAAGGATATTGTGGGATGGTTTGCAACTCCTTAGGGCACATACATTAGATGCTTCGGATGTCAAACAAACGCTCATGTTATGCCAAAATATGTGACAAACAAGGTGGTCATACAGGAAGTGGAAAATCAGCAGGAAAAGGGGCTGTTGGGAACTCTTCATAGGAGGAAGAAATCTCCTTGGTCTATATTTCCATTGAGGATCTGATTTTATGAATTAAATAGTCGCAATGAAATAAAAAACAAGATTGAAAAATTGAAGTGCCTACACTTTTCCACCAAAGACTTCCATAGATATGATCATAGGTGAATTTTTAGGGAACATTGTCCAAGGATCGGTCATAACATAGGGTATTCATCAATATGCATACCAGAAGATGAAAAGATAAAGAACTTGAAAAATTCTAGAATGAAGACACATCCAACCATGAAGACTAGTTCACCCCATGATCAATCAACTTAGGACTTGCGGGAGCAGGAGGAGGAGGACACAATGCCTCAAATAAAGAAGATGGCTTCCAGGTAAAGGATCAGGTATTCATCAGGTAAGAACATTAGGAAATGGAAGGCTGATAATTTAAACATAGGAGCTACACAAACAAATCCAGAGAGGAGGGAAGGGTAAGAAGAAGAAGAAGAGGAGGAGGAGAGCAGGAAGCAAGATGATTTTTTTGAGAAGAAATATGCAGAAGAATAAGAAAGGAGATAGATAGAGGAAGAGCAATAGAGGAGGTCCCAAGAGGAGGAAGCAATACAAAGGATGGAAGAAGAAAAGTTGACTGAAGAAGTAGAGGAGGAGCATTTAGAGGAAGAAGATACCATCCAACCCATGGATGATGAGCCCAATAATATAGATGAACAACCGCTCATAGGAGGTCATATTCCATTAGAAGATATGGGGATTACACCTCCACTAGTAAATAGAGTCATAGATGTTTTCAACATAAGGTTTGATCAACTAAAAAAGAGGATCATGCAACAAAGGCATAGGTACTTTACCAATGATCCTCAAAACCTAGTCTCAGTAGAAACAAAAGTGATAACCTCCAACACCAAAAGAAATCCAAGGGTAGTTATGGTGGCAAATGTTGCATTCACTACAACAACAAAAGATAACTCAGAGCACTTATTGAGTGAGAATGTCAGGTTGAGGAGATAATTGGATGTAGTGAAGCAACATGTAGAACATATTGCAGTGGAAAACCAATGATTGTCATCACAGAACATCCATACCATAGAATGGATGTCAACCATGCTAGAAGAGTTGGGACCAATGGAGGATACCATGGCATGACAATATGGTGAGATGATACTTATGCTCTCCACTATCATGGCTCCTCTCATTGGCATTCAAAAGAGTGCATAGGAAGTGATGAATTTATTGAAGATAGAAAATAGAGAAGTTGATCAAATGCAGGAGTGGGCTGCCAAATATCTAGATTCTCCACAACATTTGGAAAGGAAAGACAAGGTTTTTGTTGAGATAGACAGAGTTTAGTTGAGACTCCACCTATAGAATTACTCTCATCTAGGAGCATAGTTGGTTAGTACTATGGATGCATACAACTGACACCATAATGGGTTCGAGTCTCTAACACAAAAACATGGGATGCTTCCCATAAAAACCCTTGAAGCAATCAAAGGAAGGGAGGTCATATTCTAGGAGATCAGGGATTACATTGAACAAATCAAGAAAGTAACAAAATGGGAAGGCTTGGAGGTGACTAAAGATATTATTCAGAAGTATGCTTTTGCACCAATCAAAGTGCATAAGAAGTTTTCATGGCTATGGAATAATATGCAGTCAAGCTTCAAGAACATACTGATGGAGGCATTAGAGGTGAAGATGTGCTACAAAGGGGACTTGCCAAACTGGATCAAAGACATCATGAAGGAGTTTAGAGAATGACACACTTACATCACAAAGGAGCTCCATAGAGAAGCAAATGATTTATCTATTTGACGAGTCTTCGTCCTTTTAGTAGTTTTGTCTTATTAGGCCACCATCTCATTTGTAAATTGTCTTATGTAATAAATTTTATGTAAAGAAGTCCAAGGGACACGTGGAATATGAAAAGCCACACATTGGAATGTAAAGAGGCATTTAGTGAATATAAATAGTCATAGTAATTCAAGAGTCACGAGGAAGATCAAAGGTCATTGTATTTGTTATAAATAACTCCTCATAACTCTTGAAAATGGGTTTTTGGGACCAAGCTCTTAGGATTTTTAGCCTTGGCTTCTCTTGCACTACGTAGGAGATAGATTATTCTTTGGAGAAGCAAGTTGTGGCTTCATCTTCCACTACTAGATACAATGTTTCATTCATGTAACAATGTAATTGGGGTCTTATGCTTATAATCAGAACCTCAATGAGCCGACATTCATTCACACATGTATCATAGATGTAGTTGGACTATTTTGGTTAAGTGTTGGGCAGATGTTGCTTTATTCACATACTAAGTTAATGAACTATTTTGTTGCTAATATATGTCTATTATTTAATAAATGTTGTTATGTTTTAATGATTTTTGTTTACTATGTGGACTAATATGCAAGTACTCAACAATTCTTTCTCATTTCCCGGGGTCCCCGTTTAAGATAATACCATTACTTTCCTAACCGGTGGTTCATTTCTCTCACCAACCGCATAGGTCTTCCTACTATACCTTACATTAGTTGTCTCACAAAGCTCACATTCTTGCTGGCCCAAAGATGCATTGTGTTCTTTTATGTCCAATTGTAACCAATGCATATCCTTGAAAACCATTCAATGATGGCCAGATCGTATGACCAAATGGGACTCCTATACCAAATGGTGTGAGGTCTAATTAGGAATTCACATCAGGGATATCCCCTTACAATGTTGGCGAAATCCAACACCATCAACATTTTTGGCACTAAAAGGAGGGCGAGAGAACAAGATGAGCCCATGAAGTTTGTTTGAATCTCTTACCTTCAATGGCTTCACCCCTAATCATAACCCTTAGGTGTTTTAGAAAAGCTTTAGATATTTCAATCCACGTGGACTTTTTACATGACTTGTCATGATTCAAATTTAATGGCAGCGCTACAAAAACCATCCTTGGTTATGTTGTTGAATTTTACTTCTTGAATGGTGTTTATTTAGAAGAAATCCTTACACAGTTTTTTACCCTTACATTGGATGGTCGTGAAAATAAATGGTGCTATTTTTTACCCATTACTTCTATCACATATTTTGATCACTCGGTTAACAAGCTTCATTGATTTTTTGATAATTATGAATATTAGGATGTTATTGATGAAATTGATCAACTTAGAATGGAATTGACCAAATCTCTTGACAATTTCACTGATCGGTTCCTTCACCTTTGTTATCAATTTCTGGATGAGGACATGGACTGATATTTCTTTGATGAGAAGTTTCCATTCTTAGTTCAGATGTCAAGGAAATATTTTGAATCAAATCCTCCTGATCAGGAATAATTTCAACATCCGGAAGGAGAACCGAATATGCTTTGTGTCCCATGTCCTCCTCCCTTTGATGTTTCATATGTTGGAACTAGACCAATTATTGAATTGGAATATCATCTTGCAGACAAAGAACTTATCTGTTGAATTGAGGCTTCTGTGATCCATATTAGGTTAAGAGAGATTTTTCGGTGTAAATCACAAGATAATTCATTTGTCGACGCATTTCGAACCAACAAGTGCGGTTCATCGTCAGGACAAGTTGAATGAGCAGATCAGGGTTTGCATGTTAAATAGATAGAGCAGAAACTCCAACGGCTGTACTCCATTAATCTGGGCAAAGACCGGGATGACGGAGGAGTCTCTGCATCTTTTAAGAAATGCTAGATATGTCTTCAACTTTGAAACCTGCAAGCGTGGCCGTTCAAATTGGTGAAGCTTAGTTGCAATGGATTTTCCGTGTAGGGATTCAATTATTGAATTGAGGCTTTTGTGATCCATATTAGGTTAAGAGAGATTTTTCGGCGTAAATCACAATATAATTCATTTGTCGATGCGTTTCGAACCAACAAGTGTGGTTCATCGTCAGGACAAGTTGAATGAGCAGATCAGGGTTTGCATGTTAAATAGATAGAGCAGAAACTCCAACGACTGTACTCCATTAATCTGGGTGAAGACCGGGATGACGGAGGAGTCTTTGCATCTTTTAAGAAATGCCAGATCTTTCATTTTTGGAATTTCTTAAAAGATGCAGAGACTCCTCTGTCATCTCGTTTTTTTCCCAGATTAATGGAGTACAGCCGTTGGAGTTTCTACTCTATCTATTTAACATGCAAACCCTGATATGCTCATTCAACTTGTCCTGATGATGAACCACACTTGTTGGTTCGAAATGTATCGAAAAATGAATTATCTTGTGATTTACGCCAAAAAATCTCTCTTAACTTAATATGGATCACAGAAGCCTCAATTCAACAATTCAATCCCTGCATGGAAAAGCCATTGCAACTAAGGTTCACCAATTTGAACGGGCACATTTGCAGGTTTCAAAGTTGCAGATAGATTTGGCGTTTCTTAAAAGATGCAGAGACTCCTCCATCATCCTGGTCTTCTCCTATACTAATGGATTACAACCGTTGGAGTTTCTGCTCTATCTATTTAACATGCAAACCCTGATCTGCTCATTCAACTTGTCCTGACGATGAACCACACTTGTTGGTTCAAAATGCGTCGACAAATGAATTATCTTGTGATTTACACCGAAAAGTCTCTCTTAACCTAATATGGATCACAAAATCCTTAATTCAACAATTGAATCCTTGCACGGAAAAGCCATTGCAACTAAGGTTCACCAATTTGAATGAGCACGCTTGCAGGTTTCAAAGTTGAAGACAGATCTGGCATTTCTTAAAAGATGTAGAGACTCCTCCGTCATCCCGATCTTCGCCCAGATTAATGGAGTACAACCATTGGAGTTTCTTCTCTATATATTTAACATAAAAACCCTGATCTTCTCATTCAACTTGTCCTGATGATGAACCACACTTGTTGGTTCGAAACGCGTCGACAAATGAATTATCTTGTGATTTACGCTGAAAAATCTCTCTTAAACTAAAGAACTTATCTTTTTCTCACATCTCTAATCTGATGGTGATTCATTTGACCGCTTCAATCAACCATATTCAAATCTTGATATTCCTCCCATCAATATTTCATCTATTAATCAAGATGAACCCTTGGATGATCATGGCCCCGATGATTTTCTTTTCTCTGAATTATATGGTAATGGTCGTTCAAGTAATATGGATGAATTTTTGTTACTACACGAAGATATGGATTTCCATGATTTTCTAAAGGAGACTAACATGATTATTGAAGATTTTATTTCAAGCACATCTCCTTTTGATCGGGAAGATGACATTGTTATCATTGAATATTTTTGCGGTAGTCTTGAACATTTATCTTCTGTTGAATCACATGAGTTAAATATTGAATCCTCTTTTGATAAGTAGTTGACCATGTTTCCTCATAATTTAAAGTTAAGTTAGGTGAGTAGGCCACTTTAGCCAAGGCTAATGGTTATGTCAGGTTCCTGTCACCATGATAGTATTCATGATTTTGGTCAGTTCATGATTCGTTTGCATAATTTTATCTTTCATGTCATCACATGGGATGTTGACTCCCTCCTGAGGGATGCTTGTTTTCTTCACATAATATTTTTCAACCCTTAGGGAAGGAGATTTAATTTGACTATTGAAATTCCACCTCTTCATCCCATTTCAACCAAATCCCTAATCTGTAATGTAGAAACATAGAAGAATCTTAGTGAATCTCTTACATCATCCATCAAAGAATTTCACACACATGAAAACCTGGATTTTGGTCAACCCAATGACATGGATTTGTCCTTGTGCAATATTTCTTGTATATATTTATCTAAAGGTTGTGTACATGATCATGTTCCAGATTCATTAGAAGAATTTTTTTAGTTTGGACCCATGTCTCATGGGCTGTACTTGCATGCGCTTCACCAAGTCATATATGGTCACAGGGCTAGTGATTATTGTTGTTGTGAAGTTCCTCATTTGGTAGAGAAGTCGAGTATAATAAATTGTTGTGGTTGCACTTCTTGTTTCCATTGGTCAATGCATATGTTTGCGCCATTTCTCTTGTTCACTGAACTACTTTTCATTTCGACTTCTCACGATCAAATCTTTCAGTCTAAAGGTTGGAGCCTAAGCAAAAAATGGGTGTCATCAAAACCCTAACCACGAGAGCCTCCAGAATCTCCGACCCAGAACATCTAGAGGAAGAACTTATCCATCTCCACGAAGTTTTTGTAAACAATGGCTATCAACATCACACCATCAGCAAAATTATTAAAAATTCCTTAACCAATAAACAAAACAAAAAGAAATCATTTGATAACCCTAGAATATCCCTTCCATATATCAAAGGAATCACTGATAAAATTGCCAAAGTTCTCGCTAAGCATAACATTATGGTGGCTTTCACCCCCCCTAACACCATAAAAAACATGCTTGAATCTGCAAAAGATGCAATTGACCCAAAATGTCACAAAGGCGTTTATTCGATTCCTTGTTCTTGTGGTAAAGTTTGCATAGGGGAAACAGGAAGATCCTTTGGAGTAAGATTAAAAGAGCACATTAGTGATATTACTAGAAATAGGTCTGATAAATCAGGTCTTGCAGAGCATGCTTGTTCCTCCTCACACTATATATGCATGGAACAAGCTAAATTAATCCACAAGGAAGACCACTATTTAAAAAGAAGAATTAAAGAGACAATAGAAATTGAAAAATCCTCTAATAATATGAATAGGGATGATGGTCTTAAACTAAGTAATACATGGAAACCCTTGTTAAACAAAATAAAGTAACTTTAAGTTATACAAATTCTCCCTTAATACAGCATTTACAGCTCAAATAAATAAATAAATTACAACTAACATATATATATATATAATTTTAATTATAATTGCATAAATTAATAACCAAATTCTATTAATTAATTAATTAAAAAAAAAAAAAAAAAAAAAAAAATTAACTAAATTTAAATTTAATTTATTTAATTAATTAATTAATTTAAATTGATTTTATTTTAAATTTAGTTCAATCTAAGTTTATTTTAATTTAGGCCAAATTAATTTAAGTGAATTAATTTTATTCAAAAAAAAATCATTATTAATTAATTAATTAATGAATTAATCAACATAGTTTTAAATTGATTAATTAAACCAAATTTAAAATTAATTTAATTAATTAATTAATTAATTAATTAAATTAATCTTTCGTTAAATTTAGTTTATATTAATTTATTTTTATTTAGGTCAAAAATTACTTTTAAATTTATTAATTAGATTAAAATTTATAACAAAATTAAAATTTATTTAATCCATTGAGTTTATATTAATTTTATTTTTAAATTAGGCCAAATTAATTTAAGTGAATTTATTTTATTAAAAAAATTAAATTTATTAATTAAACTAAATTTAAAAATTAATTAATTAATTAATATACTTTTAAATGTAAAACCAATTTATTTAATTAATTAATTAAATTAATTTATTAAATTGATTTTATTTAGTTTATATTAATCTTATTTTTAATATTAGATCAAATCAATCTACTATTAAAAAATTACTTTTAATATAGGTTAAAATTATTAATTAAATTAAAACTTAAAAATCAAAATTAAAAATTTATTTATCCATTTATTAATAAAGTGTTGAAATCTAGCCGACCTCTCCAAACCTAGGTTATCTATCCATCCTTCTATTAATAGGTTCTCATTTTCTTGACTCTCTCTTTCTCAAAATGCAGATCTCATTACCCTGATGATGGACTCACCTAGCTAGTCCGAAACGTTGGTTTCAAAATTGCTCACAGGTTTTTCCATTAATTAAATAATCATGAGGTTTGATTTGATATTTGTGTGTTTTCTCCTTATGTTGCATCCTCCTAATCAGTATGTCTCAAGCATAGTCACTTACACGCTAGAAGTGTTTGAGTTAGTAAGTGCATGGTTAAGTGAACTCACAATATTGATTAACTTAGAAACATTCCTTCTTGCCATGCACACACTTGTTGCAGCGGCTACAATCACCCTCCAAAATTTTGCCTTAGCTTCGTTTTGGAGCATCCCTACCAACCATCCTTAGTAGCATGTCTTGCACTATCAAGTACATAGGCTGCAACTGAGTTTCAATGGCCTGCCGGCCTATGTATGTCAGCTTGTTTCTCTCCCTCCCGCAAATTGACCTTCTGCACTTAGACTATTTACTGGTTGAGAGGTGCCCGTAGAAAATTGTGAAATTATGGAGGGGAACTAACCTTCTCTCCAGAAATTATGCAAATTAGCTGGATATCCTGTTGGGCTCCAGAATTGCATAGAATAGTTAGACAATCCTCCCTCAGAAAACTATGCAATCTGACCCAGCACTGGGCCTCAGCTCAAAAATTACGCAATTCTAGGAGGCGGTGACCTGCTTAGCCCAGAAATTACACAATGCCCGATAGACATCCAACTCTGCTCAACCCAGAAACTGCACAAATTTTCATCCCAGGCTCATAGACCGATGAATGTACCTTCAGGTTTGGTTGGTTCCCTCCAGGACCGAGAAAAATTGATTTGCATGCATGGGTTTCTTTTCCCAAAATAGCCAAAGATAACATGCAAAATCTATCCCTATATTTTAGGGATTTATTTTAGTATCTAGAGGTTACATGTAAAGATCATTTTAGAAACCTCTCACCAAGTGTTGCTTTTTCCTAGATTTATGGCATGCGCATTGTTTTCACTCACTACGTTTTTAGTCACCAGTAGATTCAAAAGCCAAATAGCAGTGATGTTTGATGAAAATTTTTGAGTCATAGAAGCTATTAGAACTAGATGGGATCCTCTCCAGTGTGTAGTGCTAGGGAAGAGATTTCTGGTGGTATATAGAAGTCCAAAAAAGGGTTCCCGGATTGGAAGTTAGACCCAGTTGAAGAATACCTTTAGAAAGACTCATAAAACCCAAAAAATGGCTAAGTTTTGAAGAAAAAATGCAATCGGGACTTGGGAGGTAGAACGTATCACAACTGGCGGATTGGTGGGGTCCATCCTGTTTCAGGAATAATTAGTGTTTCTAACAAATGCTAATCCTCTAGGTTTGGTAGCTAACCTAGAAACAACAGTTAAAACAATTCACTATTTTTCCTATGAACTACAGATAAGAGAAAGATTATAAGGAGCCAACCTGCAACTTCCGCTTGATTCCTCACTTGATCCCTCTCTCCTTTGATTGATCTCATTGTTCCTTTGCGTACTTAACTTGCTTGGAAAGTATGTGTGCAATTACAGAAACAAAGACCCGTCAAAGCATAATGATCTATAATTCATAAATAACATAGAATTGAAAGTATGATAAACATATGAATGCATTGACAGATTACACAAACATAGAGGAAAAATATTGAAAAGCTTTATTAATAGAAAGAAGGATTACAACCCATGAGTTTGATCCAGCATCATCCTTCCAGCTTCAAACCTTCTTCACCTCATGAACAACAAACACTCCAACATTCACAATACTTAGACTCAATTCTCATAGCATCAACACTTCCTTGCAAACTTAGTATATTTCAACCTTCATATCCCTTGGATGAGTGATCCATTTATAGATGAGTGAAGGAGGTTGGGTCATCAATGATGATGATGATGAATTCCTTTCTATTTTTAGGAATTTGTTCCATGAAAGAGGGAGATAGGAGGTTGATGTTTCCTAATTCCTTTTGTCATCCTTGGGTGAACTCAGAGAGGCAGGTGGCATTTGAGAAGCTTCTAGAGGTTTCCCATGGATAGGGAATCTTCAAACCCTCCCAGAAACTTGCCCAGGTTCGCTCATCGCAGGCTAAAGAGGGACTAAGTGCGATGCATAGCACTTAGTCAGTGTGGTACCTGCAATGCATCGCAACCTGATGAAGGGCTTCCTACAATGATCTCTTTAGAAACACTTTTTGGATGCTTTTTGTAATGGAACTTCTTGGGAGTAAGGCATCTTGATGACTAAGTTCTTTAGGGTATGGAACAACTATATTATGGGTTGATGAACCCTAATAACATCGACATGTAAGTTGGGGTTGATATGCCCAAATAAATCTGTAACAGTTTCCCCCTAAAGCATGAAGTCGTAAATATTTATGTTGGGTGAAATGCTTTATCATGAGGATCAGATGTTTTGAAACGGAAGGCGACCTGCATCAATTACAATACAATACATCATGATAATTTTATTTCTCCCATGAATTAGCTGAGGGAGGCATTCCCATGCTTAGCTTATAAACTTTCATTACATGTACATAGATCATATAATCATCTACATATATAGACTTATGATTCTACAGATATAGATTTGTGATCCATGATTAGGATGACCATCTGTGTAAAGCCTTTGTACATTTGATTTGGTACTCTTGAATATATCGCAGCCCGGATGGATGAAACTAGATCCGGGGTCTTCAATCTCGTTTAATCTTCACTCAATGTACAAGTCTAACCATGCGAATAGATGTTTTGAGGTCAAACTTGGAGAGACATCGCCTGATTACTAGCCCATGATGTAAGCTGTTAACAGACGCGAGAGGGATCATCGATAATAATGATGATCCTCAAGGTACTACAGTACATTTCGCATGGTGTGAATAAATGATTTGATGTCAAACACCATGTAAAATCTTTCGATCGAAGGCCATTGATGTCAACCTATCATTGGAAGCGAGAAACTTATCATTGATGTATACAAGCTTCAAAGCACTGAAAGGGTGTTTCTAAATCAACTTATTGGATGATGAGCTGATGTTGACAAGAAGCGATTCGTCGTAGGAGGGCCTTGATGTATCCCACATCTATGATACAAAACTAAGTAAATGATTTTGGAGATGAGAATCAACTGACGACACAAAGTTTTAGGAATGGCAGTCATGAAAATGAAGGTTTATGGTATTGCAACGGATGGAGTTTTAACTGGATGACTTCTCTTGAACATATCAGCGACACTGAGATGAATTGGTAGCATTGACCCAAAACAAAAGTGATGGATGGTGTGATAGACCAACGGTGTGATACCCATCAAGCTGAATGACCCAACGTAACTTAGTCACGGAGATGAAGTGAGAGTGTCATGTTCAAAAGCGGCTCGCTACCATAAGTTTTTCAAGATTTTTCCCATTTTCCCCTTTCATTGCTGACCAGTACCTCTTTATTTTTATCAAGCTTGAGGAGGATAACATATTCTTGTTCTATAATTCACCCTTTGGGCAAACCCATCGCTATTTGATGTTTTAACGAGTCTAGCGACGGTGAAACTCGGTCTTGTCTAGATGGACAAGTTTGTCGCTATTATGATATTTTAACGAGTTTAATGACAAAGATAACTCGGTCCTTTTCATGTTTAAAGAGTTTGAAAAGGGATGAAAAGAAAACTCTATAAGTTCTTTTTCGTAAAATAATATCTTGTTAGAAAATTATATATTACGGAGCAATGGAACACATAAAACATTGCAGAAATATAAACACAGAAAATGCATAAAACAAGAGAGACACAAATATATGTGGTTCACCCAGTTTGGGCTACATCCACCCTGAACAGCTAGTCCTTCCTTTCTGTTATCCAGCAAAATGAGGAGACACAACCTACAACAAATCCACTATAATATCCTCGATTTTCTCTCACAGTCTCACCTCTCTGCTTCTCGCTCGGAGAATACACATCTCTTACATAGCCTCAAATACAATGCCCTCATACAAAGAGAGGGGTTGCTTTCTAGGGAAAAAAACCCTAAACTAAACATAAGTTCTACCGTCAAATCATCTGCCTAATGAACGACCCAGATTGACTAGAAATTACTATACTTTTACAAGGCAATTTTACATATGTTTTTAGCTTCGGGGGCGCTAGCCCCAAAATCCCCGCTAGGGGACTGCTGGCCCCCGAACCCCCAGCCGAGGGGGATCGGCCCCCCCAAATCCCCATGGGGGACAAGTCCCCCCCGCACCTCCCCCCCCGTGGAGGGGTGTACAAACTTCCTGGGGTATACATCCGGCTAAAACAAAGACCTCTAAACAATCATGCTCCATACTCAACAATCTCCCACTCAGAGAATGATTGTAGCAACTCCACGGCTACTTCATTTGCTAGACAATGACTCCTCTTTGGACCTGGCTATTTCTCATCTTCATCGTCATCCTTGAAGACCAATTGAAACTGAGCATATTCTCAGTTTCTCCCTGGTTACAACTTTTGTTAGCATATCTGCAGGATTCTAGCTAGTGTGTATCTTTTCCAGCTTCAACTCTCCATCTTCCAACACTGATCGTATGAAATGGTACTTGAGCTATATGTGTTTAGTCCTGGAATGAAATGCTAAGTTCTTTTCAAGATGAATGGCACTTTGTCTATCACTGTATAATGTACCCATATCATGCTCCTTACCCAATTCACCGATAAACCTTTGTAACCAAATCATTTCTTTACTAGCCTCTGTAGCAGCAACATACTCTGCTTCTGTTGTTGAAAGTGCAACAACACTTTGGATTTTTGAAACCCAACTAATAGTTGTTTCACCAATAGTAAATACATATGCTGTAGTGTTCCTCTTGTTATCTCTGTCACCTGCCATATCTGCATCAACATATCCATGTAGAGAAATGTTTGAACCACCAAAGCATAATGCTTGATTTGTGGTACCTTTCAAATATCTGAGAATCCATTTCACGGCCATCCAATGTTCCTTTCCTATATTGTTCATGTACTTGCTTACAACTCCCACTGCATGTGCAATATCAAGCCTTTTGTAGACCATTGCATACATTAAGCTTCCAACTGCTGATGCATATGGAACTTTAGACATATAATCCATGTCTTCTTGGGTCTTTGGGCACATTTCCTTACTAAGGTTGAAATGGCTAGAAAAATGCGTACTAACTGGTTTTTCATTGTGCATATTAAATCTTTTCAACACCTTTTCTATGTACTCATTCTTAGACAATGTTAATTTACGATTTTTCCTGTCTCTAGTTATTTTCATACCAAGGATTTGTTTTGCAGCTCCCAAATCCTTCATTGCAAATGAATTTGCCAATTTTCTTTTGAGCACATTTATTTCCTGCATGTTAGACCCTGCAACAAGCATGTCATCTACATACAATAACAATATAATATAGCTGCCATCATTTTCTTTTTCAAATAAACACAATGATCAGAGTGACATCTAGTATAACTTTGTTCAGACATAAACTTGTCAAATTTTACATACCACTACCTTGGAGCTTGTTTTAAGCCATACAAGCTCTTCTTCAACCTACACACTAGTTTCTCCTTCCCTTTCACTTCATATCCTTGTGGCTGCTGCATATATATCTCTTCCTCCAAATCCCCATGGAGAAAGGTTGTCTTTACATCTAACTGCTCAGGATGCAAATATTCAACTGCTACTAGACTTAAAATAGTTCTGATTGAAGTCATTTTAACAACAGGAGAAAATATTTCATCAAAATCAATACCTTTCTTCTGTGCAAACCCCTTCACCACAAGTCTAGCTTTGTACCTCTGTTTTCCTCCATCTTCTTCCTTCAGCCTGTAAACCCATTTATTCTTCAATGTAGTTTTTCTTGCAGGCAACGTGACTAAGTCCCAAGTCTGGTTATGCATTAAGGAGTTCATCTCTTCTTCCATGGCTACCTCCCACTTCTTTCTGCTTTCAACATGCATTACTTCTTCATAACATTTGGGTTCACCAGAATTAGTCAACAATAAATAATATAATGAAGGAGAGTATCGTTCAAGAGGTCTACTTATCCTAGTAGATCTTCTAACACCAATTTCAGGTGTTTGGGGTGCCTGTTGTTGTGGTGGTGGTTGCTGTTGTTGTGGTTGTTGATTATTATTATTTTCAGGTACCTTTACTTTTTCAGTGATTTCATCAAGAACTATGTATTCCTTGTTTTCTTTTTCCTGTTTCTTTTCCTACAACTGATTCTTATACAAGACCTTTTCATTGAATATTATATCTTTGCTCCTAATGATTTTGCGATTTTCGTAATCATATAAGTGATAACCAAAATCATTAACACCATATCCAATAAAGGTACATTTCTTTGACTTTTCCTCAAGCTTTGTTCTATTTTCTTTATCAATATGGACAAAGGCCTCACAACCAAAAGGATTTAAAAAGGAGTAGTTTACCTTTTTACCTGTCCATGCTTCCTCTAGAACACCACCTTCCAAGGAACTTGAAGGCCCTCTGTTTATTAGATAAACAACAGTATCTACAACATCTACCCAAAACTGTAAAGGCAATCCTGCATACAATCTCATGCACCTTGCACGTTCCATGATTTTTTTGTTCATCCTTTCTGACGCACCATTTTCTTGTGGTGTTCTTGGAACTATCTTCTCTCTGCGAATTCCATGCTCTGAACAATACCTATCAAACTCTTTGCTGCAATATTCACCTCCATTGTCTGATCTAAGACACTTCAATTTATTTCCTGCCTCAATCTCAACCAAAGCTTTCCATTTCTTGAAGGTATCAAATACATCAGATTTATTCTTAATACAATAAATCCAAGTTTTTCTAGTTGCATCATCAATAAAAGTAACATAATAACGAGAGCCACCGAGAGATGATACCTGAGTAGGTTCTGATACATCTGTATGCACAAGCTCTAATTTTTCGCTCTTCTTTTCTTTCCCAACTCTAAGAAATCTAACTCTATTTTGTTTTCCATAAAAGCAATTCTCACAGAAGTCCAAATCAATATTCTTCAAACTCGGAAAAAAATTCCTTGAGTGAAGAATCTTCATCCCCTTTTCACTCATGTGTCCAAGCCTATGATGCCATAATGCTGCATCTGCTCCTTTGGAAGTTAAAGCATTAACAGAGTTAGAAATACCATTGCATAAATACAATGTACCAACCTTCTCGCCTTTTGGTATTACTAGGGCTCCTTTGGTGAACTTCCAAGCTTTATCTGTGAAAGTTGTCACACAACCTTCACCGCCTAACTGCCCTGTTGAAATCAGATTTTTATTTAGATCTAGGACATGCCTTACCTCCTTTAGTAGCCATTGGTTTCCATTCTGTTGTTTTACAAGAACCTTACCCATTCCAACAATTTTACAGGGTTTATCATCACCCAAACGAACTTGTCCAAAATCTCCTTGAACATAGTCATGAAAGTATTTCTTATCAGGTGTGGCATGGAATGAGGCCCCTGAATCTACCACCCATGAATCAGTAATATTTTTGAAAGAAATAACCAAAGCATCTTGTAACACCTCACCTATCACATTTGCTTCATGATTGTTTTCTTTCTGTGCATCTCCTTCTTTTCCCTTCCGAGATCTATAGTCTTTCTTTAGGTGTCCTTTCTTTCCGCATTTCTAGCACACTATCCCCGATCTAGACTTGGATTTGCCTTTCCTTGATTTACTGCGATATCCTGAGCTCTTTCCTCTTTCCATTTTTCTTCCCCTAGACTCTGCACTCAAATCATTACCCGATGTCTCACCGGAGATTTTCCGTCGCATTTCCTCGCTAAGGATAGCACCGACAACATCATCAAACTTTAAAGTACTAGCTCCGGAAACAGAGTTACTAATGGCCATTACTAAACCATTCCAACTTTTTGGTAATGAGCACAAGAATAACAGAGCTCTAACTTCATCATCAAATTTTATCCCTATAGAACATAACTGAATCGTAACAGTATTAAAATCATTTAAATGGTCTGCAACAGATCCACTTTCCGACATCTTCATATTAAATAACCGTTTCATAAGTAATGCCTTGTTTGAGGCCGAGGGTTTTCCATATAGTTTCTTCGATGCCTTAATCAAACCCTCTGTTGTTGTTTCCTTCGAAATGTTGAAGGCGACCAACACTGTGAGGCACAACCGTACTATTTCGAGTGCCTTTCTATCGAGAAGGTTCCATTCTTCATCTGTCATACCCGTCGGCATCTTTGTTTTTCTGCCCAATGGTAGGTATAGATCTTTCTAATACAGATAATCTTCCATCTGCATCTTCCACAGTGAGATGTTTTGGCCGTTAAATTTCTCGACCCTAAACTTACCATCTTCCACCATTTCTCCCACTTGAACGAGGAACCCTTCTTTCCTGCGAGTTTATTAGCTAAATAGACCTTTGGCTATGATACCAATTGTTAGAAAATTATATATCACGGAGCAATGGAACACATAAAATATTGCAGAAATATAAACACAGAAAATGCATAAAACAAGAGAGACATAGATATACATGGTTCACCCAGTTTGGGCTACTTCCACCCCGAACAACCAGTCCTTCCTTTCTATTATCCAGCAAAATGAAGAGACACAACCTACAACAGATCCTCTATAATATCCTCTGTTTTCTCTCACAGTCTCACCTCTCTGCTTCTCGCTCAGAGAATACACATCTCTTACACAGCCTCAAATACAATGCCCTCATACAAAGAGAGGGGTTTCCTTCTAGGGCAAAAAAACCTAAACTAAACATAAGTTCTACCGTCAGATAATCTACCTAATGAACGACCCAGATTGACTAGAAATTACTATACTTTTACAAGGAAATTTTACATCTGTTTTTAGCTTCAGGGGCGTTGGCCCCGAAACCCCCACTAGGGGACCGCTGGTCCCCGGATCGGCCCCCCTGAACCCCTGTGGGGGGGACAAGTCCCCCCGGCACCCCCTCGCATGGAGGGGTGTACAAACTTCCTGGGGTATACATCCGGCTGAAACAAAGACCTCTAAACAATCATGCTCCATACTCAACATCTCTCAAGTCTGAAAAAGCATAAAATAATACAAGAGAGATGTATTGACCATGTTCAATCAACGAGTACCTTTTTCATAGTTAATCTATCTTAGCCTGAAGAAGGGGTAAAACTATACTGAGTAGATATCGATTCTAATCCGTTAACGAGCTAGAAATGACAAGCGCTCGACAATATTTTCATGTTTAGAGAGTATGAAAAGAGCTTAAAGAGAACTTTGCTTTGAGGAATGAGTGGTGTCTATGACAGAAACTGGTTCAGGTGATGTTGGAACTTCTCAAAACATGTTGATTTATGTGAAGAGGTTGGCTAATAAGACCACTTATTGCAATTGTTCCTCAAAAAAAGGTAAAACAACCAAGTGAAAGCGTATGATTAGCCAAAGAGATGGTGGTGATAGAATGAAGACAACCAAGGCTCATCTGACAAAAAAGGCTGATAGAATGGCAATCACAAGGGTTAAAATGGAAATGGGTTCATTTTTACACAAACTTGAACCATAGGGAACCATGCTTGGGTTCAGTTTCATGTTTACACAAGCTTAAAAAGAAAAAGTATGCTTGGATTCAGTTTCATTTTTACACAAGCTCGAAACGAAAAACTATGCTTAGATTCAGTTTCATTTTTACACAAGATTGAAACGAAAAACTATGCTTGGATTCAATTTCATTTTTACACAAGCTTAAAATGAAAAAACTATGCTTGAGATTGGTTTACATGCCCCCAGCATGATGAAAGGGAGAGTCTCCTGTAACTAGATGGAAGTTGATGTGGTGAAGCAGGACGGTTATCCAACATCTCTTTGGCTTCGTCCAAATAGACAAAGGTGAATGGGGTGATTCCCTTCACATAACCTACAGAGAAACTTAACTTTACCATTAGGTGCATGCCCCCCAAGCTTCATTACATTCACCTAAATAGACTACTCATGGCTATCAGGTGGATGGAATGAAGGTTCATTTACGAGATCAAGTGAACAGACTTGATTGGGATTTTACGAGATCTAATCAAAGGCTCGACTTGGAACTTTGCTCCAGGGGACCTTGTTTTATTTTTAAATGATCTTGACACAAGACAAGAAACTCTGCTTAGATTCCTTGTTTCATTTTTTAACAAGGTTAACACAAGACCAGGAAGTATCTTCATATTCCTTGTTTCTTTTTAACGAGGTTGACAGAAGACTAAGAACTGCCCTCAGGAGTTGTTTCATTTTTTAAAGAGGTTGACACAATAAAAGAACTATCCTCATATTCCTTGGTTCATTTCTTAACGAGTTTGACACAAGACCAGGAACTGTCCTCTTATTCCTTATTTCTTTTTAACGAGGTTGACAGAAGAACAGGAACTACCCTCAGGAGTTGTTTCATTTTTTAATGAGGTTGACAAAGTAAATAACTATCCTCATATTCCTTACTTCATTTTTTAACGAGGTTGACACAAGACAAGGAACTATCCTTACACCTATTTTTATGACTCATACCATGTCATGAAGTAGAGATCTGGTTCCAATACCCCCAGTACATGATATACAACATCACTGAATTGATTGTCAGTTGATGTAGGTGGTATCATATTCACTGTCTTCGGGAAAGGTATGATTTACTGAAGGTGAAATTGGATCAACTGTTACCTTCACCCATTGATTTGGGTCAAGTATAGACTCATATAATTCACTTTCAGAGAGAGTGGATTTGAATGACGTTTGATTTTGGTTAGTCAATTCATCTACTAGTGAAGGATTTAGGGATAGTTTCTTGTAACCAGATGGAGGTCATTGCGGTGAAGTAGGACGGTTATCCAACACTCTTTTGGCTTCATCCAGATAGGGACAAAGGTGAATGGGGTGATTCCCTTAACATAACCTACATGGAAACTTGACTTTTCCCTTCTTTCCATGATCTTTACTGCCACTAGTGTATGGTGTGTCACCAAAATGATCTACAAAAGTTGATGACATAGGATGATGTGAATGGGAAGACCATTCTTCTAGGATTTGAGGAATATCAGGACAATTTCAAAGAAGATGGTCTCCCACACAAAGTTTGCGTGGATATCGAACTTTGTGAGGCTTGACGGACGGTTTCTCATCAGATGCTACATTCAAAACAATCATTGCTTTGTTGCCCCACTGCTGAATTTGCATCTTCTTCTTCTTCTTAGCCAATTGGTTACTAGTACCGATACTTTCACCAGGTGAAGAGGAAGAAGGGGAGGAAGAAACAATCGAGGACGAAGGCAAAGGGTCAACTTTAGGATCAACTGGAGGTTGATTTTGTCTAGTTGGAAGTGTACTCGATTGCGGAGAAATCACGACGTTTTGAAACAAGGAGGTTGAAAACAACCATACTAGCAAGCCAATGGTAAATCCTGACAGGGACAATTTAGCCATATATGGAGCACCAATGTTTCCAAATGGAGGAAAAGGACTAGGATTCCCATCGAAAGGAATTCCTTGATCGGTGGACTTCGGATTTGTCGCCATATGTTTCAACCTAAGATCAACTAAGGAGCTAGTGTGGAGGATGTTATCCATGGTCAATTAATTTTTATGACACTAGAACACAACTTTGATTTTTCATTTTTAAAGAGTCGGGAAAAAGAAAAAGATGACTCTAGTCGCCTTCAATTTTTAATGAGCTTGAAAGGAAAAGTGCTCAGATGATCCTTTTACTTTTAAAGAGTCAAAAAGGAATGAAAGTGACTACTATAGAGACTCTAGACAAGAGGGTTTACCAGAAATCACAAAACTCCTATATACACCTTGGTGATAAATGAAAAAGAAATGACCAAGGACTTTACGTACGGCAGTCAATCTTGTTGAATGTTGTGTTCAGTGCATTGCGATTGGTAAGGCGGTAGACTCGACTTCCTAGGGATAAAGGATTTCAACCTATTGGGGTCTCCCACTATATACGCGATGGTACAGGGAGCACAAGTCCGTACTAGCACTTATCAAATCAAAGAGGAGGAATCACCCAACCTTTAGTGAAAACGACAGCCACTAGGTTTAAAGACGTCAGAACACGCCTCTAGCTTAGACCTCTAGATGTTTTGCGTTAAGTTCCAAAGCGTTGTTAGAATAATTGATGTTCATTTTAAGTTGATCTTGCTTAGAAATTTGCCTTTGAAGGTTCACCGCGAAACATGTTCTGAAATTCCCAAGAATGCAGCTAGAATGATAAGCACACTTTTCGTTTAATTTCAATAATGAAAATCCAAACTATAAAGGATAGAACATAGAAGTACTTTTGAGCAAACAACAAAGAGCACAAACTAATGCAATTCCCTAAACTATTCCTTTCAAGCATTCAAACTCAAGCTCTAAAATGCAAATGCATGTATTTCTTTTCAGTTTCTATTAAAGTGAATGATGCAATAAGAAAAACTAATGCACAAATGATTCAGAACTCTTTTCATACAAAAATGATGATTGCAACAATTTCTTTCAAAGAGAGAGGAAGACTTATATGAACTTTCAATTTTGAAGAAATGAAGCTTTTCGACACTTTGAATGAAAATCAGATCAAATGCACAAAGATAGATTGATAAATAATCTATGAAGGAGGACTTTACGACACTTCACTTTTCGACAAAAATGACGACTTTATGACACTTTTCAATTCGACACGACAATCGATCAAAACTACTTTTTGATAATAGATTGCAAATGATAAAACAAATACACAAAACATTCTACAATCCAGTCTATGTGAGGCCAAACTAAGGAGATGGGAGGTTGATTTCAAAAATGAGACATCATTTATATCCACCAAGCAATCCAAAAAATAATGAAAATTGACAAAAACTTCAGCTCCTAGATGGGAAACTGATCTTCAAGAGATCATCGTAGGCAGTAGTTAGAGACAGTGCGATGCATCGGACCCTATCCATGTAGGAAGTGCAATGCATTGCAGGTCTCAGTTAAGGATAGTGCAATGATCACAGTGAGTGACTTTGAAGGTGTTTTTGGCTCAAATTTGATTCAATTTTCAGTGGATTAAGATTGAATTCAATAAAAAATAGTAAGTATAGTGTATTGGAAAGTTCTAAGAGGCTACTAAGCTACCAAAAAGGGAAAAATGTCTCCCTAGCGGAGTCGCCAATTTGTTTCAAGAATAATTAGTGTTTTTAAGAAATGCTATCTCTCTAGGTTTGATAGCTAACCTAGAAACAACAGTTAAAAAAATTCACCATTTTTCCTATGAGCGATAGATAAGAGAAGGATTATAAGGAGCCAACTTCCTACTTCCGCTTAATTCCTTGCTTGATCCCTCTCTCCTTTGACTGATCTCGCTGCTCCTTTCTGTACTTAACTTGTTTGGAAAGTACCTGTGCAATTATAGAAACAAAGACCCGTCAAAGCATAATGATCTATAATTCATAAATAACATAGAATTGAAAATATGATAAACATATGAATGCATTGACAAATTACACAAACATAGAGGAAAAATCTTGAAAAGCTTTATTAATAGAAAGAAGGATTACAACTCATGAGTTCGATCCAGCATCATCCTTCCAGATTCAAACCTTTTTCACCTCATGAACAACAAACACTCCAACATTCACAATACTTAGACTCAATTCTCATAGCATCAACACTTCCTTGCAACTCAGTATATTTCAGCCTTTAGATCCCTTGGATGAGTGATCCATTTATAGATGAGTGAAGGAGGTTGGGTCATCAATGATGATGATGAATGCCTTTCTATTTTTAGGAATTGGTTCCATGAAAGAGGGAGATAGGAGGTTGATGTTTCCTAATTCATTTTGTCATCCTTGGGTGAACTCAGAGGGGCAGGTGGCACTTGAGAAGCTTCTAGAGGTTTCCCATGGATAGGGAATCTACAAACCCTCCTGGAACTTTGCCCAGGTTCACTCATCACAGGCTAAAGAGGGACTAAGTGTGATGCATAGAACTTAGTCAGTGTGGTACCTGCAATGCATCGTAGCCTGATGAAGGGCTTCCTGCAATGATCTCTTTAGAAACACTTTTTGGATGCTTTCCGTAATGGAACTTCTTGGGAGTAAGGCATCTTGATGACTAAGTTCTTTAGGGTATGGAACAACTATATTAGGGGTTGATGAACCCTAATAACATCGAAATGTAAGTTGGGGTTGATGTGCCCAAATAAATCTGTAACACATCCAGAACATCTTATTAGTGGATTATTGGCATCGAAGGCTGATATTATGGTCCTGCAGTCCCGCATTATTGCATTTCAGTCGGGCAGTGTGTTGATCACAATTGGCGGATCGACGGTTTAGGGCAACACATTATCGCATATTGGCGATGGTTTATGTCCTAAAACAAGAAAGGAGGCCAATTTTCAATGATAGTGCTAGAGTCTCGGGGAGAGCCAATCTCGAAAATACAAAGCAAAAGGCTGACAAACCAAGGGCCAGGCCTCTCATTCTCTCTCCTCCATGCGGTGTAATCCCGCATTATGGCATATCGGCAGGGTTTGATATCTGAAACAACGAGGGGCGACCGATATTGTGATATGGACCAAAATCGCCGGGAGAGCCGATTTCCGAAATTCAAAGGAAAGCATGGAAAAACAGGGCTCAACTGACCTCTTTCTCTCTCCTCTAGGAGGCCATGTGGCGGCTTCTAATTGGTCATCGGAGCTGATGTGGCAGATAACGTCAGCGATGACATGGCAAGTATGGAATATGATGTGGCATGGGAACATGTGTCACTCATTTTTAGCATTTTGAGGGGTCCTATGGGCCTGTTTCCAGCTTCCAAGTGGCACCACTCATAGGGTGACACGTGGTGGTGATGACATCCGTGATGATGTCAGCGGGTTTATTGGTGATTGACGGTTCTTGGTTTCAGGATTATTAGTGATTGTGATGCGATACGGAAGGGCCCCGAATGCGATATTCCATGAGCTGCAGTTTATAAAAGTTTCAGGTCTGGGAAATCAATCGATGTGAAATTTTGTGTGATAAAAGGAAAAAGCCCCTCCGCGCAGTTATTGAGAGTCATAGCGCTGAAAGGGTCAGGCCCTGGTTCTAGCCCCTTGGTCTTATATGGAGCATTTATTGAAAGGGGCTGTAATAAGGGGCAGAAGAGTAAATGAAGATGGCCCGCAACCACGCATTTGTTCTCTACACCATAAGACAATCAAAGCACTGATAAGATTGTACAAAGAGCTTTAAAGGATGGATGAGTCGGCAGTCGGGTGTTTAACAAGGAGTATGGGCACATTTAGGGAAAGAAGGCTTGCGACACACCTCTATAAGTTAGTAATGAAGGCATTTTAAGACTAAAATGACTTAAGTCAGTTTAATCATCCAGGAACCGCCTCAAACCGCTGAAAAAAGCAATGATAGTAGATAACGCGGCTCAATTCAAGGCCTCCACTAAAATGACAAAGAGACACCTCCTCCTTCCTTTCTCTATCCTTTTTCTCTGTGTATTATTGTTTGATTTCTTCAATAAAGGGAATAGATCCCATTGTAATCCTTTTGGAGAAGTAGAGCCTATCACAAAGCCGACACAACTAGTTTAGAATGACAGATGGGGCTTGGGCTTAGATCGTTTTGTATAAACTATAATGACAATTCCTTCTTATAAAAAAGGGGAAAAATATTAGAAAAGGGTTCTAGTTCTGGGGGGTTGTAGATATTATCGGACCCGAGAGGGCTGATCTCTACGAGGCCGATTTGGGTTCAATTTGCTTGTTTAATGTTGGGCTTCACTAATTTCATCACTGAATAGAAGGAATGGTCATGGGACCCTTTGAAACAAATGGCATTTTTCTGTTGATTCCAAATGTGATTAATGTGCAGTAATGTTTTCCTGGTAATTTCATTTCACTTGTGTAGTCCTCTCTTTGAAACAACATTATGACAACTGTTGGGTTTCTTTTTGATTAATGGATTTATCCTCACTGTTCAATAGTAAATAGAACCTGTCCAGATCGAAGAACTACTTATGTTATTCACATGCATCCAGTACCTATAATCATTTCAGATTGCTTATGGTTATGATTAACATACAGTCCCTGTAGTAGTTCAGATTTATTTGGTTGTTAAACATAGACTGATACCCATTATTATGTAGCCTGAAGCTTTACATCACCTCCCTCTATTGCTGCCATATCACGTTCTTACTCTCTCATATTTCCGCTGGAAATTAGTGGCTGAAGATTCTGCTGTCACAGTGCTCTGCACCTAATTTCCTTTTTCTCCTCCCCCTCTCCATAACCACTTCAACTTTAGTTTAAAGTTGTCTCATTTCTGTGTGTAGGCCACTAGAATAAGAAGCCATTCTTCTTTGAGATTTCCCCATATACCCCCAACATTTGGATCCATGAGTTGGCTTGAATCTCCCTCATTAAAGGCATATTGAACCAAACCCTCCTACCACCATCTTCATTTCGTGACAATTGGAGTGCTGCAAACCCCTCTCATACCATCTTACAAGTGCTGCTCTATTTAAGATGTCCTAGGCACTGGTCTACAATAAACCCATACACTATCTCTAGGGAGATTTATTTATCTCCTGGTGCACTTGTGCTATATGTGCAAGATTTAACCACAACATCTTTCTGGCGTCGTTACCGGGGAACGGATTACAATATTTTTCCCTGGGTACAAAAAAACATTTCATTTCCTCTGTTAGGTGAGCATAGGAAGTGTGGGTTGAAGATCTCTCACCTTGGTGATTCCATTGCCAAATATATGGTAAACAACCTGGTGACTCCACTATCCATATCTCTGTTCTAATCATCCTGGCCTTTTAAGCATCCACATACTCACTTTGATGCTACAACAACCCAAAAATATCCCTACTTTTGAATTATAGGGAGGTTTTCAAGATGGCCCTTCTTGCATTCCCGGCAAACCAATTTGCACCACTGGATTTTTCTTATATAGCTGGTTTTCCCAATGATGTCCCTCATATCACGAGTGGAACACCTATTTTCCTAAATTCAGTGAGAAATCAGAGAAAAGACCTAACCAGCACCTCAAAGACTTTCATGAATGCATGGTAGAACAAGGTATTCTTCTTGAATATGTACAAATGAAGCTATTCAAACTGTCTTTAGAAAGAGATGTTAGGGTCTAGTTTAAAACACTACCCCATGGTAACATATCTTCCTTGAAATGTTTCCATACAACATTCTATCAATACTATAAGAGATTTTATCCACATAATGCTCTTCTTAAAGATTGTTGTACACTTTGTAATGATGAAAAAGGTCCCGAGATTGATGAATATGCTGATGCTGTTGGTGGAGCTCCTCTCTAAGAAAGAATCTACTCACATTAAGAAGCATCACCCTATGAGCTAGAAAGAGAGGAAGGAAACACCACTGAGTTGCAAATAAACTCTCATAGGGAATATTCAGTTGAGTTTGATGTTTCTCCTTCTTATGATGAATATGACTCTGATGGAGAGTCTAGTGAGGCAGAGCTGCGCCACTCCTAGTTATGGGAAGTTGAAAAGGAAGAAGAGGCCCATCAAGAGGTCAGAAAAGAGGCTCTAGTCCATGATGCATATCTTTCACATGAAGAGCAGGATCAAGGACCTCCTCCTATCTATGATTCATATGATTCAGAGCAGGAGGAAATGGTCATGGAGGTGCAGAAGGAGCTATTTATTAGAAAGTGGGGAGAAATCTCCCAACAACAAGTGTTTCAAGAAGAACTCAAGGCTAAAAGACCACATAGAGTCTACTGCTTCCTGTTGCAGCAAGATGGTTGCCAAGAATTCTCAACAGACTCTCCAATATATGACTCTTACAGTTTAGAAAGTGAAGATTTTGTTGCAAATTTCCAAGAAGATGGCCCCATTGAAAAATGGGCAGTGAAAGATCAATAACTAGTTTTTGTTGAAAAGGATGAAGATGAGGAGCTAGATAATGTTTGTGGCTTCCCTGGCCAAGAAGATATTGGTCAGTAGACTATATGTGAAGAAGAGGTTGCTGAAAAAATTCATTATCTATTCCATGACCCTGTGGCTGAGAATATGAACTATTCTTAAGCCAACAATAGAGTTTACTTCAACAGCATGTATTAGGTTCTTCATTTGCTGATTTTTCATGGTGCATCCTAATTTTGATTTATTTTTTCAGAAGTATGAAGGCATGTGGTCCAGTACTCTAATGCTGATCTCGTTCTATTAGAGAGTTGAACATACTTAGCTAAATTAAGTACTGTGCATAAGTAGGATTGTACATAAATAAGCTCACTAGCTGAGCATTTACTTTCGGTTGTTAGAGTTTTTATTTTCTGCATGTAGATGGATAAAGAAAGGTCCCATGGATATTTTGTTGATTATAAAGTACATATATTACTGACTCTATGCTCAATGGTCAAGGATGTTGGTTTGCAAGTTCTTAACACCTTTCCAACAAGGCACTGTCCCTAGTCTAATCCAATGTTGTCACTCACTGCTTTCTTAGTCACAAGTGGCTTCAGAAACCAAATACTAGTGATGTTTTATGCCAAATGTTGAGCCACATACGCTATCAAAACTATATGGGACCCTCTCTAGTGCGTAGGGCTCAGTAAGAGCTTTCTGGTGGTATATATAAGTCAAAAAAAGTGTTCCCGGATTAGAAGTTAGACCCAGTTGAATAATGCCTTTAGAAAGACTCATAAAACCCAAAAAATGGCTAAGTTTTGAATAAAAATCACAATTGGGACTTGGGAGGCAGAATGTATGGAAATCAGTGGATTAACAGGGTCCAGGTATAACAACTTATCAGTGGATTATTGGCGCCGAAGGTTGATATTATGGCCCTACAGTCTTGCATTATTGCATTTTGGTCAGGCGGTGTATTTATTGCAATCTATGGATTGATGGGTCAGGGCACCTCATAATTGCATATTGGTGGATCAATGGGTTAGGGAACTGCATTATTGCATATCGGTGATGGTTTAGGT
>CM062804.1:1321085834-1321328432 GCA_031772625.1 Pinus tabuliformis | reverse complement strand
TATAATCTGACCAGTCCACCTGAGATCTTCCAAGGATTTTTACGATCCATCGTCGAAAATCACAGAAGCTTTCAAAAATCAATCTACCTTTCTGTTTTCATGCATGCAATATCTAAGAGTTGGTCTTCCTTGGACATAGAAACTAAGAGCTAAATTTGAAAACACAACAGAGCGAAAGAATAAGTATTTGGCAGGAGCGAAATGTGTTTCTCTGAATCACCGGCCAGTATCACTGATCTAGTTTTCTTTAAATGCTAATGTAAGAATCATAAATATATGGCCGAGAGAAAAGGTTCCTACCGACCACTAGTCTCTCGGAGTGGTCCGTGAAAACGTGTTCCTACGGACCACCAGGTATCTGCACGAGTGAAAACCTGTTCCTACGTCCATTAAAGAGTAAGTAATTACTGACTTAAAACTCCTGATAGACCATATTCTCGTAAAACTAAATTCCTTAATTTAAAAATAAAAAAATAATTATTATTAAATTTTATATTTATAAATTAAAATTCACCATCAACGTAGAACTAAAATAATAATAATATTAAAATTCTAGACCACTAAGTATCTGGGAGAGTGAAAACGTGGTCCGTGAAAACGTGTTTCTACGGACCACTAAGTATCTGGCACGATTGAAAACCTGTTCCTATGGTCCACTAAAGAGTAAGTAATTACTGACTTAATTTTCATTAAATACCAATGGTGATGAGTTATGATTTACGATAAGTTTTCCAACTATACTAAAAAAAAAAATTCAAACTCCTTGATAGACCATATTTCTCGTAAAACTAAATTCCTTAATTTAAAAATAAAAATAATTATCATTAAATTTTATATTTATAAATTAATAATTCACCATCAACGGAAAACTAAAATAATAATAATATTAAAATTCTATCTTTCAATTTTTATATTTAATAATATCTATTTTATTTTTAATTATTAATTATTTATATTTTTAATTCTCGAGAGGAAAATGTCTATCGATGTTAAACTATTTCTTACCTCAAAACAACCCATTCAAAACCCATAAAGAATCCACCAATTTTGATATACATAACTTTGATATTTGAGTTTAGTATATCACTATGAGTATGTTATAATATGTATATATGCTAATAACAAAGAATTAGTTTAAAATGACAATCTAGTTTTAAGGTAAAGAGGAGGATATCTTAAAAAAAAAACAAAACATAGAATCACATCAGATGGTTGAAAGTCGAAGTCAGGTTTTTGGTAAGAAGAAATGATAGACCTAGTATAGCCAATGATAGTGAATTTCGCCCTAGGACTCAGATATCAGCTTTCCAATGGAAAAATATATGGGATATTACTTGAATATTAATGTGCATGTACATAAATTTGAGCTCAACATTATTCACGAGATTGATCTCTGCAAGTGCGAGCGTTGGGATTTCCCAAGTTTTCTGCAAAAAATAATCGAGTAGACAAGAAAGAGGAGTGAGATGAGAGACGAACCCTCGATCTCATCCTCCTCCACAAGGAAGAAGGGATTTTTGTAACAGTTGTGGATCTTCCCTCGCCTAATGAAACAAAAGCCATGAAATTCGTTGTCGCAGAAGCAAGCCTCGGCTTAGACAGAGCGGTGGGTCGTTGAATCCTATGATACTCCTTGCTCATGCGTAGTTGGGCTTATATGTTTCTGCCAAAGGTGTTGGAGGCCTTCCGTCAACCTTCATGCAACCTCATATCTCAAGGCCTCCCCTTATCACAGGTCTTGACATGCTCCACCAACATCTTTTGCACTCAGTGATATGCACCTAATGGTGGTCACCAGGGGAAATCATGGTTGTTGCAAGTTCTTTCTACTACCAAGATGAGGTTATTACCCCAGATCTAGCAAATTTTAAGATATTTATGCAACCAATCTTAAGGGGTTCCCTTTGTTTGCCAGTCAAAGTGACATATCTCGTCTCCTCACGCGCAGCCTAGATACAGGATTAGGTGAAAGTCCCATGTGGTTGTATTTGACTCCTACATGGAGGTCGGTAGCTTTAGGAACAGAAATCCCTTAGTGAGTACGACATAAACAAGGATGCTTCAATTTATATTTTATCAAAAGTAAGAGGTGGAGCCAAAGGTTGAGATGCATCCTCCTCATCCCAACCCAAATTCTTTAAGGATGTCCTAAATTCAAGACCTTCACCGCAAACCCTAAATATCTCTATGGACCTACATTTGTGGCAAAGCAAGCAATGAAAACCCCTTCTTTTGAAGTGGATAATGTTATATGTAGATTTGTCGCTGCAGATTATGAACGACAAGAAATTATTTGATGTTTCAATCGTTTTTGCCCAACAACATGTGCTCTTCAAGAGTGGATGCACCATAATTGGTCTCTGAATAATGTGTTGCATTTTTTTCAAAAGGATTATTTGTTGTGCTCTTCAATGATTTAGAACATTGATAGAAGGTTTTTATTAGGGACCCTAGTTTTGGGGCTACCCTAGCCTCTCCTTTCAACCTTGGTTTCCTGATTTTAATCTCTTTCCATGTCAGCTTAGCACCCCAGTCTAGATAAGGCTCCCTAATTTGCCCATCTATCTGTCACATCTTGATATCTTAGAAGATGTGGGAAACTTACTAGGCCACTTCATCAAAATCGATAATGAAGAAAACAATTGTTTGATAAAATCCTTCTCAAATTAAGGGTTTGGGTTTATTCGAAACTAATGGATTATGAAAACAATGCTTTTCATTGTAGGACTTGTCAACAACCCAATCATCTTCAAAATGCCTACCCTTTTCGTAAGGGCCCTATACGCACATGTATGCTAGGAAATAGAATTTGGGATGGCAAGATCCAAAGGGAACCAAAGGATCTAAGACCACTGCAGCTCACAAGTAGGACAACACACAACAACAAAAGTCACCTATATCCAAATCAACACCTTTAAACTAACCTCATCCTCATGTAGAACTATCTAAACCCTCAACAAAGGAAGCTCATCCTTTGATCAATAAGGAAAGAGACTCAACCATAATTTTGGCAACATCAATGAGTGGGCACAAACATACCCACGAATCAGATCACTCAAATAGTGACAAGGAAACAACAAATATGCCAGAACATTCGACAATGGAAGCGTCTCAAGGAAATGTCATCATTGTATGGTGTACATCTCTACTCCCAATAACCCATCAAAATGGATAAATATCCTGAAAAGAAAATGAAAGAAGGGAAAACTCATAAACAATCCTGAAATCTAAATCTAAAAAATAAATGTATTGCAATGCACTATACTTATAGAAAAAATAATATAATTTTATATTTCGAAATAATATATTCTAATAATTATTTTAAATACATTTTATAAATAACAAACCTTTTAATTATTTTAAATACATTTTTATAATTTCAAACCTTTTAATTTTTATGATAATATATGTTTTTTTTACATTTTTATGATAATAAAGTTATGATAATATATGTTATTTTTACATTTTTATGATAATACTATTTAGTTATATTTTTAAATGAATTTTTTCCTTCTCAAAATTTTTATTATAATTTTATATCAAAATCAATCATAGAAACAAAAATTATTAATTTAAAATCCACAAAATAATCCCACAGTTTTAATATTTATTCTAACCAAAATATTTTAAATCTATTTAACAAATTTCAAATCTTATATAGAAATTAAATCTCTTTTTACTTTGAAAAATATTTGTACACCTCAAGAGATTTGATTATTCTAACCAAAATATTTTAAATGTATTTAACAAATTTCAAATCTTACATAGGAATTAAATCTCTTTTTATTTTGAAAAATATTTGTACACCTCAAGAGATTTGATCCCTATCAGACCTTGTTAGATCCATAGTTAAGATAGTTCTAGATTGGTTTAATTTTTAATTATAGTCAATTATAATTATTTGATTTAATTTAATTATTTCTATTTTTATTTTATTTAATGTAATTTTACCAACTCAAAAATTTTAATTAATAAATTTGGTTTTTGATTTATATTTTATTTTATTGGGCCAAAAAGCTCTAGTATGGAAGAGATGTTGTAAGATTATGTTATGTTATATTGTGCTATGTAAATCAAATTACACAACAATAACAATAACAATAAAATAAAATACTTAAAATAAATAAAATATAAATAAAATTAATAGTTATAATTATCAATTATTAATAATTAAACTAGTCTAGAGCCATCTTAACTTTGGACCTACCAAGGCTCGAGAGGGATCAAATCTATTTTCAATCTAAAAGAAGTTTGCACCTCAAGAGATTTATCTCGGGCTTGGAAGATTTGGAGTTAATAGATCTAGTTGGTTTTTAGGTAATTTGATGGAATAAAGTTGTTTACATAACACAAGAGTGAATGACAGCACAACATCTCTTCTATTCTAGGCTGAAATTATTTTAAATACATTTAACTAATTCCAAATCCTCCATATTTTTAGTGGCCTAGACATATTGGTAAAATTTCCGTTCATGTTTTCCATGATTCATGAACGTTGTAAATAACTTTTTGTTTTTTTTCTCTATGGAAATTTTTTTGGGGAATATATATATATATATATATATATATATATATATTAAGTTATAGTTTATTTTTATATGTTTTGGAGAGTTTTCCAACTTATTTTTCGATCTAATTTGCCTATAATTTGGCAAAGATTTGTTGGAATCACAATTTTGAGTTCTAAACTCTCCACAATGTGAATGCTTCAAATTTTTCAGGTGTTGAATCTATACACGTAGTCAACAACTAATTTTAAACAACAAAAGTCGAGATTTGACCAAAAAAATTCACTGGAATCTAGTGAAAACGTATAATGTTTATATAATGCATTTTTAAATATTTCCGGTTATTTGTAAATGCTATATATGTTTTTTTTCAAAAAAACCTTTAATAGAAAACTTTAATAATAAATTTTATATATGCTTTATATATATTTGTCCTCTTTTTTTTTTAAGTAAAATTTAACAGAAAACTTTAGTCATAATAATCACATACATACATATAAATTAGTAATAACTAATTTATAGATATTATATATATTTTCTTTTCTTGCCAAAAAAACCAGAAAACTTTATATATATATAATTAAATAATTATATATATATATATATTTCAAAAAAAATTATTTAAATCTTTATTTATAAAGCAAATAATTTAAATCTTTATTTATAAAGCTTGATATCGAAAAAATCAATTTGAAAAGAAAGATAATATTGAATGCCTAACTCATAACTATTTGAGTCGTTATTTTATATTTATCCTATTTTTATAATATTATATATATATATATATATATATATATATTTTGTTACATAAGATTCTTTTTTTTTTTTAGTTTTTTTTCATTTAGGTTCAATTGGGGCTAGACCTAGTTTTAATGGAAAAACGATCTCAAGTAGTTATCACCAAGATTGTGCAAGGCTCAATCCAACTTGGACACCTCATAGTATAATTTTAAATCCTAAAAATGGTTCCCAAGGTTAATCCCTTTCATTGAATTAATCTTATTTAGAAACTACTAATTTTTTAGAATTTTAATTTCTTTATCAATATTCCAATCCGATATCCAATATTTAAAATTTATTTTTCTATTATAAGCATGATTTTGAATTTATATATATGTTTTGAATAAATAGATGTTTTCCAAAGTAAGAAGGGGATTCTTGAAATTCTAGTTTTATAACCATTCATTATTGATATATTAGTTGCAATGAAGCTCTTACATGTATCTAGAAGAGAAAGGAGTAGTCTAACAAGGCAGAGGAATTTCCCGGTTTCTGTCGCCACCCGAAAAACGTTCGGCTCCAGCGATCAGCGATTCCTCCGCCCTCTGCCACCTTTCGGGAGCTCCGCCACCCTCCTTTCCCGGCCGCTCCGTTCCAACCTGTCAGACCGCTCCGTTCCAACTTGTCAGACGGTGGATAAGACAGTGCACGATACTCATTCAATGCAACTTGGGTGCCCAAAATTTCAAAATTCAAATGTTATTTCCGCGCCCAAGGTGCCCACGAAATTTCAATTGAAAAATTCATCGAGCAGAGATGGATTTGTATGAATCGTTCATATCTCTCGGTCGAATCATGGGAGGGGTGAGCTCGCTCTTGTCTTCGATCCCTACTTTGGCTCTCGAACTTGGGGCGATCGTGATGTCTGCGCTGGCAGTGGGAATAGTTTGGCACATTCACAACCAGAGGAGCTCCTGCGCTTACCTGGTGGCGTTCAGCTGCTACAAGCCCCCGGAAGACCGAAAAATGAACACAGAGCTCTCTGAATACGTCATTTGCAAGAGCGATCTGATGCCAGAGTCGCTGAAATTCGTGGTAAACGTTCACATAAAATCGGGCCTCGGGCAGGAGTCCTACGCGCCCAATTCCTTCTTCCAGGGTGACATTGTGTCGTCAATGGCCGAAGGGTGGCTAGAGAGGCCATCCTTAAGTCGATTGTAGATTCCCCAAATATTTAGGAATCTGATTGTCCGTCAGATTCCCGAATATTCAGAGAATCTGCAATCGACTTAAGCTCATCGGGCTAGAGATGCAGGAGTCCTTTGTTTCTACACAAAAAAAATTGTCCATAAACAGCGGCCTCCTGATTTATCATAACTGATTGACAAGGCATAGCCATTCCATATAGAAATTTATCTCCGACGACAGAGTGTTGCTCAAGTATTAGCAAGATGGAAATACTACACGAGAGAGCATTAGAGAAACGGGAGGCAATCCGTATGGGTTCTCTCTTAGATTTTCCTATGGTTCCACCGAAGGATTTCGATATATTAGAATGGAGCCTGACGGGAACCTAAAACTGTATTTGCAAATGCCGTCCAGATTGAAAGTAGAGAGCGATTTCTTTGTGAATTTGTTTAATGATATTTGCCGCCTTCCCAACTACTGCGGCCCTTAGGTATTTGTGTAAATCCTAGAGCACAGCACACACCCAAATTCCGTCTCAAACATGACAAATATCATTAACTCTCCAATCAATTCAAATGTGACAAGTGGAGTTGTCTTTAAAGAGACTTTTTGGAAGGTTTTCCGATGGGTTTTTCCGGTCAAAATCCGGCAGCAATTTATTGAAATCACAAGTTTGATAGCTAATTTCTGCACAATGAAAGCGTCCCACGGGTTTTTCGGGGTGCTGAATCCAAATATACAGTTAAAAAACCATTTTAAATAATACAAATCAAAATTTAACCTCAATTTTTTCCGCCAAATTCCGTCACTGAAATCTCCAAAAAAATAGCACTAAAGACAAATCCGTGACAAATAGCATCAACTCTCGAATTACATTGGGAGTGTGAAGGTTATTCTTTGCGATGGGGCATGAAGCGGCCACCAAGTTGGACTCGAGCGTTACATTACGATAAAGCCTCAGTGCGGTAGACAACGCCATTCTTTAACGCCGACTCTGTCATTATTCCAGCGCATTAAGACATTCATGATTCGAGAAATTTTAGTTTTTCTTTTTCTTTTTCTTAAAGTCTGTCACTGTCCAAGCGTATTAACCCAATCATGTGCAATGCCATTTATCATGGCATTGATGATTGAAGTGACTTTAGTTTTTTCCCAACATTAACTGGTATTAACAGGTTTTATAAAGCAAAATTTAACTTTAAAGTTTTGATTAATGAGTTGGACGAATCTATTACAATAAAATATTCCCATGTGGATAAGAAATAACAAGGAATTGCAGGCTATTGGAGTGGTCAGTTCATGTGCCATGTGTTGATGATGGTAACCATTTTGAAATCACATTTTCAGCCTTCATTAATGTACATTTCCGAAAGCATATATTGTCATCTGGCAAGATATTTTAGAGTGTGCACCTAATTGAAATAAAAAGTTGGTTACTTTGATTTTCTTGATTGAATAGAAATTATGTTTTTATGTATATATTGTATTTACAAATTTATGACATTATATCTATGTATATATTATTCAATTAATTTGCATTACTTCTAAAAAAGAATTAGATTATATCTTTATTTTCTTAAACACAATACATAATGATATATTTACATTTTTTCTAAAATTAGATCTTGGGATTCAACATGGGTCATTTTTCTTTCTTTCTCTTTTACGTACATTTATGTAATCCAAGGGATTGTTAGGAGTAGATGAGACAATGATATCATTTCCTTGAGACACTTCCCTTGTCAAAGCTTTTGGCACATTTGTAGTTTCCTTGTCAGTATCCAAGTGGTCTGATTTGTGGGTACATTTGTGCTCATGCATTGGCAGAGCCAAAATTATGGCAAAACCTTTTCCTGGTTCGATCAAGAGGTGAACTTCCTCTGTAGAGGGATGCAATCATTGTACATGAGGCTAAGTTGAGTTTGAAGGAGTTGCTTTTGTCGTAGGTGCCTTTTGTTGCTAAGTGGTATTCTTATTGTGATTTGTACTAGTCTTATGTCCTTTTGATCCCTTCGAATCTTGCAAGCCGTGGTTCGTTTTCTTAGGATCCTGGTGGGTATTGGACCCTTGCAAAAAGCAGCAAGCATTCTAGAGATGTCTAGGCTATTGACAAGTCCTGCAGTGAAAAATAGTATTCTCATAATCCACTGGTTGTGAATAAACCCTACCCCTCCAATTCAAGAGGACTTTATATGATAATCGTTTAATGAGGTCCACTTCAACACATATGCGAATGAATGTGATAATTCCTTTAGCCATCCTATCATTGTCGGTTTTGATGTAGCGACCTATTAAGTTACCCACATTTTCAAAAACATTGGGATGAAACAAATGGATGGGAAAGTTAGGGAGCCTTACCCAAATAGGAGTTGTCAACGTTTACATGGAAAGAGGATTAAAATCAAGGAACCATGGTTTAAAAAGAGGTCGAAGCGAACCCAAATCCAGAGTTCTTGATCCAAAACCTTTTGTCGGTCCGCTAAATTTTCGAAGAACACAACAACGAAGCCTTTTGAGAAAAAATGTAGCACAATATTCTGATATAAATCATATTTCATCACTCCCTTAAGGGCAGATGTTGAGGGTCAAAAACCATTAAATCAACAAACAAGCACTTGTTGTTCATAACCTGTAACCAGGAATCTACATATCACGTTATCCACTTTAAGAGATGGGGTTTTTGTTACCTAATCTACCACAAATGTTAGTCCTGATAGATCTTTAGGGTTTGGTGGTGGACGTCCAAGTTTATGAACATCCTTGAAGGACTTGGGTTGGGATGAGGAGGACACACCCAACCTTTGGCTCCACCCCTTACTCTTGAAACCAAATAAATCATAGCGTCCTTAGTTATGCCATACTCACTGAGGGTTTTCTAATCCTGAAGTTGTCAACCTTCATATATGAGCTGAAAATTGTCATGGGGTTCTCACCCAATCCTGAATCCTAGTTGTAAGTGTGGAGATGAGATCTGTGGCTTTGACCTGTAGACAAAGGGAACCTCCTAATATTAGTTTCACAAATATGGTAAAATTTGCTAGATCTCGGGTAGTGACCTCCTCTTAGGAATAGAAAAACCTTGCAGAATGGAGGTCCTTGAGAGTTGAGGTTTCCTCTAGCCTAGTGAAGGCCTTCCAACGCTCCCAACAAAATCATTTAAACATAACTTTGAGTGATCTGACAATGGCACAACACTAGATCCAATTTGAGCAACAATGGCGTTCTCTTATGAATTTTGGGTCAATGTTTCATAATCAAGCCCATTGCAACTTTCGTGTTGCATAAAGCCAAGATCTCTGCAAGGGTGTTGATCTTCAAAGACAAGAGTCGCCTTCTGGCCATCCCACGCACCTACAGGTCTTGTCCTATAAACAAATATTGTGGTATTGCATTCAACAACTCTAGCAACTATCGTCGACCTCCCATGCTTGTTTGCAAGCATTCAACAACATTCAACTTCAGGGGTCCATTACTTATCAGCGTGAAGGAGCCTTGAACAACTTATGTGGTTGCGGAGGATGAGTCGAAGCATAGAATTATCTAGGGTTTTCAGAGCTTCATCCTAGTGGAAATTTTTTGTTTATACTTTGTACAATTTATTTTATTTTATTTATTTTGGTTAGGTAAATATCATTTTTTATAGGTTTTGAATTTGTGAATGAGTGTTTTAACTATTCAAAGTCCTATGTGCTAATAAAAAATATTTTTAATATTTTTTAATTTTTAAAATTTTATATCACTCTTTTGAATTTTTTTATTATAAAGATTAATAGTAATTTTCCAATTAGGTTTTTAGAATGTTATTGAAGAATCAATTTCTTATTGAAATATAGTATTTTTTGTGCAGTACCTAATTTACCACTACCTTCCTCTGGGGGCAAGGTCCATTAGTGTTGTGTTCATCTTATCTTACGATGGAATATTTGATTCTTACAATCTACATTACATGATAAGCATTATTGTCCTACTTTGATGCCAATGTTGCTTGATTTTATGCAAACCAATCATTTGTGCCATCATTTGAAGACAATTGCTCACAAGATTGTTAGTATTTGAATTTTGGTTTTTGTCATTTCTTTTTTGAGCCTTACTCTTAGGGACAACACGGATTCCTGCTTCATTGGAAAATCCAACACCAAATGTTTATGTTCTCACAATCAAGACCCTGAGCCGGAGAGAACACACAAAATGTGTTTGTGTGAAGACGTTTTGTACTAAAATTGTGGACTTTGAACAACCTTTTTCCACCTACTCGCATTCTACAAGTGAAAATGTTGGATAGAGAAGCAATTCATGGTCAAGTATATTGTTGATGCATGTAGGTCTCTATCTCTTTTCTCAAACCTCTATGCTTGAATAACCTTTTGCCACCTACTCTCATTCTACAAGTGAAAATGTTGGATTGAAAAGGAAGTCATGGGAAGGTAGATTTTTTGATGCATGTAGACCTCTATTTTTTTTCCCAAAGCTCTATGCTTGTAATTTCACTTGGATTCAAATACCAAACCATAGGATTCTACATTATATATACTCCAAATGACATTAAAGGCCAAGAGGCTCTATGATAAAGTTCAAAACAGGGCCAAAACAATGCTTTTATTCTCACTAAATTCAAGCATAACTACCATTTCCATCATGGTCCCTAAAGCATTGAACCCCTTTAGTTAACCACCTTCCATTGTTTGCACAACTAAAACCATTTTCCTTTCTTTCTCTTCTTTCATTTTCTTTTTTTCTTTTCTTCTTCTTTATTTTCTATTTTTTTAGTTAAGCATTTTCCCAATGTTTTTCATTTTCTGCCGTCCACGTTTCATTTATGTATTAATTCTAGGGAAGTTGAAAGCTATGTTCTTTTTCCTTTTCTAGAGTATATCCAATAAAATGGTATTGGAAGAATGTCGATAATTTAAATTTTTAGTAGTCGAGAATTCTAGTTATGCGATATACCAAATTTCTAAGAGTTGATTATTTTTGTTTCAATATTCCAAGACACAATGCTCGTTTTATTTCAAAATGAGAAGATTCTTCCCTTTCCTATGCAATTTAATTATGCCTATGGTGATTTATTATGCGCTGACGAGTATCAAAGTCGGTTGTCGTGGCACCGTCTCGTGCCGGCTGCCTGCCAGATCTTCAACGAACCCACGTGACTTACCGTCCCGTCTTCAGCCGAGAAATCGAACAAGAAATCACGACAGCCACAGCATCCCGATTTCTGGCAGAAACCGCAGTGATCCAGATCTGTCGTTGCCTTGAAAGAGCAGATTGCAGAGAAGCCATGGGTGGTTCGTGAATTTGTATGTGGCCTTCTAGCATTCGGCTCACAGCACTGGCCGCTGGTCTCATGGCAGGATCTTCTTGTATGCACCAAAGTGCCACCATCACAACTTTTCTCGCTTCATCCTCTTCTGGCACTCCATCTACCAAACGAGGATCCACGATTTCCATTAATTTCCCCTCCTGAAACCTCCGAATGGTCGCGGCAGGAAGATAGCAGTCTTCTGCTGGAGCTGAGAGGTCCACGCACCGCCGCCTGGATACGAGCTCCAGCAACACGATGCCCAAGCTGTAAACGTCGCTCTTGCTGCCGACTCCTGTCTCCATGAGCCATTCAGGCGCCAGGTAGCCCGGCGTGCCTCTCATCCGTGTCAGAACTCGGCTATGCTCATTAGCCGGTCGATGAGCTTCGACAGACCGAAGTCTGATAACTTAGCCCTGAACTTGTCATCGAGGAGAATGTTCTCGGGTTTCACATCGAAATGCACAATACATTCACGGCATTCTTCGGGTAAGAACGCCATCCCATGGGTTGCATCCACTGCGATGCTCATCCGGGTACCCCAACTCAGAAGCTTTTTGTCGTCTGTGGAGAAAAGCCAGCCATCCAAAGAGAGCGTTGGCCATGTATTCGTAGACGAGCAGGTGTGGGATTCTTCCGCGCAGAATCCCCGAAGTCGAACGAGGTTGACATGGCTCAGGCTTCCCAGACTGGCTGTTTCCCTTTGAAAATCGTCATAACCCTAGGAAGCCTCTTCTAGTTGCTTCACGCCAACCATGGTTCCGTCTCTCAGGAAAGAGGCTCTATCATGATTTGACAACGTTAATGAGTGGGCACAAACATACTTATGAATCAGATCACTCAAATAGTTACAAGAAAACAACAAAAATGCCAAAACAGTTAGCAATGAAAGTATCGCAAGAAAATCCTATCGTTTTCTTATCTACATCTCCTAATAACCCTCAAAATGAATAGAAATCCAAAAAAAAATAAAAAATAATAACAATCCTAAGATTTAAATCCAAAATCCATGAAAAATTAAATATAAATTGATATTTTAAAATAATACAATTCATATATATAAATTTAATAAATCTCAAACCTTTTTACATTTTAATGATAATAGGGTCATTTGGTTTATATTTTTAAATGATTATATATATATATATAAATATATATATAATATATATATATTATAATTTTATATCAATATCAAAATCATTAATAAAATCCAACCAATAGTCCTATCAATGTAAATCCAAAATTAGTCAAAATTATATATTATATAAAATAAATTGAATTAAATTATTAACTTTAAATTTTATATTTATTCAATAAAATTATTTAACATACATTTAAAAGATCTAAATTGCCAAAATTATATATTATATAAAATAAATTGAATTAAATTAATAATTTTAAAATTTTATATTTATTTAAAAAAATTATTTTAAATATATTTAAAGGATTTCAAATTTTACGTTGGTTTATTTATATTTATATTCATTTTAACAAAATTATAAAAATAGTCTAGACTTTTCTTAACTCTGGATCTATCAAGTTCTAAGAGGGATCAAATATATTTGCATTTAAAGGAATTTCATCCCTTAAGAATTTGGTAAATCTAGAATTAAGATATATCTAGATCGGTTTAATTGATATAATTATTAATTCTATTTATTTATTTATTATTTTTTAATGTAATTTTACGAGTCAAAAATTTTAATTAATAATTTTGTTTTTTATTATTTTTATTTAATTTGACCGATTAAAATGGTTTACATAACAAAGAAGATGTTAAACTTTATTGCCTGTAAAAAAAAAAATGAGTCCATATTTTCCATGATTCACTCTCCACAATTCCAGTGTGCGGATTTTTTTGAGGGCTTTAAATCCGAAGATGTTAAACTTTATTGCATGTACCAAAAAAAAATTGGGTGCATATTTTCCATGATCCATTTAAGGGATTTAAATCTCTATGCGGTGAAAAACTGATTTTAAAGAATAAAAATCAAGAATTGACCTTTTAGCCAAAAATTGTATTCATGAATTAATTATATATATATTTATTTTTCAAGTTTGACTTTTTCGATTCTTTCCAATTCAAATTTTATAAATAAAGTTTTCCTTTGAAAATTTCTTGAAAAAAAGGAAAAATATCTATAACATCTATAAATTATGGAAATATATTTGTCCGTAATTTATGGATGTTAAATATATTTTCCTTTTTTTCTTCCAAGAAAATTTTAATGAAAAACTTTATTAATAAAGCATGCACATAATTAATAGATGTTATATATTTTCTTTCTTTTTCTCCAAGAAAATTTTAACACAAAATTTTATTTATAAAACTTGAATTTGAGAGAATCAAGAGAGTCAAACTTGTGACCTCTTCCATTTGAATTGTGAGATCATATTGAATGCTTAACTCATAACAACTTGAACTAACATATCCTATATATATTCTATTTATAAAATAATAATTTTTCTATTAAATTTGTTTCATAATCTTTTTTTTCTCTCTTTTTAACTACTTTGCCTAGGTGGGGGCTAGCTTTTCCTCTTTTTAACCACTTAGGCCTAGGTTGGGGCTAGATTTTTCTCTTTTTAACCACTTAAGCCTAGGTTGGGGTTAGATTTAGTCTTGATGGAAGAATGATCTCCAACCTAAACACCTTGCGGTACAATTTTAACTCCTCAAAAAAGCTCCTTAACTCCTAAAAAAAGCTCCCACACTCAATTCCATTCATTAATTAATATTATTTTCGAACTACTAAATTTTTAGAGTTTTAATTTCTTTGTCAATATTCCAAGTGGGTATCCAATATCTAAAAATGATTTTGCTATTATAAGCATGATTTTGAATTCATATATATATATATATATATATATATATATATATGTTTTGAATAAGTATATAAAGCATGATTATGAATTCATATATATGTTTTGAATAAGTATATATTTCCCCAAGTGAGAAGGGGGTGCTTGAAATTCTAGTTTCATAACCCATTCATTGTTGGCATATGGGTTGCATTGAAGCCTTTACATGTATTTAGAATGTGAATGTCTTCTTGTTTGTTAAAGAGGAATAATTTTTCATTAACGGTACACAATTAAACTTCTTGACCACTAAACTCAATTGAAAACATTAGTTTTTTTTTTTTTTTTATGATGAGAGCCCCTAATTTACCAATGGTGGTTTCCTTGAATGGTTGGAATTATATCTCACACTCTCCCTACCTGGGATCAAATATTTAATGAGACTTTGGCTCATTAGGACTAGCCTAAATCCATCTTAACTCTGGATCTACCAAGCATCGAGAGGTATCACATCTATTTTCACTTGAAAAGAGGTATGCACCTCAAGAGATTTGATCCCTCTCGATGCTTGGTAGATATAGAGTTAAGATGGATCTAAGTTGGTTTAATTTTTAATAATTGATAATTATAATTATTGTTTTTATTATTTTTATTTTTATGTAATTTGACCTAGTCAAAATGTTTTAATTAATAATTTATTTTATATTTTATTATTTTGTTAATTGTGTTTTATTTTTAATTTTATTGTCATATAATATGACAGAGTCAAAATGTTTATATAACATAACATTTAACGTAACATAACATCACATAACATAAAATAACCTTACAACATATCTTCAATATTGGGCTGGACAGTGCCTCTCGGCGCAATAAGGTTGATGCCCCCTTGAGTGGGACCCACTTATGAGTTGGCACACAGATGTCTCAATGCCTATTAAGTCTTGAGTTATTTGCTAGGTGTTGGTTTACATGTTATTTGGCAATAGCATAGAGGTTATAGTAGTATCCAATCATATTTGAACTTGGGCCTTGTGTAGGTAATTCTGGCTAATTATAGATTCATCTAAATTGAAAAAGAAAAAGGTAAGTGTCAAATTTACTATTAATTGAACAAGACATAAAGTTTGAACCATTTTTCCTATTTACAAGATTTGAAAACCAAATGCCCCCATGGTTAGATACAAAAGTAAACATTTTTTCCATGCACACAACGTAGGCACTTAATAAATGTAGAGTCACGAATTACCATTTACCCTTTATGAGAATTTAAGCCTTGCTCTCAATGAGCATATAATTTTGAGTTGTTTGGTGTAGGGCATGTTTTCATAAATAATAATTAATAGAAATACCCTAAAACAAACCCATTTTTTAGTCTTCACTTTAAGTGTCACGAGAAAAAAAGAAAAATCTAGATATATAGTTGTGAAATAACATAATAATAATCTAATTTTAAGGTCATAGTCAAGCCAAACTCTAAATTGGTGTATAAGGTCCCCTTGTTTTTCAAACAAGGGAGGCCCTTATAGGGATTTCATTGTTTAAGTATACATAGATGTCTATGCCCTACCCACTTTGGATTTGAACTTATAACCTCTTAGGAGGAAAAGCACATTCTTAACAATTAGGCCATTGCTAGAATTCAAGACCAAATCTTTTTAAGAAAGCACAAAATGACACAATAAATAATGTGTTACCCCGGATCATCAACTTTGTTGTTTATTAACTTGTAACTAATGGTCATAGCAAAATAACATTAACATACTTAAGCATAAAATTAAACTCTTGAGGAAACTTCCTTAATATTTTCTAGTTATCATTATCCATTTAACATCAAGTTATCACACTAGGGTTAGGAACTATGTATGTTACCACTTTCGACCTATTCACTAGATCATGACAATACTTGCTCTTTCTAAGGACTAAACATGCCACATGTTGGGGGGATTGAATTTTGGTAGGGGAATATCATTGTCACCTAATAACCAAATGGTTGTAATTAAGCATGCATTCTCTCACATACAAAATGAGAACAATTGTTTTTTGTTAAAGGCATACTTATATATTAATTTTCAAAATATATGATTACATATCACATTAAAGATATTTTAACTCTTTGCTCTTTTGGCCAACACTTTAACAACTCATTGTTAACTCTCTTATGATATGTGACTAAGCTTATTGCTAATGCCTATTATCTAATTTATTCTTCTTAGTCTGCTTTTCAAATTCCTCTTTAACTCTTTAGTACCTTGTCTAATTATTTAAATTCTCCTTTGTTTAACTACTTCATCTTCCCTCTTTGCTATGACTTTTCATCTTTATATATATGTGTGTGTGTATGTTTCTCTTTGACTAATTTCTCCATGCTTCACTTTCACGCTCATCAACACCATTCTTCATAAGTTACATCATTATTTGCATCACATTTTCTTCCTTATGCCATAACTATGTGTTACACTATACCATATTAATCCAACAATACTTCTTCATCCAATACAATTATTCACAAATTTGTCTTCAACCATTTCTTTTTACTTATTTATTACACACCTTTGTAATCTCTCATTTCACCTTGTTATCAACCATGTGCAATTTATTTCTTTGGTGCACAATCATACATTATACCTGATGCAGGAGCATCCAGCTCTGAGGGGACAGAAGGTCGTTAACTGTCTCATGGAGAGAACAAGAACAAGCAGAGCACACGTGCATAGCCGGGCAGGTCAACAAACTTGACATTTATTTTAATTTCTTTTATTATTTGTTTTATTTCCTAGAAGGTCATTTAGAGACCATGGTAATTGAAAACTGTGTTTTGTTTTAAGTTTAGAAATTAGTTAACCATAAATTAGTCTTTAGTACAAGAAACTGGTACACAGTTGGAATGATTCTGGTAAACAGTTTAACTGAAAGTGGGAGCAGTTACGCTACCCAGATGTAAAAACAGAGAAAAACGGACAATGAGAGAAAATTCTCCTCGAACAGAAAAAGACAGATACATTCCTCTGAAAAGAAGCAAAACTGTTTGTTTTAAGAACAACTGTCACATTAATGTATTGATATTGTTTTCTGTATTAACATCCACTGCAAGTAGGCTATAACAGGCATACTTTAATTTACTCGGTTGATATTATTTGCTTAAGCATCCATTGTAAGTTATACACAGCAAGCACACGAATGTGATACGAAACATTGAGCACATACTGGAAGTTAAAGACAGTAAACCACAACGAGAAGAGAAGGCGCTGCTACAGGGAGCTATCCCATACAGAAGAGCGGATTGACAACCAACGTTAGCATAATAAACCAGGTAACAAGCATACTAACTTAAATGCTTTTCATAAGTTATGTAAATGCTGGAAATAAAGTATACAGAAGCTTCATTTAATGTAACCCTTATGAATAAAACGCACCATAAGTTTCTCTGAGCATAGAACGCTCACTAAACCACAGTCCCCTTATAAACAAAGCCATTGCAAGAAACTAAAAAGCAACAAGGACGGACCAGGTCTATTACAGGCCGAAACGACAATTATTGTATACAGACCAGAACTTAAAAACAGTTAAATACAGTTCGTTTACAACCCAGGAGCTGTGAGCATTAAACATAAAACCCGCAATTTCTTAATAACCTAACAAACGGGGCCGAGCTGGAAAGACCCTACCCGTTACATCAAGTTGAAAGGGTTTTGGGTTGTCTCCAGAACGCACAGAGAGCATAAGCCCACGGCGGCCAGCCACCCGAGCAACCTGCAACAACAAAATAGATGTGGGTTAGCACCTGAGGCAAGAAAACGATAAGGAACATCTGTAAACGAACAGACACAACCGCATTGGGTACTTACCGGAGTTGGACGGGCAGCATTGCAAACAACCCGACACCCATAACCTGAAGAGCAAAGGGGCGAGCTTGTTAGACTCTGGAGGAGGTGTGAAAACAGGGTTTAACATCGAACCAGAGCTTACCCTGAATCCGGTTGAAGCGGAACGAATAGCTGGAGCTCAGGACTGAGAGAAACCTGTCATAATATCAAACACAAATTAACAGAGCGTGGAACGAACCTTGTTTCAGCGGAAGAACAAACAAAGAAACAGAAAATATATTGTGTTACAGTGCAGAGAACTAGCAACATGTCGCCCTCACAATAAGTCCAATGCACAGAGTAGCAGGAGGTCGGAGGCACCAGAGGGACCCAACGCCGGAGCGAGGAGCGGAGGCGCAAAGAACCCTCCACAGAGCAGAACCAAAGACTTCGCACAGTGAAAATGAAATGACTAGTGAACAAGGACTGGTTGTCAAAAGGCGGGAGTAGGTCGAGGTAAGGAACCGACGGGTGTGATTTGGTAACCTGTACCACCGGTTAACCCTCCGAAATATCCAGATCCTGTACAACCGCGTTAACTCCAACGTTTATTCACATTAACACTCACACAGTGGACACAGCGCCGCCACGTGAAAGGGCTGGGCCATCAAAAGTGGTATCAGAGCAGGTTGTTGAGTAGGAGAAAATGGAGGTTGGCAGAAGAGGAAGAGGAAGAGGAAGAGCTGTCCGGAGGATAGCAGAAGAGGAACTATGTGAGGAGATTCGCGCTTTGCGTGAAATATTGGCAGTGGTGGAAGCTGGGGGAAGGCGAGACCTAGCAGAGGATAGTGACGAAGATGTGGCAGAACCAGAAGATGAGTTTGAAGGGGTGACACCGGAATTCCGATTATTAAAGTCAGTTTTGCTGTCTAGTCATAAGCCAAAGCATGAGCTACCCACTTATGACGGGAATCTATCTGCAGATGTGCTATTGGATTGGTTAAGTGAAGTGAACAAATATTTTGAATTTGAGGAAACTAGTGAGGATAAACAGGTGAAGTTCGCCGCCACCAAGCTGAAAGGACATGCATCCTTGTGGTGGGACAGCGTTCAGGCGGAAAGGAAGAGGCTACGCAAACAGCCTATAAAGAAGTGGGCCAGAATGGAGGCAAAACTGAAGGAAAAGTTTCTGCCAAAAGACTATCAGATTATGTTGTATAGACAGGTGCAGAACCTAAAACAGAGAGGGATGACTGTTAAAGAATTTACAGAGGAATTTTATAAGTTGAATTTGCGGGCAGGGTATGTGGAAGATACCCCAGAAAAAACCGCCAGATATGTGAATGGTTTGAGGGGGGAAATACTGGATGAAATCGGTATCCTCTCACCTAGAACTTTGGATGAAGCATACCAGTTTGCACTGAAGGCAGAGGAGAAAATCAACAGAAAACAAAATGCCAGGAGAGGAGGCGGAACTGGCAGAGGAAAAGGCAAGGTTTTTGGTAGAGGTAGAAGTGCAGGTTCAAGTGAGGAAGGCAGCAGTTCTAAGTCTGCTGGTACAACAGAAAAGGACAATAGCACTAGAGGAGGACGACCAGCTCAGCGAGGGCGAGGAAATGGTCGGGGCAGAGGAACTGTCCAGTGTTATTGCTGCCACAAGCTAGGGCACAAGTCGTATGACTATCCTGAGGGTGAACCTGTAGGTGGAAGAGGAGCTTATGTTGCTCAGCTAGAGGATGCTGAAACAGCACCTCAAGAAGTGGAAAACGCACCAGAGACAGGTGAAGCTTTGGTGTTGAATAAGGTGCTGTTAAAACCAGCAAAAGAAGTTGCAGAGCCTGATCAGCGAAAAGCTCTGTTCCGGACTGTTTGCAAGTCACAGGGTAAGTGCTGCAAGCTGATCATCGATAGTGGAAGTACCGACAATTTGGTAGCAGTAGAGATGGTGGAAAAACTGGGTTTGAAAAAGCTGAAACATCCCACTCCATATAAGGTGTCATGGCTGCAGAAGGGACACCAACTGTTGGTGGATGAACAGTGTGAGGTGGAGTTTCAGATAGGCAGGTATAAAGACAAAATTATCTGCGATGTTATGCCGATGGATGTCTGTCATATATTGCTAGGACGACCCTGGCAGTTTGACAGGAGCGCAGTTCATGACGGAAAAACCAATTGTTATAAATTTGTTAAAGATGGGATCAAGCACACGCTTGTACCCATCAAAGAGGAAAGTACAGCAGAAGCCAGTGGATTGAAGGCATTGCTGATGGGCGGAAAAGAGTTTATGAAACAGATTGAGGACAGTGAAGTAAATTTCGCTGTCATAAGAAGACCAAAAGCAGTGATATTGCATACACAGATTTCAGATTTGCCCGAGGAAATCCAAAGGATGCTGCAGGAGTTTGGAGACATTGTGGTGGATGACCTTCCGGATGAACTTCCACCCAGGAGAGGTATTAGTCACTGCATTGACTTTATACCAGGGGCAAGTCTGCCAAATAAAGCAGCTTATCGAATGAGTCCCAAGGACCATGAAGAAATCAGGAAACAGGTCCAGGAGTTGTTAGACAAAGGATTGATTAGGGAGAGCATGAGCCCCTGTGCAGTACCAACCGTCTTGGCTCCAAAGAAAGGAGGAGAGTGGCGAATGTGTACGGACTCTAGAGCCATTAACAAAATTACGGTTAGGTACAGGTTTCCCCTACCAAGAATGGACGATATGATGGACTGTTTGAGTGGGGCGGCTTATTTCTCAAAAATTGACTTAAAAAGTGGATATCACCAGATCCGAATTCGGGAAGGAGATGAGTGGAAGACAACTTTCAAAACGAATGAAGGCTTATATGAATGGCTGGTGATGCCATTTGGGTTGAGCAATGCTCCCAGTACGTTCATGCGCTTGATGAATGAAGTACTGAAGGAATTTATTAGGAAATTCGTGATAGTTTACTTGGACGACATCTTGATTTTTAGTAAAACTAAAGAAGAACATTTCAGGCATGTTCGCAATGTGTTGAGGAAGTTGCAGCAGAATAAATTGCTGATCAATCTGAAAAAGTGTACCTTTTTTCAGCGGGAGTTAGTGTATCTGGGCTTTGTAATTGCAGAAAACGAATTAAAGATGGACCCAGAAAAGGTGGCAGCTATAGTTAGCTGGCCTTCACCGAGAAGTTTATTTGAAGTCCGCAGTTTCCATGGACTAGCGAGTTTCTACAGGAAATTCATCAGGAATTTCAGTGAGATCTGCGCACCTATGCTGGATACGATTAAGAAGGCAAAACAGCCTTTTCACTGGACTGAAGCAGCGGAAAGAGGTTTTCAGATTTTGAAAAAAAAGATTACTGAAAGGCCGGTATTGAGGCTGCCTGACTTCAACAAACCTTTTCAGGTTCGTTGTGATGCCAGTAATACAGCCATTGGGGCAGTACTAAGTCAGGAGGATAGACCAATCGCGTATTTCAGTGAAAAGCTGAACGAGAGTAGGCAGAAATACTCAACCTATGACAAGGAATTTTATGCAATTATCCAAGCATTAAAACATTGGAGACACTATCTGTTGGGTAACGAGTTTGTTCTGTTTACAGACAACTCTGCGTTACAGTACATTATGCAGCAACATAAATTGAACCATAAGCATGCCGCATGGGTAGAGTATTTGCAGAATTTCACGTTTGTACTGAAACATATTAGTGGGCAAGCAAACAAGGTGGCAGATGCGTTGAGCAGAAGGATTCTACTCTTACAGGAAAGTACGTTGCAGGTTCTAGGCTTTGAACACCTAAAAGAGCTGTATCAGAAAGATGTTGATTTTAAGGAGGCCTATGAGGCTTGTCAGAACCCTCTGTTGAGGAACAACAGTCTGTGGTTGGATTATAATTTACAGGAGGGATTGCTGTTTAAGGGCGGACAGCTGTGTATTCCCAACTGCTCTATGCGAGAAAACATTATTCAGGAGAAACATAGTGGAGGTTTGGCTGGACACTTCGGTATAGATAAGACAGTAGCACAGGTACGACATTTTTATTTCTGGCCAAAATTACAGCGGGATGTACAAAGGTACATGAGTAGGTGCAAGGTTTGCCAACTGGCAAAGGGCCACAGTCAGAATACAGGTTTGTACTTACCATTACCCGTTCCGAACCGACCATGGGACTCCGTCAGTTTAGATTTTGTTTTGGGCTTGCCTAAAACACAGCGGGGTTTCGATTCCGTAATGGTTGTGGTAGATCGATTTTCAAAGATGGCGCACTTTGTACCTTGCAGGAAGACCAGCGATGCTACTTATGTAGCACATCTATTTTTCAATGAGATTGTTCGACTACATGGACTTCCAAGGTCCATCATCTCCGACAGGGATGTAAAATTCACCGTCATTTTTGGCGAACCCTGTGGAAAAAGTTGAACACTCAGTTACAGTTCAGCTCCGCTTATCACCCGCAGACCGATGGCCAAACGGAGGTTGTAAACCGGAGTTTGGGGAACTTGCTTCGGAGTTTAACAGGTGAGAATTCCCGGACGTGGGACCGTGTACTAGCTCAGGCGGAATTCGCATACAACGATTCACCTAATCGCAGTACTGGTTATAGTCCTTTCCAGATTTTGTACGGCATGCATCCACGAGGCGTGCATGAGTTACGGGATTTGGGAAAGCTCGAAAAACGAAGTGCTGACGGAGAAGATTTCGCTCAAGCAATGAGCAATCTGCATGAGCAGGTCAAGCTGAAATTACAAGACAGCAGTCACAAATATAAACAGCGGGCAGATTCCAAGCGCCGGGAAGTTCAGTTCAACGTGGGAGATGAAGTCCTCGCGTATTTACGTAAGGAGCGGTTTCCAAAACGGGAGTACAACAAGTTAAAATTTAAAAAGATCGGTCCCTGTAAAGTCATTCGCAAATTTTCTGCGAACGCTTATGAGTTACAGTTGCCACCAGGGATTGGCATTTCTCCCATTTTTAACGTGGCAGATCTGTTCCCTTATGTCGCTGATCCGAAGGACGAAACAACAGCAGAGCCACCGCGGGACACCAGCTGTGAGGAAAGTTCGTGGATGAGGCAGATGCCAGTGGCACCACCCCTTGAGATCGAAGGAATTCTGGACACACAGGTAGCCAGGCGCACACGCAGGAAGGAATATCTGCAGTATTTGGTCAAGTGGAAGAACCGTCCAATAGAGGACAGTTCTTGGCTTAACACAACACAGATACAGAAATCAGGCTATTCCGTTGACGACCTCATGGAACGGAGCCATGACTTTTTGCCACCCCGGGAGCCTGATGCAGGAGCATCCAGTTCTGAGGGGACAGAAGGTCGTTAACTGTCTCAGGGAGAGAACAAGAACAAGCAGAGCACATGTGCATAGCTAGGCAGGTCAACAAACTTGACATTTATCTTAATTTCTTTTATTATTTGTTTTATTTCCTAGAAGGTCATTTAGAGACCATGGTAATTGAAAAATGTGTCTTGTTTTAAGTTTAGAAATTAGTTAACAGTAAATTAGTATTTAGTACAAGAAACTGGTACACAGTTGGAATGATTCTGGTAAACAGTTCAACTGAAAGTGGGAGCAGTTACGCTACCCAGATGTAAAAACAGAGAGAAACGGACAATGAGGGAGATTCCCCTCAAACAGAAAGAGACAGATACATTCCTCTGAAAAGAAGCAAACTGTTTGTTTTAAGAACAACTGTCACATTAATTTATTGATATTGTTTTCTGCATTAACATCCACTGCAAGTAGGCTATAACAGGCATACATTAATTTACTCGGTTGATATTGTTTGCTTAAACATCCATTGCAAGTCATACACAGTAAGCACACGAGTGAAATACGAAACATTGAGCACATACTGGAAGTTAAAGACAGTAAACCACAACGAGAAGAGAAGGCGCTGCTACAGGGAGCTATCCCATACAGAAGAGCGGATTGACAACCGACATTAGCATAATAAACCAGGTAACAAGCATACTAACTTAAATGCTTTTCATAAGTTATGTAAATGCTGGAAATGAAGTATACAGAAGCTTCATTTAATGTAACCCTTATGAATAAAGCGCACCACAAGTTTCTCTGAGCATAGAACGCTCACTAAACCACAGTCCCCTTATAAATAAAGCCATTGCAAGAAACTAAAAAGTAACCAAACGGGCTCAAGGTACCACAAGCAACAAAGGACGGACCAGGTCTATTACAGGCCGAAACGACAATTATTGTATACAGACCAGAACTTAAAAACAGATAAATACAGTTCGTTTACAACCCAGGAGCTGTGAACATTAAACACAAAACCCACAAATTGCTTAATAACCTAACAAACGGAGCTGAGCTGGAAGGACCCTACCCGTTACATCAAGTTGGAAGGGTTTTGGGTTGTCCCCAGAACGCACAGCGAGCATAAGCCCACGGCGGCCAGCCACCCGAGCAACCTGCAACAACAAAATAAATGTGGGTTAGCACCTGAGGCAAGAAAACAATAAAGAACATCTGTAAACGAACAGACACAACCGCATTGGGTACTTACCGGAGTTGGACAGGCAGCATTGCAAACAACCCGACACCCATAACCTGAAGAGCAAAGGGGCGAGCTTGTTAGACTCTGGAAGAGTTGTGAAAACAGGGTTTAACATCAAACCAGAGCTTACCCTGAAACCGGGTTGAAGTGGAATGAATAGCTGGAGCTCAGGACTGAGAGAAACCTGTCATAATATCAAACACAAATTAACAGAGCGTGGAACGAACCTTGTTTCAGCGGAAGAACAAACAAAGAAACAGAAAATATATCGTGTTACAGTGCAGAGAACAAGCAGCATGTCGCCCTCACAATAAGTCCAACGCACAGAGTAGCAGGAGGTCGGAGGCACCAGAGGAACCCAATGCCGGAGCGAGGAGCGGAGGCGCAAAGAACCCTCCACAGAGCAGAACCTAAGACTTCGCACAGTGAAAATGAAATGACTAGTGAACAAGGACTGGTTGTCAAAAGGCGGGAGTAGGTCGAGGTAAGGAACCGACGGGTGTGATTTGGTAACCTGTACCACCAGTTAACCCTCCGAAATATCCAGATCCTGTACAACCGCGTTAACTCCAACGTTTATTCACATTAACACTCACACAGTGGACATAGCGCCGCCACGTGGAAAGGGCTGGGCCATCAATACCATACTATGTCCACACCCAACCACCACACTTCTCGAATATTAAATGAAAAAATTCTAATATTAACACAAACCAAGGTCCACACCCAATCATCACCACACTCTTTAAATATTAAATGAGAATTTTATAATGTTAACACTATAAGCCTTTTGGACCCAAAAAAAAAAAAACTATTCCCTCATCCCCATTATTCCTTATAATCTAGCATATAAACAACCTTATAATCCACAAATAAATTGAGGAAAAGAAGAAACGGGTTATACCCATAACCTGTGTCGAAATTAAGAAGGAATTCTTCCAATTATTGAAAGTTTAAATAAACAAATCAAGTTGTTGAGGGAAAGCCCCAAACTTCGCAATACGAAAAGAACAAGAGAATATACTCAGCCCTATAACATAGATTTGTAGCTTACTAATGGATTTATGTATGCAAACGAAACGAGAAATAATATACAAAAATTTAAGAATGGAATTATATTTTAATACCTGAGCAAAGGAGTGAATCTATAAGTTCATAGTCGTCCTTAGTCACTAGTGCACGATAAAAGACCAAACGACAAAGAGTTTCAAGAGGTATTCATGGCCAAAAATAATAATGCCAAGATTAGTTATCCCCTGGAAATAAGATATGAAAAATAATTGTAAGTGTGCTCTTCCTTGAAAATTTCTTCCTCATTAGTATTTATTCTGCCTTATTGCTCTTCTTTTATCATCATTCTTCAATCCTGATGATGGATCCCACTTGGGATTTGAAACGTTGGTATAAAAATGTTCATACTGTGGATTCTCCGATCACTGATTCAAAAAAAAAAAAAAAAAAAATTGTAAGTGTGTTATAGAGGAGAAAATATATAAACATAAGGTGACATTAACGCTTAAAGAATAAGTAGAAAACCATTGCTCAAAACAAATAAGTAACTTAAGAGAACACTCCATTCATAAAAAGGAACCACAAAACAGTATAAAAGGACATTAGATACAAAGTATAAGTGGAATAAAGAACTATTAAGTTTAGATTTAAAAATTAAACAAATTTTACCTGGAAGAGGGATTCCTTAGTGAGTTATATTAAACATATAAATAGACATACTAGCATGTCTTGATCTTGAGAATGTAAAAGAGAAAGCAAGGTATATATTGGAAACAAAACAAGATATTAGAGGAAAAGATCTTGTGCTTAAATAAAAAGTTACAGTATTGTGGATCTTTTGCACCTAATCATTGTAAATGTGCAATCATATGATTGTTAGAGTGTAATTTTATTTATTTATTTAATTATTTTAGTGTGGTTCACGAACACCTTGGTCAGTGAGTGGTCGCTACGTCCACGGAAAAATCTGGGCTAATCGCCCCTCGGTCTACTGGCAAGACCTAACCCTAAGGGCTTTGAGCAAAATCGACCCTATGACCTCCCGATGGCGAGGCACGGTTTTTTACCAACTGAGCTAACCCTTGGGGCTTTTGTTAAAGTGTAATTACATGGGTCAAAGAGAGTATTAGTAGTAAGATATTTACTCTAAATAGTTAGTTAAAAAAAGAAAAAGAAAAAGAAAAACATATGTAGTAGAGTAGGTTCGTTACATTGTTATCTCAAGCCACTGTTGAGGGTACATGATACCTCTTAAAACTCCAAATTTTCCATTCTTCTTGCTCTAATACCATATTATTTAGGCCGAAATCAACATTCTAAAGTTCTCATATCAATTTCCCCATCAGCTTACTATTAATTTATGAATGTATAAAACATGATAGTGCAAGCTTATGTACACACATTTAAAAAATTCATAATTAAATATGCAGACTTATACATACAAATAGAACAACATTCAATTCATAATATAAATGCATTAGTTCAAGTATTTTAACCAACCTCTACTCTTCTACAAACTTGAATTGTTGCATTGATCCTCCCTGTGTCCTTATATCCTACATGGGGTGATTCTTTCTCCCCTCCGTCAAGATCAAAGATTTTCATTCCCTGATCACTTCCTTTCCCAAGTCCTCCAATTTGTATCCCTCATGATTTGTGAAGAAACTCATTGAAATAACTGAGGTCATTGTTTAGTCCTCTCACTCTCGTAATTTGGCACTTTGACTCACTGAAAAATGGCTTCATAGGTCAATTGATAAGGATCTAGCCTTCCCCCAATGTTGTAGTTAACTAGATCGAAAAATATTAAAGGCCCTTGATTGAAGACCACTTCTCATTATCCTTCTATGGTTATGGATTCTTTGCTTTCCTCTTCGACGACAAGGAAGATAGGGACCTCATTTTCCACAATGGTATCTACTTCATGGGTTGTTGAGGTATGTATCTGAATCAATGTATACATGAATTTAATCCAAATAAGGATATTCCTTATATTGTCTTATTGTGGGTTCACCTCCCTTACTTACCCTTGCAATGTTGGAATAAAGACGTGGTTAAAATTACTGGTAATGATTTATATAAGTATATAGAGTAAGCAAAACGAGGGGATAAACATTAGTCTTGTACCCTAATCCGTGTAGAAGTCGATCTCCAATTTTTTTTTTGTTGAAAGCCATTGATATAGCCCTTGACTCTTGAACTTATCTTTATCAAGTGGACTAATATGAGTAACTCCCTTTCAAGTGCAAAGTATGTCATGAATATGGTCACTTTGCCAATAATGGAACTAAATTGGTTTTGAAGACTCCCAGGCTCAAAATGAAGATAAATTCCCATGGAAATAGCCTAGAAGAAATAGAGCCCCATCCCACCCACCATTCCTTCCGCCACCCTTCCCCCCCCCCCCCCCCCCAAAAAAAAAAAAAAAAACTAAAAAAGAATACCCTCCCTTTTGTTAGCTCTATCCCATCATTTTCTTGCTCTCCTCTCTCTAGTGTTGGTCCCTCTTCTAAACCCCTTCTCATCCTCACTCTAGTACTATTGGCTTTAAACCCTATCTAAACCCAAACCATAATTATGATTTTTTTCTTCCATGCCCATTAAGAATCTCCTAATGCAACTCTTGTATATCCTTCTCAATATGTTAAAAAGAAGGAATCGTTGCACGAAGACAACCTTGAATTTTTTCCATCATATCCTTCTCAATATGTTGAAAAGAAGGAATCGCTACACGAAGACAACCCTGAATTTTTTCCATCTTTAGAAACTATAGGATTAGATCATGAAGAGGAAGTAGACTACACCATCAAGAAACCAAAGACAATTTCCATATCTGAATAAGGGTGAAGGATGATATTTATATGAGGAGAATGATAAAGAGGCTACTCAAACCAAATCAACCATGAAATGTGGGTGCATAACCAATAAAGTGAAGAGAGAGGAAATGATAAACAAGGAGAAAAATATTGAGATACAAACTTTGTTGGACAAAACCCTTTGGGCGGACATGATATCGACACAAAATTAGTCAAGCACCCATCCTCCAAAGGGAGGAATCCCTAAAATCCCCACTAAATTATGAATTTGACTTCTTGGAATTGCATGGGTTTGGGAATCATATACAAATTTGACATAGTAAATGGATGGATAATGTCTGTAAGACCCCAATTTTTCCCGCTCCAGGAGACAAAAATAAAGTATTATGAGATACTTTGGGAAATCACACATTTGTGGCATTCTAGCTTGTGCAATGCTACCATTTCTTGGGCACTACTACAAATAGGACTAATTTCCAACGACATAGTTTGACAATATCGTCCATACTATTGCAAATTACAAAAAAAACGTCATTTTAAAAAATGTGTAAAGTACCCATGCTCATTGGCATTCTGATGGTGGATCATATGGCATTGTAATTATGACACTAGATGTATATGGCATCTATCTTCTGACACAAGAAATTGATGGTTACGTGATTGTTTATTTGACTGGTCATCTTTGACTTTGACTAGTCAACGAACATCATAATTCCAACGATAAATAAATATATAAATATCTCACATGTAAGAGATGTTGCAACATATTTTCTATAAGTACAATAATTCTAAAAGGTTATAAGGTATTTTTCGCAAGTGAAAAACAAATTTTGTTTTATATATATATATATATATATATATATATATATATATTTGCATTACAAAAATATAATACTAGATCTAGTTACACGACCGCTTAGTTTTATCAACATAATCATCACATAATTTTTTTGTTGTTGGGAAGGATGTCAACAAACATTAGATGGGGAACTAATTGGTGAGGGGTCAATGATATATCCCTTGCACTCTTTGTGGGCGCACACGCCCACGAAGGATTTCATAAGATACAACTAATAAACATTGTAGGAAGAATGGGCACATTGAAGGGGGGAATGAATATCATCTGATGGTAAGCTATTTATGAATCATTATATATATTTTCTTTATATTAATCATATTTGTAAAAAAAAAATATTATTATAATATTTGTTCTGTAGACAAATTTCACATAATTATTTGTAATTATTATAAAGTCAAGGTGTTGTTAATTTTTCTTAGGGAAATATTGTTCTTTGCTATGATAGTTGCATTTCGTCATAAATACATTAAGTTCACCCCCATATCATCATTACATTTTTTAGATCTACACCATTATACATCAACATATGTAATTACATAGAAAGAAACAACATCACCATCATCATCAATGCAACGGATATAAAAGGAATAGTAGAAGAAAGCATGCACACATATAGACACATCAGGTTTGGCCTGAGACTAGGGAAAAACTAACTATGGGAAAACCCTTGCAAATCTTATTCTTCTTAGATTTCCATCAAATGACATAGCAAAATAGAGTACAATGATCCATAACTTTGACTATGCAGCAAAACAATAATGATCTCTATGAAACAGATCTAATCATGCTAGGAATCAGAACCCTCATATTGATGGTTGTAATGCGTTGTCACAAACTGATGTCAACTGTTGTATATTGTTGTCATTGTGTTGAACACTACTGAATATTTTTGTATACTGTTGTCACTATGTCGAACACTGTTGAATACCGATGTCACTAATCACTGAAGTTGACTGAACCCAAGATTTCAAAACCTAGATCTGAACTTGGGTCGCTCTTACCAAATTTTCTGTGTGCGACTAAAACTTCAAGGTCGCTCTCATGAATACAGTATGCAAATGACTCTGATTGCAGATTCACTCCCTGGAGGTCTCTATGTGTGTGACTCTGGCACTGAACCACAAAGGCCCAAATTTGTTCCCTTGTCGATTTGTGCGAGCGACCGACAAGCCAAAGTCTCACCCTTTCTGAGTTGTGCTAGTGATCGAGACGACATGGTCACTCCCAAGGCTCTGTACTAACGTCCAAGGGTCTATAGGTGCTATAATAGGCTTGTGTGCTAGCGATCAGGGACCAGAATGCCCTGTTCTATGCCAGCGACCGAGATCTAGAAGACCCTAACCCAGAGTGAACCTTCCTCCTGTAATTTCAAACCCTTGAGCGATATCCTTTCATCGAACCTGTGTGAACCAAGACAAAAGAGAACAGAAGATGTGTCCAAATGATCTTGAGGTATATTCTATTTATATGATTTCCTAAGGGGTAACTTGGGGTTAAGACTGAACCAAGCAGTTACTCATGGTTAGGGCCGACCCATTCCATAATACATGTGTGAATAAAATAATTCATAATTCAACTTCCTCTTAACCAAATTGGGTGATCTTTAGGTCGATTTTGGTCCTCTCGAAAAGAGAAATCTAATGAAATCATTATCTTGGTCATTTGATATGTCCAAGGTGGAATTTTACCGCAGTTGCAAAAATTAACACTCCCTCTCAACCAGGAGAATTCCACCTGCCAATATATGTCTATCAAACAATATGTCATTCTGGAATCTTCGGGTGTCATCACGAATCATCACAGTCATGTAGTCGTCATGCCATGTCCATCTCAAGTGTCTCATCATAAAAAATCATCATTTTACATCTCGATCTATCCTTTGCTTATCCATGTTTATCTCTTGATTATTCATGATTGTATGTTGATCATTCTCGAATCTAGAAGAAGAAGAATTTGTTACCGGAGAGGAGCTCAAGCTACCACCCTCTATCCATCAAGATGTTATCTGGAATCTCTACTAGCGGGCTGAAACCCGGAATATCATCATCAATCATCATCGGAGAGCATATCATCAAGGAGCACATCTCAGTCTAGGACCACATCGGGGAGCAATAACTTCCACCCATATTGAGAAATAGGATAACTCATCACATGGGGAGTACACCCTCGACCCTGGAATTTCATCAGGGAGCTTACCCTCAACTGGGAATCATATCAGGTTACTCAACCCATCCTATTTCCTACTGATCCTCCCATCGATGACCCAGAATAGTCATGTGATAGAACAACTGCATCATAATTGACTTGGGTTGCACACCCCAAGTACATTCTCAACTTTTTGGCCAAAACGAGGAGCAATATTCCCATCAATATGGCCTTCTTAAGGGTATGATTCCAATTGGGGTATACTTTGCAAAGACCAAGAGGGGAGCAGCATTCTCTGACCCTATAAAGATAGGGTAGCAACATTCTTCTACCCTGGGTAACAAATAGGGTAACGCCTTATTGTATAGATATCCCTCAACCCTAAGAGCCCTTTATCTCAATTCCTCACCCTAGGAGCTCAAGTAGTGTAGGAAGAGTTTTCTCAGTGTCCTCGATCAACACTGCTTTCATCATTAGCTTGTCTCAATAACATTTGTTTCCTATTCATATAGAACATCAAATCAAATATCATGGCAGATCGTATATAATCATATGAATCGCAAAAGGATACCATAATCATCCTCCCTCTCACGGAGGTGCCAATCAGAAGCATGAGCTTGTTTCGAACAACCACACAGTCTCAATATATGAGAGTATCTTGGTCCCAACTATAAATATGGGAATTACTTCCAATCGGATCATCACAATATATCCATGGTATCCATGTCATATTCAGATCATGCTTGAGCAACTTTCTAAGGAGCTTCTGTATCATGCCTCGCAGCTAGCCATGCTAGAAACATCATGATCAACCTCGGTCATCTTATGGAACTCTCATCCAAGATATCATGGAAGATTGCATACTAAAGAAACATCCAAATGTGCTTATCAACAATAATATCAAATATAAAAAATACATCTATGCAAATACATATCATAGGAGAAATATCACATTCTCAAAATAGAACACCTCATGCAGATATTTAAAAGCATGCTTGGAGGCCACTCTATGTGAGTGAAGCTACTCACTCATGAATTTATTAAGGTTCTATGCACATCATATGCATGTTCAAAACGGAACATCAATTCTTCAACCATTGGATGCCATATCGAGTTCAATAACATCTTGAACTTCAAATCAAAGTATCTAAGGATTTTCATTTTCATTATTCAAAACATTTTCCAATAGCTTTGCAATATGGAATTTCTTTCCCAAATTCCAGAAATCGATTCATCATGCCATGATACATTATTTTGGGCTTCATAAGCCATATCCCTCTAATTAGATCATCATAGGCTCATAACCTATCACAATTAGATCATGAGGATATAAAACCAAAACCATAATCAATATCAAATCCATACCTTGGAACCCTTCATCTTGACTTCATCAAAAAACTATCAAATCTAGACATATCTGGATAGAAATTCTCTAAGCATAATGCCTTGCTAAGCTAACATTATCATCCTTACATAACTCAATGTTGTACCATCAACAATAAAGTCAACTCATCAGAGTTTAGAAGCCAGATCACAACCATTATCAAAGTTATCATTATCATAGTATTAATACTTTCAACCAGGGGATAGGTGGAGCTCATATCAAGCTCATATCAAATCATGACTTCATCATGCCAACAAGTTGTAACCAGTCATGCAATCTCAATCCGAAATTTATCAAGTCATTCTCATAAGCATTACATAAATCATTTATGTCACTAGGTGAAATATATACATCAAGGATGAGTCATGCAGGTTCCAATTTTTTCATGCCAAATCACAACTATCATTACTTCAACCAATTTTCTAAGAAAAAGGAGGCAAATATCCAAATAAGTCATCATGCCCACATATTATCGATAGCAGGGCAAGTCAATAATCATCAAATAAAATCACTAGACATCAGATCAAGTCCAAATTTCTATCGTAGAGAGATCTATAGTCAAAGCAAATCTCAATCATCAATTCAAAGTTATTGTCAAGCATCATGAAAAACACTTTTCATGCCAACCTTTTGTAGCACAAACATAGCGACATATCTATATGTATGTCCCAGTCACCTACAAACACAAGTTTAATATGCATGTTAATGTTATGGAAAAAATTCAAGATTTCCTGCTAGCAAATCTTGTTGTTATTTGCAATACATTTGTGGTACTGACATCTTCCAGGTGACCACCTGATTTCATGCACAATACTTCATTATATGATCAACAATTTAACTCAATAATTTCATAAATCAGATAACAGTGGCAAAATATGTCAGGAACATCATGATCCAAAGTTCAAATATCTTTAGAAATCTTCAAATGATGATCAACAACAGTGAAACCTCTGGTCGCTCTCTTCAGGTTAGCATGGGATTGACTTTAGCTACCTAGACGCTCTCTAGGCCTTAGCATGCATGCATCCAGAGACGAAATATCCTAGCTCTGTGATTGCAACCAGAGCATAAACCCTAATTTCTATGTGGGCTTCAGATCTAAGACTCTCTTGCAAATCAATACTGTCAGATACACATAAATCATACTTCAATAACATGAAATACAAATAGTAATAAGGCTAAGAATCTCGAGAAGAGATTCTCCCTATGACTAGGGATTTGCATCATTCATCTTCATTCATGTAAGAAACCTATCTCTACTTGAGTCATGCAACAATAGATCTATTATATCATAAACATATGGTTATCAACATCATGACATCAATCTTTCATCAATGGTTAGACTCAAAGCAGCAGATAGATGCATCATCATATCTCAAAGATTATGAACGCAATAACATTTTTTGTCAAGTCACTACATCAAGTTACCGCATCCAATTTAACCACATGCTATCAAGAGAAGACCATAAGAAGTAATAGGTATAGAATATCAATCTTACACTTATACCTCTCAAATCAAGGTTATCACGCTCTTCATGACCAATGAGATCAAATCAAGTCATTCAATGAAACTTTACCAAAAACAACAAGAGTGTCAATCTCTATTTCCATATGCCTTCATCATGTTTATCGCAAGCATTATCAGCATAATCCATTGTATAGGATTTAATGAACTATCCTTCTATATGAAATCCATCATGACAAGTATCAAGAGTATAATTTTCTAGAGCCAAGGTGCTAGCCTTCTTTAGGGATCAAGATATCCATCACATAGATCATAGATGTTAGCGAAACATCAAGTGTATCAACGTATCAATACTAGATAGCCTCATATAATTCAATAAGATAAAAAATGTTCAACGTCGGGTGCATCTTTTCATCATAGGAAACATAGATCCAAGTCACTTTCATATGCATGTATGAGCTATTAAAGAAAGAGGCATTCTCATCATACCTAAGGGCTTACCGAGCCAATAGTTGAAACAAAACATACCATGCATACCTTGTGGTGTTCAAATTCCTGAGCACCTACTCCTTAGACATAGGTCACTTGAAGCACTATGTCACCTTTTCATCAAGTACCTCTTTATATCTTTTCATATATGCATCTCAAAATGATCCTCAAGAAGGATCTACTCATCACATCTCATCAAGGAGGTTAGAAACATCCATATACTCAAATACATATGCAGGAAGTACAAGCAATAAATATAATAATCAGATCCATAATTCTATCAAGTGAGAAACATCATAAGTCAAGAAATACTTATCTTCAATGAGAAGTGATCCTCTCCTTCTTCATGATCCATCAATGTCCACGGTCCATATACCAATGTTGTCTTCACGTATCCAACCAGATCTGCTAGGAATTATTCCATCTAGGGCTTGAGCATCTCCACATTTACTAGTTAGGTTCCATATCTCATGAAGTTTCCGTAAACCAAGGTTTTCTCTTCAACCCCAACCTCATAGAATCCATCAAACCTAAATAATCAAGTTTCCTAGGGTTTTAGAGTTTAGGCTTCTGTGATCCATATCAAGTTTACAAAAGATTTTTCGGCGAAGATCACATGAAACATCATTTGTCGATGCGTTTCGAACCAACCAGTGTGGTTCATCGTCAGGACAAGTTGAAGAAACAGATCCAGCTTAGCAAGTTAAATAGACAGAGCAGAGCCTCCAACGGCTAAAAAGACCAACAGCTACTTTTGACTAGGTACCGGGAACAAAACCCTTTTTTAATAATTTAAGGGAAAAAGTTACCCTAGGGGGACCAATCCCTTAAAATAAAATAAATAAAAATAATTTTATGATAGTAGTTAGTTAAAAATATTAATAAATAATTAAAATATTATGTAAAAATTAATTCATGATAATATTTAGTTAAAAATAAATAATTAAAAAAATTTATAGTTAAGGGAAAAAATTACCCTAGGGGGACCAATCCCTTAAAATAAATTAAATAAAAATAATTTTATGATAATAGTAGTAAAAATTATTAACAAATAATTTTGTGATAATAGTTAGTTAAAAATATTAATAAATAATTGAAATGTTATGTTAAATTAATAATTAAAATAATTCATGATAATAGTTAGTTAAAAATAAATAATTAAAAATTATATTTAAGGGAAAAAATTACCCTAGGGGGATCAATCCCTTAAAATAAAATAAATAAAAGTAATTTAATGATAATATTTAGTTAAAAATTATTAATAAATAATTAAAATTTTATGTTAAATAAAATAAATAATTAAAAACAGTAAGTTAAATCAGATTAGAGGAATTTAAAAACAGGACTATTTTTATATAAATAAATGAATATAAAAGAAAGAGAAGGTATGAATGAAAAATTAATATAAGTCAACTAAAAAAAAAAAAAAAAATAAAATAATAAAAAATTAAAAATAAAAATAAATAAATAATTAAAAATAAATAAATAAATAAATAAAAAAAAATTAATAAATAAATAAAAATAATAAATAAATAAATAAATCAAAATCAAATAAACTAAACTAAAATAATAATAATAATAATAATAAAGAACGACTAGGACGAGAGTGCTGGGACCCAACACCGACTGATTTTCCAGCCATCATCTCTATTGAGATTACTCGGCCTCTTTTCAATCTCAAGCGCCTCCCTAAATTTCCGATGATGGAAGTGCGAAACCTTAGCAATAACACTAGCTTCCTCAATATAAACATGATGATTGGTTTTCTCAGCATGCTTAGCTAAAGCGGAAGACTTAGTTCGCCTATGCTTAAGGTCTGTTGCATGCTCACTAATCCTCTGATTAATGGAGCGACCAGTTTCCCCAATGTAGGGGGTCCCACAGGAACAGGGGATCAAGTACACACCTTTCATATCTTTAGTGTCGATAGGATCCTTCGCTGATCGGAGGGACATGCGAATGGTGTTCAGGGGCCTAAAGGTCACAGGGACACTATGCGTCCTGAGAATCCTACCAATCTTATCAGTAGTCCCCTGAACATACGGAAGATGGACACCTGGAACTCGCTCCTTTGGTTCTCGTTGAGACAGCGAATTCTTAGAAGCTTTAAGTGTTAAGTTATGGTATGTTCTATGCTTATAACAATTTACTTCTTTTTCTTATTATATTCCACCGATTAGCAATCACATGTACATAAAGTAAAGTGCAGATAGAACATTAAACGATCGACAGAAAACAAGCCAAGACAAGAGACACAAGATGTGGCGGCTAGCGAGGGACAAACCCCACAATGTGTGGGGAAACCCTTTGATCAAATCTTCTTTTATCTTCAATAATTCAGCAGAGAGAAATAGTACAATAAATCTGATTCATATCAGCAGTAGCAAACCCTAGATCAGTAGCATCAGCATTAGCGGTTTCATTATCAAACTAGGGTAGACCATATCTCACAAACCGACAGTCGGATTGACTTCATTCCACCACCAAAAGTTTCGGCTTCCAGAGGAGGTTCAGATGAACCTACATCGTAGTTCAAATGAGGAGATATTCTAGGCCACGCAAGTCAATCTTTACTTCTGCAGTTGCAGCTTCAGTTTTAGCAGTTTCCGGCTTCAAACTAGGGCAGCGATATCTTGCAAACCGTTCGTTGGATTGACTTCATTCCACCACCAAAAGTTGCGGCTTTCAAAGGAGGTTCAGATGAACCTACAGCGCAGTTCCAAAGAGGAGATCTTCTAGGCCACGCAAGTCAATCTTTACTTCTACAGTTGCAGCTTCAGTTTCAGCAGTTTCCGGCTTCAAACTAGGGCAGTCGATATCTTGCAAACCATTCGTCGGATTGACTTCATTCCACCATGAAAAGTTTCGGCTTTCAAAGGAGGTTCAAATGAACCTACAGCGCAGTTCTAAAGAGGAGATATTCTAGGCCACGCAAGTCAATCTTTACTTCTGCAGTTGCAGCTTCAATTTCAGCAGTTTCCGGCTTCAAATGTGTGAGAGAGAGAGACCCATTTCAGCACAGTAGAGAAGAGACTCATATCTGCACAGTAGAGAGAGAGAGATGTGATGAGATGAGTAGTCCAAATGAGGAAAATTACACTTATATTTATACACAACGTTGGTGGGTGAATAGATGCGACTGTTGGGCTTCTGAGCCTACATGAGTGGTAGGTCGGCTTGATAATAATTCCATAATCAAAATAAATTCATGTCTCCATGAATACTTATCGGAATTGGATGATCTTTATATCAATCCTACACCTCTCGAAGAGAGGAATCTAATAAAAATATTATTAGCCATGAATAAGATGACCCACATGAAGTTTTGCCCTGGTTTCCAATTTTAACACTCCCTCTCAACCATGGAAAACTTCATCTGCAATCTATCTATCGGTCGTTACTATTCATCCATCAAATGCACTGCCTTGTACAGCCTGACCCTTGCCCTGCTCTGCTCTATTTTGCCTGTTCTGCTTTGTCTTGTTCTGCCCTGCACTGATCTGTACTATTTTGTTCTGTTCTGCTTTGCTCTTGCATTATTCTGTTCTACTCTGCTTTTGTCCGAATTATGAAGAAGAAGAAATGATCGAGGATGTATCATACTGACTCAAAGTCAGTCTCAGAGTATGTACCACTGGTCCCAGACCAGTCTCAACCAACCCAAAGTCAGTGTCATAGTGAGTACAGCTCCAATGGTCCCAGACCAATATCATCCTCCACTGACTCAAAGTCAGTCTCAGAGTATGTACCACTGATCCCAGACCAGTCTCAACCGACCTGAAGTCAGCGTCATAGTATGGTACAACTCCTACCACTGGTCCCAGACCAGTATCATTGATCCCAGATCAATGGAGGTCATCCTAGCGTAGGGAGTACGGTAGTTACAACGATGCGTCCATCGGTACTACTATGGTCCCTAACTTCATTTCCCTACTCATTGATCAGATGAGAGGTACTTACCATGAGTCCCAGACTGCATGGGTAGGATGCCTTGACAGGAGAACTAATCAATCCTGTCCTCACAGGAGAACACATCAATCCTGCTACAAACGCCATGGAGAACACATCAATCCAGGCTGCCATGGAGAACACATCAATCCAGGCCTCACAGGAGAACTAATCATCCTGCTACACAGGAGGGCGAATCATCCTGTTCCACAAGAGAGCGAATCATCTTGTCCCACAAGAGAGCGAATCATCTTATTCTAGTGTGCACCACCAGGGGAGGGTGAGTCACCCTGTGGTCATATGTTGCTCCAGTAGGAACCACAAGCCCTTAGAGCTCCCAGAGCTCAATGTATGCAACATGTAGGACCCTTGTACAAAGGTTTCTTGCCGACTCCAAGTCGTTTTGGAAAATCACAGATTAGATCTTTCCTCGGGGCTTTGACAAGGTGTATCAACCTGTACATCATCTTAATGTGATGGAGATTCCTTGCTCATCAACTTACCATATCCCAGATGATGTCTATCTGCTGGAGCAATCGAAAAATACGGGATTCCTCAATAATCGAATCCCACCTCTGGTTGTTATAGAGAATCACAATGGTATCCAATGTAAATCCAAACAGCTCACTGAAGAGCTTTCGCAACCAGACTGCCTCACACGAGGTCATGCTAGCAACAGTATATCCTGCTTCAGCGGTGCTCAAAGTCACCGACTTCTGCTTCCTGCTCATCCAGGATATCGAAGCAGATCCCAAGGTGAAACAACACTCGGAAGTGCTCTTATGGTCCACCACATTGCCTGCCCAATCAGCATCAGTATATCCAAGTAGTCTCACATCTTTGACAGTGTATCTTAACCCATTGTGCCACGAAGATATCTCAGAAGATTCTTGGCATCAATCCAGTGAGGCTCAACCAAATATGAGCTCACAATGCTAACTGCAAAGCATATGTTCGGATGGAGGTTCACCAAGAACATCAATGCGAATGAGTTTATGAAACTTAGAGGCATTTCCCAAATCTGGTTCGACATCACTACCATATAACTTTTAAAAGTTAACATCCTCGAGGTAGTCACAGGCTTGCAGTCCATCATACCAAATCTTTCCAATATCTTTACCACATATTTTCCTTGAGATAGGAAAATTTCCCTTGGCTTCTGCCACACTTCAAGTCCTTGGTCCTTCATTTCAAATTCAGAAGCCATCTCCCTCTTACATTTGTGAATGAGAGGGTTTGCACCTGTAGAAAGAGGTCATCCACATGCAACACCAGTATGATAGGCTTTTCATCTTCAACCTTAAAGTAAAGGTTAGGATCGGCTTCACTCCTAGTGAATCCCAACTTCATCAAGTAGCTATCGATCCTCTCATACCATGCTCGGGGTGCTTGCTTAAGCCCATAGAGAGCCTTCTTCAACCTGCATACATGAGATTTTCAATCATAAATCTCAAATCCTTCGGGTTGCTCCACGTAGACCTCTTCTTTGATCGAGCCATGCAAGAACGCAGTCTTGACATCCATCTGATGTAGGTTCCATCCTTGTGAAGCGGCAAGGGCTATGATCGAGCGGATGGTCGTATATCTGGCAACAGGTGCAAATATCTCATCATAGTCTATACCTTCCTTTTGGGAGAAACCTCGAGCAACAAAACGAGCCTTATACTTTTCCGTGCTTCCATCTGCTGCATGCTTTATCTTGTAAAGCCATTTGGAAGTAACAACAGTCTTGTCCTGGGGTCTGGGAACTACTTCCCAAACATCATTCTTTATGATAGACTCATATTCTTCGGTCATAGCATCCTTCCATACTTGATGCTTGACGGCATCTGAGAATGACGAAGGCTCATTTTGTATGATCGTGCTCATGATGGTCAGGTATCCTTGATACCTATAAGGTTTCTTACTTTCACGAAAGGTTCCTCGGGGTGCAGCATGTCCTTCAGCATCATCAAGTAACCCCTTAAGCCATGAAGGCCTCTTCCTAGAAGAGGAAGGCTCATATGGATGAGGATCAATCAGATCCATGGGTTCTTCTACATCAGGCATTGATTCATCATCCTTTTCTTTCGGTTCCCTGGTGTCGGCTTCTTGAGAGCTACTCAAAGTCAGTAGATTGTCCACCTTGCTGAGAGCCATATCTTTGTCAAAGGTGACATCATGACTAATCACGACTTCCCTTTGACCGGTGGTGAACATTTCTTCAGGAGTTTAGGAACCCAATGCTTGATGAGGGCATCGATTTTGTACATATACAGTGGTGATTGTAGTTTCAGCCCATAGAAACTTAGGAAGACTTTGATCATGTAGCATGGCCCGGACAGCTTCCATAATTGTGCGGTTCTTCCTTTCTGCCACACCATTTTGTTCAGGAGTATATGGTTTAGTAGTCTCCCTCTTGATGCCAGCCTCTTTACAAAAATCATGGAACTCATTAGATTCATATTCAGTCCCATTGTCAGTTCTTAAGATCTTGATCTTCTTTTCGGTTTGATTCTCGATTAGGGCTTCGAAGTGTCGGAACCAAGGGAACACTTCATCCTTCTTTTTCAAGAAGTATATCCAGGTCTTTCGAGAATGGTCATCTGTAAAAGTGAGATAATATGAGTATCCTCCCAAGGAGTTCACAGGCATCATACCTGATATGTCTGAGTGAACTAGATGTAATATATCGAAGGTCTTGCTTTGACTTGAAGGGAATGGTCCCCTTTTGAGCTTTCCTTCGGCACATCTTGGACATACACCTTCTTTCTCTACTTGGAATTCAGGCATCCCTGTTACCATCTGTCTTACATCGAGTAGAGTTTTGTAATGAAGGTGGGAAAACCTCTGATGCCAAAGTTCGGACTGAAGCGTTGTGTCACAAGACATGACACCTAGCGGACTTCCACTGACTTGATATAAAGAATCAACTCGAAACCCAAGAGTGAAAGCATCTTTAACATTATTTTTCCATATGCGTACCTTACCATCGCTGAAGGTTACCTTATAGCCTTTGTCTTCCATTGCCGAGATGGATACCAGGTTCTTTTTGAGATCAGGTACATATAATACATCTTGTAAGTGAATCATATTACCTTGATTCAATTTAAGAGAAACATTGCCTACACCTTTCACTGGGTATTTCATGTCATCTCCAAGGACAATTTCTAGGTTAGTTTCTTTCTCTACCATATTATAGAGTACTTCTTTGTAACCAATGAAGTGTCTTGAGGCACCACTATCAATGAGCCAAATTCCCATTGAGTCCGAAGGAGCGGAGGTAGATAGAGCAGCTGGTAGATAATATTCAGCCTGCTTATCGTCAACAGTGTTAGATTCATACCTGGAATTTTTAGCCTTCTTGAATGGTTGCCCTCTTCCTTGATTTCCCGCATTCCTTTTTCCTTTGTTGTTGAATTTTCCATTCCTTCGATTACCATGAGAGGGATTTTGATCATCGTCACAGTGAGAGTCCTTTCTATCAGGGCATTCCCTTGCATAGTGACCTGCTTTATTGCAAATGAAACATCGTCCTTTTTGTCCACCCTTAAATCCAGCCTTTCTTTTCGATTGAGACCCAGAATTATTTCTTTTCTTAGCATGAGAAGAAAAAGCAGCAGGAGAACCTTTAGGCAAGGGCATTTCCTGCTCTTCTACCCTTGTTTGTTCTTGAATGCATCTAGCCATTAATTCTAGGAATTACATTATAGTTCAGAAGAGTAGTCCTGAACACATACCATTCAGATGGTAATCCTCCGAGAGTTGTGAGTGCCATTTCTCTGTCAGTAATGGTTTCCCCAATAGATAGGAGATCGTTCTTGATCTCGGTGATTTTTAAGAAGTATGCTTGCATACTTTCATCTTTACCCTTCTTGATTTCCCTCAACTTATTTCTAAGAAACAAAACTTGATTTGCATCATTAACTTTAAATAAACTCACCAGTCTGTCGTAGATTTCCTTGGAGGTGTCTAGATCAGAGATGTAGGCCACCAATCGCTTGTCAATAGAGTCCCGGATGATCTTCTTTGTTTTGACTTCTCCATTTTTCCATTTGTTCCAGGCAGCAGCAGATGCATTTGATGAAGGCTCAACAATATTGTCTCTTACATGGTCCAGCACTCCTTGATCTTCAAGGGTTAGATCGATAGACATCTTCCATCCGTGATAGTCAGCTTTCTCACGGAGCTTGTCTTCGGCAGGAAAGAGTGTTGAGGACCCCATAGTTCTTTTAGGATAGCCTTGCCAATCTTCTCTTCAATGATTGCTCTTGCTCTTGCTCAGGCTTTGTCTTCACCTCAGCTCCGATACCATGTTAAGTTATGGTATGTTCTATGCTTATAACAGTTTACTTCTTTTTCTTATTATATTCCACCGATTAGCAATCACATGTACATAAAGTAAAGTGCAGATAGAACATTAAACGATCGACAGAAAACAAGCCAAGACAAGAGACACAAGATGTGGCAGCTAGCCAGGGACAAACCCCACAATGTGTGGGGAAACCCTTTGATCAAATCTTCTTTTATCTTCAATAATTCAGCAGAGAGAAATAGTACAATAAATCTTATTCATATCAGCAGTAGCAAACCCTAGATCAGTAGCATCAGCATTAGCGGTTTCATTATCAAACTAGGGCAGACCATATCTCACAAACCGACAGTCGGATTGACTTCATTCCACCACCAAAAGTTTCGGCTTCCAGAGGAGGTTCAGATGAACCTACAGCGCAATTCAGATGAGGAGATCTTCTAGGCCACGCAAGTCAATCTTTACTTCTGCAGTTGCAGCTTCAGTTTCAGCAGTTTCCGGCTTCAAACTAGTGCAGTCGATATCTTGCAAACCGTTCGTCGGATTGACTTCATTCCACCACCAAAAGTTGCGGCTTTCAAAGGAGGTTCAGATGAACCTATAGCGCAGTTCCAAAGAGTAGATCTTCTAGGCCATGCAAGTCAATCTTTACTTCTGCAGTTGCAGCTTCAGTTTCAGCAGTTTCCGGCTTCAAACTAGGGCAGTCGATATCTTGCAAACCGTTCATCGGATTGACTTCATTCCGCCACGAAAAGTTGTGGCTTTCAAAGGAGGTTCAAATGAACCTACAACGCAGTTCCAAAGAGGAGATCTTTTAGGCCACGCAAGTCAATCTTTACTTCTGCAGTTGCAGCTTAATTTCAGCAGTTTCCGGATTCAAATGTGTGAGAGAGAGAGACCCATTTCAACGCAGTAGAGAAGAGACTCATATCTGCGCAGTAGAGAGAGAGAGATGTGATGAGATGAGTGAGTCCAAATGAGGAAAATTCCTCTTATATTTATACACAATGTTGGTGGGTGAATAGATGCGACAGTTGGGCTTCTGAGCCTACATGAGTTGTAGGTCGGGTTGATAATAATTCCATAATCAAAATAAATTCATATCTCCATGAATACTTATCGGAATTGGATGATCTTTATATCAATCCTACACCTCTCGACGAGAGGAATATAATAAAAATATTATTAGCCATAAATAAGATGACTCACATGAAGTTTTTCCCTGGTTGCCAATTTTAACATTAAGGAAAGCCCTCTGACCCATGAATCTACTATAACCATTCTCAACAAAGACATCAAGGAGATGAGATTTTTCTTTCTCAAAACTCTTCTTATCCGAGATCCTTAGAGCCCGAGTAGCAAGGGTATTGAGAACACCCATCTTTTGAGCCGGGAAACTTGTGACCTTTAGGCCCCTGAACACCATTCGCATGTCCCTCCGATCAGCGAAGGATCCTATCGACCCTAAAGATATGAAAGGTGTGTACTTGATCCCCTGTTCCTGTGGGACCCCCTACATTAGGGAAACTGGTCGCTCCATTAATCAGAGGATTAGTGATCATGCAGCAGACCTTAAGCATAGGCGAACTAAGTCTTCCGCTTTAGCTGAGCATGCTGAGAAAACCAATCATCATGTTTGTATTGAGGAAGCTAGTGTTATTGCTAAGGTTTCGCACTTCCATCATCGGAAATTTAGGGAGGCGCTTGAGATTGAAAAGAGGCCGAGTAATCTCAATAGAGATGATGGCTAGAAAATCAGTCGGTGTTGGGTCCCAGCACTCTCGTCCTAGTCGTCCTTTTTTATTATTATTATTATTATTATTTTAGTTTAGTTTATTTGATTTTGATTTTGATTTTGATTTATTTATTTATTCTTATTTATTTATTTATTATTATTTATTTATTTATTTTTTATTTTTTTTATTTATTTATTTATTTATTTATTTATTTTTATTTATTTTTTTTTTTTTTTTAAGTTGACTTATATTAATTTTTCGTTCATACTTTCTCTTTCTTTTATATTCATTTATTTATATAAAAATAGTCCTGTTTTTAAATTCCTCTATTCTGATTTAACTTATTGTTTTTAATTATTTATTTTATTTAACATAAAATTTTAATTATTTATTAATAATTTTTAACTAAATATTATCATTAAATTATTTTTATTTATTTTATTTTAAGGGATTGGTCCCCCTAGGGTAATTTTTTCCCTTAAATATAATTGTTAATTATTTATTTTTAACTAACTATTATCATGAATTATTTTAATTACTAATTTAACATAACATTTCAATTATTTATTAATATTTTTAACTAACTATTATCACAAAATTATTTATTAAGAATTTTTACTAACTATTATCATAAAATTATTTTTATTTACTTTATTTTAAGGGATTGGCCCCCCTAGGGTAATTTTTTCCCTTAATTATAAAAATTTTAAATTATTTATTTTTAACTAACTATTATCATGAATTAATTTTTACATAATATTTTAATTATTTATTAATATTTTTAACTAACTTCTATCATAAAATTATTTTTATTTATTTTATTTTAAGGGATTGGTCCCCCTAGGGTAACTTTTTCCCTTAAATTATTAAAAATGGGTTTTGTTCCTGGTACCTAGTCAAAAGTAGTTGTTGGTCTTTTTAGCTGTTGGAGGCTCTGCTCTGTCTATTTAACTGCTAAGCTAGATTTGTTTCTTCAACTTGTCTTGACGATGAACCACACTAGTTGGTTCGAAACGCGTCGACAAATGATGTTTCATGTGATCTTCGCCGAAAAATCTTTTGTTCCTAGGGTTTTCTTCAAACCCTAGAATTGTTTTAGGTCTCCACCATCCTCTTCTTTCTTCCATCAATGGTGTTATCATCAGGGTGATCTCCATGGATTTTCTTCAACCTGGCTCTGATACCATGTTAATTTTTCTTAGGGCGACATTGTTCTTTGCTATGATAGTTGCATTTCATCATAAATACATTAAGTTCACCCTGTATCGTCATTACATTATTCATATGTACATCATTATATATCAGCATATGCAATTACATAGAAAGAAACAACATCACCATCATCACCAATGCAACAGAATATAAAAGGAACAATATAAGAAAGCATGCACACATATAGAGACAACAGGATTGGTCCGAGACTAGGGAAAATCCACTATGGGGAAAACCCTTGCAAATCTTCTTCTTCTTAGATCGTCATCAAATGATGTAGAAAAAGAGAGTACAATGATCCATAACTTTATCTATGCAGAAAAACAATAATGATATCTATGAAACATATCTAATCATGCTAGGAATCAAAACCCTCATACTGATGGTTGTAATGTGCTATCACAAACTGATGTCAATTGTTGTATATTGTTGTCACTGTGTTGAAAACTACTAAATATTGTCATATATTGTTGTCACTATGCCAAACACTGTTGAATACTGTTGTCAATGATCACTAAAGTTGACTGAAGCCAAGATGTCAAAACCTAGATCTGAAACTTGGGTTGCTCTCATCCAAATTTTCTGTGTGACTGAAACTTCAGGGTCACTCTCATGAATTTAGTATGGGAGCAACTGTCACTGCATAGTCGCTCCCAAGAGGTCTCTATGTGTGTGACTCTGTCACTGAACTGCAAAGACCCAAAGTCGCTCCCTTGTCAAGTTTTGCAAGCGACCGACAAGTCAATGTCTCACCCTTTCTAAGTTGTGCTAGCGACCGAGATGATAAGGTCACTCCCATGGCTACCTGGTGCGAGCAACCGGGGATCATAACCTTCTAATCTACCTTGGAACCCAGAGTTTCTCTCATATGCCTCCATGCTAGCATCCAAGGGTCTATAGTCGCTCTCATAGGCTTGTGTTCTAGTGACCGGGTACAAGAATGCCTTGTTCTGTGCCATCGACCGAGATCTAGAAGACCCTAACCTAGAGCAAGCCTTTCGCCAGTAATTTTGAACCCTTGAGCGAACTCCTTCCGTAGAACCTGTACAAACCAAGACAAAAGAGAAGAGAAGATGTGTCCAAATTACCTTGAGGTCTCTTCTATTTATAGGATTTCCTGAGGGGTCACTTGGGGTTAAGACTGACCCAAGAAGTTACTCATGTGGTTAGGGCTGACCCATCCCATAATACATGTGTGAATAAAATAATCCATAACTCAACTTCCGCTTAACCAAATCGGGTGATATTTAGGTCGATTTTGGTCCTCTCGAAAAGAGGAATCTAATGCAATAATTATCTTTGTAATTTGAGCTATCCAAGGTGGAATTTTACCGTAGTTTCAAAAATTAACATGTGCCCCCCTAGGGACTATGATTCGAATGTGCCAAGTAGTAGTACTAGAAATGATGTTCTACAAGTTGAGGAAAATGGAGAAAGTATTGAAGATCAATATAATGATCCGATGGAAGAAGATGACAATAATAACATAGTTCAAGATGATGGGAAAAATTAATTGATCCAATACTTGTTCGTCGATGAGAACGATGATGATATTTTTGATGCACCTGTGCTAAAGAAGGTAGGGACATCACTTTATGGAGGCTCAAGAGAAAATGTTCTCTCTAATACATTATTGTTGGTGAACTTAAAGGTTTTGAATGGTTTTTCAAACACTTGTATGACTCAAATCCTAAAGTATAATGTAATATGTTTTATTACATGAAGGGTTGATTTTTTCTTCTTTTATTTTAGTGTTAATTAATGTGTAAAATAAGAATGCAATATTTATGATATTCTTGACACTAACTAGTGATTTTTTATGTTGTAATAAATTGTTAAGTGATTTTTTTTACCATCGTCAAATAAGTTACCTCACACATACCGAGATTTATATGTCATTATGAAAGAAATTGGAATGGAGTATCAAGCTATAGATGCATGTCCTCATGATCATATTATATATTATGGAAAACATACATCAAAAACAAATTTCCCACAATGTCAGAGAAATAGATATCGAAGAAATCTACTAACAAAAAGAGTGCCTCAAAAGGTTCTTTTTCATATTCCCATAATTTCATGTTTGCGGCAATTGTTCAAGTGTGAAAGCATAACATAGTTTATGGATGCATGGAAGAGAAGTGGATAAGGTTTTATTTGAATGCCTGTAGATGGTCATGCATTTAGGGAAATTGAGGAAAAATGGTTGCATTTTAAAGATGAACATCGTAATGTTAGGATTTCAATAGAAGTTGATTGTGTTAGTCCATTTGGAGAACTGAGGTTTATTTACTCAATGTGGCCAATTTTTGTTATCAGCAATAACCTTCCTCCTTGGATGTCAATAAAGAGGAAGCACATTATGTTGACAATGATTATTCTAGGTATTTTTTTATATTATTTTTTCATTTTTCTTGTTTGTTTCATAATATGTTATATTTATTTATTTACTTATATGTACATACCATAGCAGTAATTATGTGTAATTTCAAACAATTAGATAAGTACCAAGTTAAAGAAATGAATTTATATATTGAACCTCTTATCGATGAGTTAATGAAGTTATGGGCCAACATCACTATGTATGACATCTGTAAATCAATAGTGCAAAGGCAATTTCAATTCCATGGAATACTTGTATGGAAAATTCTTGATGCCCAAGTACTAACACATTTTTGTGGTATGTGATGTTACATCGCACTTTAATAGTATATAATTTTTTCAATTAGATCATATCATGCATGTTTTCAAAATAATCCTTTCATTTATAATTGACATTAATCCATCTCTTGTAGGACTTCAAACAAAGGGTAAATTTGCATGTCTAGTTTGTGGTCCTAAGATGAAATCTCACCATTCAACAAGTAGGAAAGGAGGTGTTTGATGAGTATAGGAACTTCCTCTCTGAGAACCATAGGTATTGTGCTACTGAAAAACATCTTTTCAATGGGAAATAAAAGACTGGATTAAAACAATGAAGAATGACACCTCATCTATGGAAGTTGGAATACAGTAGAAATCATCATGAAGGACATGATGGGCTTCCACGAGGAATGAAAAGTTATCCCGCTCAATTCATGAGGTTCCCCTACTATGAGCACCTAAAAATAGCTCATTTTTTGATACAATGCATATTGTGAAGAACATGACAAAAACTTTATAGCGTATCATTGATGGTAGGAAGGATAAATAAAAAAATCCTCCAATTTTGTAATGACATTATGGAAGCCAATCATGCCATGAAAAGTGGGATATGATCAAATAATGATGGATACTGAAACAACCTTCCATGGTTATTAAATGAGAAGCAAAGAGATGATCTAGAAGAGGTCACTCAAAGAATCAAATTTCCCATAGGCTTTTCTTCAAACATAAATAACATCTTAATAAAGAAAGGTGAATTTGGTGGGGTAAAAACACATGATTGGCATACCTTCATTAAGGTAATTATTTTGGTATATATTTTTCAATATTGGTATATGTACATCTTTATGGTTTTTTTTTCTACTTTAGATTAAATAAATAATGATTCATTTTTATTGTTATAGTATGTTCTACCTCTATCTCTCCCAGATAACTTTGGAAACGATATCAAACTAGTTATATATGATCTTGGCAAATACATGAGGTAAGTAGCGATTTTTATGCCAAGTGTTTTTCCAATTAGTTGTTCAATTTAATGAAACATGTTTTACTTTTAATGTGATATATTATCTTTTGTTGAAACATGTTATTTTCTTGCATCATTTGTAGATGGTTGTCATTGAAAGAAATACATAAAGACGATATAAAGCATTAGAAGAGAGTATTCCTTGGCTAATGTGGACCTGTACACACAAGGACAATGTGGATGGTGGAGAGGCACTTGAAATCATTGAATTCTTTGGTTAGACAAAGAGCATGTCTTAAGGGTTCTATGGTGGAGGGATATATGGCATATCAATCCATGGTGTATATTAGTTAGTATCTTACTATATTAGTAGCAAATATGTGTGTGGATTGCATTTTGGATGTGAACTCCATAAAAAAAATTGAAGGGGAGCACATGTTGGGGAAAGATAGAACGATGAAAGTGAGAGGTAAGTAAATATTTAATGTGGATATGTGTATGTATGTATATATAGATATATAACTTTTCATTTTTGTGTATATCATACTTATATATTTTTTATTATTTCATCAATTATTAATATTGACCGTGGTAACTAATATTTATTGGTAAATTATGATTTTATGATATAGTTGCTCGAGAGTGGGATTCAATACATTTATACATTACAAACAATCTTGATTGGATTAAGCCATGGATTGAAATATGTGAAAAAAATTATGGCACATTATCATGGGGAGGGGTATTTGTAGTAGTTAGAGAAGCTCATCATGCCCGATATGCCAATCTTAGGTAGATGGAAATTGATTTAACAATTAATGGTTTGAAAGATAAATAGGCAAGCATGTTGTATTTTCACCCTGTAATATTTTATGAAGTTATTTTATAGATATATTAATAATGTATTGAATGCAGGTGTGTTTTTTCATATACTTTCCAAGTTATATGAATATGTTTATTAATTGACAATGCCTTTTTTATGTGTTTGACATATTGCAATTGAAACACCACAATACTATGTCGTACAATGGTCATAAATTTTGTATCAAAAAGTAGGATACAAAGAGAATATTTAATTTATTTTAGGATACCTATAGTCTTCAGGTCACTAATGTTTCCTTTAGAAGTGACACACGCCCACAAGTCTCTAAAAATTGATACTATGGGTATTTGAATGACATACTTGAGTGTGACTTTGATTCCTTGAAATTGGTTCTATTCGACATGAAATGGTACATGATACAAATGAATGAACATGAACCTGGTAGAACTATCATTCAACATGAAAATGGATTTACCATGGCTAATACAAGGTCATTTGAGCCAGGATGAGATCGTTGTGTTCTTCCAAGCCAATGTGAACAAGTCTAGTACTTAGAGGTTCCAGGTAGAGCAAGTTGGTCATATGTTTTTAGATATGATCCAAGAAGAAGGTAAATAGAGTATAATGTATAAAAATAAGATGATATGTTGAAGAGGATGATGATATAGAGTAGCAATTATTTGATCATGCCTCATATCACAAAGATTTTGAAGAAGTTCAAGGAGATGTTTGAGACAATGTTCTCGATGAAGATGATATTGATGATGTACTGTCAGGTGAAGAACCTGAACCAAATGATGAAATTGATGATGATGTTAAAATGGTTAATCATTTCAACTTCACTTTTAAACTGGATGACATAAATGTTGAGTTGGATAAACAAGAATATTAATGATATCGAAATGTTGAAATGCACAAGGCATGTGTTTATATGTTTTTAGAAAAATTGTTCTTTTTCATTTAACTTAAATTTTTGTTTTCTTAGTAATTTCTATATATGCTTGATTTTCACTATGTTCCTTTCAAATAGTTTATAGTAGATAAATTGGGTATTGGGAATATTGAGAGTGATGTGAGGAGGGGGAGGGGCCATATGCACTTCCACCTTCACATGGTTGGCCTTGTTCAATAGAGAATATTATATTATTCTTGAAACCAAGAGAAGCTCATCATTTGAACTAATTTCAAGCTTCTTGTCATGGGTAATACATGACATAATTTATTATACCTCTCTTATGCTCCTACTTCCAATCTCAAAGTATATGAGTCCCCATGATTGCAAAAATGATGGCTAGGAAATAATTATCTGCGTTACCTATCTCAAGTTTATTTTAACCAATTGTCAACCTATCCTAGTTAAGGACCAATCCACCGCTTAAAATTTATTAATAAATAATGGTTGAAATCATGCTCTAATTAATTGACCACACACATAGTGACTTGCAAATGGGGCCCATGTTGAATTTTTTTTCTATTTGTGCTCGTACACACTGAAATTTGACATAGCCATAGACCCCTTTAAATGGTTAAGTAGTGTCAAGTACAACTCACCCTCAAGCCTATTAATGTCCAATAGAAAGCAGAAGTCACATCAAAGAATGTCAAAAAAATTCCATATTGTATAAAGTTCTAATGAAAAAGATAAAATTAAAAATTAAAAAAAAAAAAGACAAAAGAGAAAGGAAGAATGCAAAATATGAAATAAAAACATTGGAGAATTTTATTTGATATATTATGAACTAACCAATGATAGATTGGGAATTATGAATGCGCTAAAGTATAAAAGAAAAAAAGGGCTCACAACAATCACTTTAAACTTGACTATGCACGCCAAAGTTTAAAAGAAAAAATGCATCACAACGATCACTTTAAAACCTACTACGCAAGCCAAATTATAAAAGAGAAAAAGGGGTCACAATGAACACACATCAAAGGAAAATATGCTTGCAGAGCGAAAGTGTACGCTAGCTTGGATCATCATCCATATTCAAAGTTGTCAAAAGCATTTTCCAGATCACTGAATAATTTTGGAGCCCTAACGAAGGTGGATAATTCGAGCCACAACAAACTTGGCATATACCAATTGGTTCGGGCCTTAAATAGGACGAACCCCTAAAATGGGAAGAATCTAAAATTTTCCATGTTTGTTCTGAGCTTGGACTGTTTATACTGACTTTGCTTCAATAGAGAGTAGAGAAAGTAGGGAGGACGATTGAGGAGGTTGTTAGTTGTTCGATATCTACATCATAAAAATGGTATTTCTCATTCCTATTTTGTTTCTATTTTTATTAGTTGGTGTATCGAGGGTTTGATACTGCATAACTAGTTTCCATGCATACTTTACATAGGATTTGAGTGCTAGACTACTCATTGTCGCAATATCTTATCTACACTGCCACAAAGGGCATGCTTTAATTGTTTTAAGTAACTTTTCACAAAGATGATATGTCTCGAATATTAATAAATGTGATTCTTTGTGGACACACCATAATGTCTATCATTCAATCATTGAAGACTTTCCTATGCACACACTAATTGTTCAAATTTTGAGGCTTTTCTCTCACTACTAAGTTGATAGAGCATTGGTTACCACTAGCATAAGCTTGAGTTACTCTCATAACAAATTGGTATCCTAGTAATGATGAACATTTGGTTCCCTATTCATTTTCAAAGGTAAACATAAACCACATACCTTGAGTGAGGTATTATACTACATCAAGGTTCATCAAACATAATCTTATGTGGAGAAGGACATATCCATGTACAAAGAGCTGGGTCCAGATGATGTTCTTCCATTTGGTATTCATGGAGACAAACCTAAAGGTGATATGTTGTGTTACTTTAAGAATGAAAGGGATTAAAAAAACTACAACTCTAGCATAATTACGTAGGACCAAACCATGCTTGTGTTCCAAATGTTTTCTTAATCTAAAATTTCTTTCATGTGGGTTAACAATGCTTATGTTCCAAATGTTTTCTTCCCTAACGCAATCTAAAATTCCTTTCATGTGGGTTAACAATCTAACCTTAATAGTTGATCTATGACTATTATTGAGAGTCTTAATAGTGTACTTTGTGGTCATTCTTATTTGAGTTATCAAAACCAAAGGACCATAACTTCCTTGTTTTAGATCTATTTAGTTGCATCTAACAAAGGTGGACTCGAATTTGTGCTATTTTTTCTTGTTTCATAGTCCCATTTATGGATTCATTTTCTATAAAATAAACTAGGTTTGAAAATTCCATAATTACTCACGTGCATTCTATAGGACTAGTCCTTTATTCCTTGTGTTTTTATGTGTTTATATGTCCATCAATTAAATGTTTATGTTGATACCTATTGTTTAACATGTTTTTAAAATATTTCACAACTCTAATTATATTATTATGTGGTAGGTTGATCCACGTGGAAAAGGACCTCCACAGTCAGATGTAAACGATTAACAATTTTGATTTACATTTAATGTGAAACATTGATTATTAGCTCATATAATCGAAATAATAACTTTTGTTTTGTTGAAATATGTAGTTTGATCCCTATGATGATGATGGTTTCTTAATGAAGGGACTTGTGGTCATCCCCCAACCTTGAGGTCATAATAACAAAGCATATGAAGAAAACAAACAAACAAATTATGGAGTTGATTTACAGTAGGGATCAAAGTCCTGCAACTAAGGCTAGGATCAAGGAATTGAACGAAGATCTTAATACATACAAGGTAATAACCATATTTTAAAGTGATTTTTTATGTCATAAGTTCAATTATGAAAGAATATTTTTTTAACGTTTACATTATCTAATCGAAAAATCATTTTCTTTCTTATGTAGGGTTATTTAGCGACACTTTGTTGTGTACATTAGTCAGGTGATCCTCAGCTTAGTGTTGGTACCCGTGGAATTGTCAAGACATGACATGAGTGTCTGACTAGAACTAGCACCCCACATATATCTGCAAGGGAACTATTCGCTTCTCCACCTTTGAGTGGTCATACTCATAGTAGTGACATTGGGTATGCAACATTGGTTGTGACCCATGAGCATATGCCCCCTGAATGAAAAATGTAGCCAAGCTTTGGATCAAGTGGTGACAAAGGTGACTCTAGTACTAATGACAATATAGATTCATTTCCTGGAGAATCACGTGTTAAGAGCACATGGAAAATTGTGTGTATCGTTTTGGTGCAGGAGAAAGGACTTCAATAAAAAAACCAAAAATTCCTGGTTTTTTTTATGTTTTACTATTTGTTGTTGTCTATATCAAACATAAGTCATCTATATTATTATTTTCAAACTAATGATCATATCTTTTTGCATGTAGGTAAAAACTTGTTTTATAAAAAAAATGGATGAAAAAGCGTTAAATATTTTTGGCTCCACCATACAGGAAATGTGGAATTTCCAAAATTCCAACCTTAAAAATACTTATGAACTACCTTGAAGATATAGTCGGGGTAGATACCTTCAATAAAACTGAGGTCATTGTCGCATTCAGAAAACATTTACAATATGTACAAGACTAGTATAGGGTTTACTTAGGAGATATCCCTATGTATGGGTGCCCTCCCATGATTCCTGAGATGGAATGGAAGGCCCTCATCTAGGACATAAAGTGGAAGCACATGAAAAAAGAAGGGAAAACACCACCTAGTGAAGCAAGGTATAAATTACATCTTGAATTCAATACTTTTAATTTTCTTTAGTTTTGAATAAAATTGCAATATATAACATACTTGAAACTTTTCATAGGCTTCCTGACACTTCAAAGGAAACCAAGGTAAGGCGTGAGAAGCACGAGAAACACAAACTAGGCCAAGTAGGCTATTTGAAAGTACAAACACGAATTGTAAGTACCCAAACATTTTAACAATATTATATGTTATATCGCCTTCCAACTTTCTGTTAATTGCACTATCCAATAACAAAAATCAATAATCTTATGCAATGTAGGGTGATGAATTTGGAATTGAAGCCATGGAAGAAGACCTATGAATTGGTTGTAAGTTCATATTTCAAACCATAGTCGATCACCGAGAAAGTATGAGGCAAAACCCAAGATCCAGTATGAAGGACAAGGTAAATAAAAATCAATCAATAATAACCTTTCATTACTTATAAAATGAAATCATGTTTTATATCATCCATAAATGTAATGTGTTGCTTTACTTTGATTAGTGGGGGAGTAGTACAAATATAAATGATCCCATGACTATTGAGCAACTATCCTCTGGTAGTGCGCATCAACCAGAACATTTTGGTGCTCCCAAGGAACCCCATGACAGTGGGGTGAAATCCTAAGATAATACATTGACAAATGAGACCCACGGCGATAATAGGGTTGTATATTAATCATATACTTAATAATTTCATACTTATAAAGTACATACTTCTATTTTTTTACTTATTCATTTATGAGTGTCTGCTTATAAATTTTGTGGTTTCAATGGAAAAGCATGTTGTACAAGAGGATCCTCAACTAGAAGAGGAGAACGAGGCAGTCATTCCGACAATGTCGACTACTACACTAGGTAAGTAATTAAATTGCAGGGGTATTTTTCATTATTAAACAACTAATTTGATAATATTCAATAATAGGTCATATAAATTTAATATTTTCTATAGGTGATTCTACCCCACAACATCCTTGACTCCGTGAGAACTTCATGACCAAGGGTGCAATGTGTCATACAAATGATTTACAATGTTATAATGTCTCGTATAATACATATCCTTGTATAAGATTTTGATGTATAAAAAGACATATTGATGTATTAATATACTTGAATGAGTTCTTGCATACAATTTTTTTGCAAATATGACTTTGAATGAGAACACGTAACCAATTTCACAAAGTAAGAAATATAAATTCAAGGAATAGTTACATTCAAAACACTTAAAACATTCATAATGCACAACACACCATATAGATTGAAATCAAATTATCTTGATATTCATTAATCTCCAAGGAAGATACAACATTACACTTGTAAAAATTTGAAAATCTCTGAACCCTTTTCATGTGGTTCTGTTGTAGTCTAGCAAATAGTGGGAATTGGTTACCAGTAGAAAGGACATAAGAACTCACATGAACATATGCAACATAAGAATAAAGGAAGAGACACAAGTAGCAGAGAACCAACAAAGTAGTATATTATATTATGATCTCTTGAGAAGCTAATTGGAACTAGTACATTGATACATCCATTATCATATATATATATATATATATATATATATATATATATATGGATATATATATATATATATATATATATATGGATGTATTGAGATAGCAGTGTAATTGTAAGAAATAACTTAACCTATTCAAAGTAGACTCTCGACTGACTAGAGAATCAACTGATTGTACAATGAATATTCCTAACTCAAATAGGATAGTTGACTAACTATAGACTTGACCAAATTTTAAAACGTAGATTCCCGACTTGACTAGACTAGTCAATTGAATAGAGAATCGACTGAATTTACAATGTAGATTCCCAAATCGACTAGGATAGTCAATTGACTAGAGAATCGACTGACTTTAAATTACAAATTCTTGAATCTACAGGCTAGTCGACTGACTAGAGAATCAACCAACTTTATAATGTATATTCTCGACTCAACTTGGATAATCGACTAAGTAAACTAGTCCCTGCAACATCTCCCCCACCCTCAATGCCTTCTTCATCTCGAAGAAGGGGAAAATTTGGGGCCTTACAAAATTTTATACAAAATAGAAGTGTTACACGTCAATTTGTTGCGATGACACTTGATCAATTTATGGATATTTTTAACATCCGTGAACATGTTGAAACCAGCTCCCTTAGAATTCAAGCAACTCAAAATATGTTAAATTACATGAGAAATTTGAGTCAAATATCCCTACACCTTGTTAAGTTCCACCTGCATCAATTTCTCTAGAGTTTCTCGTGCATTCGCTGAAATTGACTCTGAGAATAGCGCAGAGTTGTGCTCTGTCTGCAACTATAAACCCACGTAAGTAAATTCTAGAAAGTAAAAAATAAAAAGTACATTCCAGAAACATAGTTGGTTGAATATTTCCCAACTGAATGCTTCCAAGTGATGACTATTCGAACTATAACCCTCATAAGATGCATCTCTATCCATTTTCTCATGGTAACCTAATCCTTCATTAAAGTAGGTCCATCCTCTTCTTAGGGATCTGAAACTTCCCCCTCTTTGATCTATAAAAGGACTAGAGGGTTGAGGGATGAAGGGGGTTAGAATTTAGAGAATACAAAGTTATGTTGTTGGTTTGAGATTGGAGATCTTGTCATCTAAGGAGGAGATTGAAGGCATTTGGGAGGGACCTCACGACATCAAGGTGAAGGTTGTAAGGCTCCTCTTATCTTCTGATTACTAAAAATGAGCACTTTCTCCCATTGATTTTTCCTTTTGTGAATGATGAATAATTTACAATTGTTTATTATATTTATTAAGGGAAATTCAATCCCTAATTTCATTGATCATTAGGCTAAGTTGTTTGAATTATTATATCACATGTGCTTTTGATCCTTTTATGGTTTATGTTTGCAGGTCCTATCAAGCATTCAAGAGCTGCATCAAGTCACAATAAGGTATCTTCATCAAGCATTTCGTGAAATTGGTAAGAGGTATATCCATTAGCTATAATGCTTATAATTCAAACAAGTTCAATTTAGGGAAAGAGTCAGTTCATTTTTCATGATTGTTTCTAGTTTCCATTGAGGATCTAGGGAGATCGCTCTTGTCCGCAAGAGGGACTATCTAGTGTAACACACTGGCGACCATATTGGGGAATGCCTTTGTTCTCGTCCCTTTCCTTAGCCTTGCTTTCTAATTTTTCTTATTTATCCAAACTTGAGTCTTCATAAATTAATGGCCTTTTAGATTTGAGTGGTTGATTATTGAATTTTTTATTTTTTCTTTAGGTTTTCCTCCCTGTGATGTGTCTGTTTGTAAACAGAGCGCATATCTGCACCTTTTTGGTCGTAACAACTGAGCACATGCGCTCTGTTTCCTACTGAAAACCCACACAGGCCTTGAAATTTTTTGAAAATTTCATACTAGCTTCAACCCAGACCTGAATTTGTCTTTTTGAAAGTGTCATTCTATTTGTTTAGATTGTGTTGTCTCTTATGAACTCAATTGATTTCTTTGTTGATGATTTTTGAAGATTAGGTCTTTTTGAAAGAATACCTTAGGGTTTTGTCTGATTGACTTGTTGATTGATCAAAACAAGTTTGAATGTATTTTTGTAAGTGATATTCTTATTTTGTTATGCCAAATACACTGGTTAAGCCTTAAATATTGCTTATTTGTGGTCAAAATCGCTTGCAAATTAGGGTTTCTGAAGACCTTATGCTTTTGTGAGAGAATTGTAGTTATTTTTTCTTGATAAAAGAAGTTATTGCTTTCATCTTGGGAAAATTTTCATGATTGCACTGCTATTGTCTTTAAATCAAAGCATTCACAAGAGAATATATCTTTTATCCAACCTTCTTGATTGATTTCTGTACGCTTGGAAGTTTTGAGTGATTAGAAGAAAAGAGTGTTTAAGTTTATTTTTGTTGGACACCTAATCCTAAATGGGTTAGTGTGGAAGCCGAATGGACAAAAGAAGTCCAAGAGACCTTGGGATGTGAAACCCAATGGTCAGATATTGTACTATAAATGTATATCTCATGTTAATAAAAAAATGTACTGCATGTTTTATCTTTTATATTTTCTCTGGTTACCCATGTGTGTTTAACATGGTATCAGAGCCAAGTTCCCTGACCATGAAGTTCTCTTCTACCATGAAATTCCCTGCCAACCCTGACATTTACTAAGCTTTGTCGATTCTCTGTCTCCTTGAATAGTGATGGTCTCTGTTGCATGCAGCGCTGCCCTATCTGATTATCATAACTGAGCGTTCTATTCCTCATTGTACACCTGTCCGTAAGAATCTTAATGCTCCACTAATTGGGTGTAACTTCTTTGGTCTGAATTGCATGTGTTAGGAGGTAGAAAACTTGCAGGATCTACCCATAATATAAAATCTGGACATTGTGGATTACTTGTTCACGGCCTGCTCGGCATACCCATCATTATCTTCATTCTGGATTTTGTTTTCCAAACTTGCAACCTGCAAACACTCACCCAATAACAACTCTCTGCGGTCATTGTCTACGCTCAATCCTTCTACAACCTTATAAATAACGCCTATTTTTTCCTACTGTTTGTCAGGCCTGTAAATAACGTCTCTGCCCACCATTGCTGGCTACCAAATGCACTTGACAGTTCATAACAATTTTTACAGTGAAACGCTTGTAGAAGACAACGTTCGTTTTTTATCATTGACCTGTCTGAGGGCGCTATTGTATTCTGCATTGAACGTTACTTCTTTTGATGTCGACTGTCCTCTAGCTTCTCTGTCATTGTGAAATTACCTGTTTTATGTGAGCGCTTCTAAATGTCTTTGTGCTTCAATTTACCAACCCTGCGTTGGTTTTGATGAAAACTAAAGCATAAGTAATATGTGAGCTTAACATATTACTTTTTCTGAGTTTAAAAATTCGGCGTTTCTTGCTCGGGAGCTTTGCTTTGTCCAGAAATCCTCAGGATTGTAGAGAGATTGTGGATTTGTCTGTTGTCGGACAGCTTCGTTTTCTGTTGTTATGATCGTTTGCTTCTGGCCGTCCAAGCTCCATTAGATCAGGTGGCTGATATCGAGCGGACGATTGACATTGCCAATGGCGTAATGTCGGATTTTATGAGTCCTTTTTCATAAACAGAGAACTCTGAGTCACCCACAATAACAACATGCTGGCTGCCACGGAACCAGCGGCTAGGTAGAAGGTGAAAAGCGTGGGCAAGCACTAAGAAAAATTAGGATCCGTTTTAATTTGGAAGCCAAAAGAGGTGATGATTTGCGTTTGTTGAATGGAGACTTTCGAGCTTTGGAATTCGAATCAACCACATTTTCAGAGGTCTGGGAGAATTGAACTCGTTTCCTGAGCATTGCTGCACTTCTAGTACTCGTTAAAATATCGACGATTTGAACAAACGTAATAAGCGTAGAACCTATTGAAACCGGTTGGAGCGGTGAACCCGACGTGAACCCGAATGTGTGCAGAGCTCGTCACACCTTCCTACGCCTGTGCATAACCATTGAATACGTAGTTGGATTGAAGTCCTGCTCCGGTGGCCCGTTGAATCGACTCAGAAGCATGGAGGGCGCTGCTGGACCTTACCATGGCCGACGGAGATAGTGTTACTAAAATCATTTCTGTTATATCTTGGTTCTCTGGATGGCTGTGTGCGATTGTTCCTCCTTGATGTCTCTCATATAACTGAAGCAAAGAAATGGTTGTGATGTTGTGAATGGTACTGCTGTGAGAGGTATCCCAATTTGAACGTTGTTATTAATTATATGATGTTGAAGCATGTATGCTTCTACAACTGTACTCTGTAATTGTACGATACAGTGAGATAATTGTTGTTGCTTTTAACAGAGGTCTTTCTTAAGGTCTTATGTGAGTTTCAGTGCAGATGCGGGAACTGTGAACATGGTGCAAGTCAAGACTTTCATTTCTAAAATATAGACAGTAATGTTGGTATAGACAGGAAGTAATGTTAATCCCTTTTATGAAGACCGAATGGCATTTTTAAGTGGTGAACCTTGAGCGCCAGATAGACTTGCACGACCACCTGCTCTGTCTTGGAGCACATGGAAAGTCAAGTTCCATTGGTGCGTGAGATTTGTCCAGATTCCAGCTGCCCATATATTTGGAATTGTGCTTCTAGAGTAATCATCAACCTTCACAGAACCTAAATTATCACTCAACACCAACTGCATCAAGGTTGAGCCTATTTGTGTTGGCCTTTGAACTACATTGAAGAAAATGACAAGGTGTTGATCGCTGAATTTGGGCGAAAGGGGCATGCCGTGAGAGATATTCCTGGAGGGAGGTTTAAAGTTGTTAAGGTATCTGGTGTATCCTTGTTAGCACTATTCAAGGAGAAAGCGGAGAAGGCAAAGAGGTTGAGTGGGAGTTGGGAGATTCTTTGATTGATTTAAGCCATCTAATGCAGTGGATTCAGGGAATTTCTATTTCTGTGTTGAACCTTGGGTGTAAAATTGATAAAATACACTGTATTTCTTGAATAGATATCTGTGTAAAGCTTGCATCCTTGCTGATATATATTTCTGAGTGGAAAAGCAAGTATTTTATTTGTTGTAGCGTTTGAGTTTCATTGTTTGGGAATGCACAATATACTTTCCTTGTATACAACCAACCTTCGTTGTGTGTGGATTTGGAGAATAAGTAGAGTTAAAATCTAGCTTTTGAGTCATTCCTCAAGGAATAATCTCATTTGATTGTTGTAGTTTTCTAAGAGAACAAACTTTGAGAATACCTTGTAGTGACATTGGTTCATAGTTGGCTTAAAGTGTAAGTTTAACATTGGATAAAATGGCCAGAATCAATGAAGTATTAGAGTTCCTTAGAACTCTGATGTTGTCTACTACTCATGATACATTAAAAGTCAGCAAAGTTTCTCTCACAGACATTCAGGTCTGTCTACAAAATGCACAGGAAAAGATCAATTTTTTGCAGCTTGAATCTCAGCTACAGCAAGAAGAATTAAAACAAAGGAGTCATTCTGAACATGTTTCTGTTCAGAACATTAAGACTGCAACCCATCAGAAGCAAGTCAATATTGTTGAAGTTGATTCAGATTTAGTACACAATAAAGCAGCAGTTGTACATGCAGATGCAGAAACTCAGTCTACACTTCCCAAGCCCATCATCAAACCTTGGGAACAGCTTGTCCACAACAAGCACAGAACTGGTCTTGGATATGACAAGGACTTGTCCTTTCATATTCCAGACTACTCAAAGCCCATTCAGTTTCAGAGTGCTGGATTCATTCATGACAGTTCACCTGCTTCTCATGACAGTTCAGCTTCAGCTGTTCCAGAATCTGCCCCTCTTCCACAACAACAACAACATATTGTGAAATGCCAACACTGTGACCGAGTTGGCCATATGAAAGATCATTGTTTTGATCTTCATCCATGTAAGCACTGTCATAAAACCAGCCATTCTTCAAACAGATGCTTCAAAAACAAACGTCCTGCAAGAACAAAGATTCATCTTGGATGGATCGCTTCTTGGCAATGGGCATCAACAGCCAAGAAGATATTCCAAACACATGTCAGAACTTGTTCCAGAGTATTGAACAGTCTTGCAGTTGAGTTTTCTCCATCATCTCACCTTGTATCTGACAGGGTGGGAAATGATGGTCATCTACAAGCTTCAAAGCCACATCAAGCGAGCCTGAGCCACAACCTGCCACACCAGTTTCAGAGTTGTAGCCAGAGACAAAGATGCTCCTGAACATGCCTTCAGTTGGCAATCTGGGACACTTCCTCTAGCAGAAGACTTCAGCTTCTTGCCAGTTTTGGAAGAATTCTAGGAACAAAATTGAGAACACTTCCTCTAGCAGAAGACTCCAGCTTCTTACCAGTTTTGGAAGAGTTTCAGGAATTGCATTAAGCATTCTAGAGTTGTTGGTTATCCTTAAGCCATCACAGGTTGAGACTTCCCTTTTCAGGTTGAAGTTTTACCTTTTATGCGGGGTGAGACCTCCCTTTTATGGTTGAAGGTTTCCCTCTTTAAAACAATAGGATCACTTCCTCTAGCAGAAAACTTCAGTTTCTTGCCAGTTTTGGAAGAGTTCCGGGAACTGCACTAAGCATTCCAGTGTTGGCAGACATCCTTAAACCACCGCCCTTTATACCAACATTTCATAGAGCACATTCAACCTAGTGCTGCCATGCATTTTTTGCACATTTTGTATTACAGCTCTCTTCTTGGACTCATACATAAACCTTCGGACTAAGGGGGGGAATGTTGGACACCTAATCCTAAATGGGTTAGTGTGGAAGCCGAATGGACAAAAGAAGTCCAAGAGACCTTGGGATGTGACACCCAAGGTCAGATATTGTACTATAAATGTATATCTCATGTTAATAAAAAAATGTACTGCATGTTTTATCTTTCATATTTTCTCTGGTTGCCCATGTGTGTTTAACAATTTTGATGATTAGGGAAATTTGGAAATTAGTTTTTTGACTCTGTTTTCATTACAAAATAGTGAAATTGGTTGCTTTAAGAAATTGGAAAAGTTGTGAGTTTTTGTACTTCATTTCTTAAAAAATCAAAGAAACTCTTCCTTTTCTCTAAATAGAATTTCATCGAAATTGAAAGTTGCTTTTTCATTTTAGAGTGCATTAAGATTTCGAGTTGTGTCACAACATCATAAGTTTCACCTTCGTCGCCCATTGAGTAAAAGAACAGCTTAATAATATAGTGTTAATTAAAATTCACCTAGAATTTTACATTTTTTTAGGGCTCTTTTCACCTACAGTAGCTTAAGTGTAGGGCTTTGGAATAGGGAAGGAAGCAAAATTTCCAAAGGTACAAATGAACAATAGAATCTTGAGTCAGGGGGAGAAAATCCAACTATTTTCGTTTTTCTCTAGGAATCTCTTCTTATAGATGAGTTAAGCACGAGGTCGTGTCGAATTTGGTGAAGTGATCCGACCCACTTCATTGGCCTAGATACAATGATTTTCACGTATTACAATGGTATCGAAAGGTACTTGGGTTCACTTGAAAATAAACCTCCAATTGATCATGTGGATGAGTCTTCAAGGGGATTGAGCTTGTTACTCTGCCCTTTCATGTACGTCTGATCTATGATTGTCCCCTGAGGTAAAATTGTTGTATTTGGTCATATTAGTGACTATAATTTTAGGGATCTACCTAAGGTGATGACAAAGGGAAGGTCCTGTTGTACATGGAACAAACGTTGGCTACACTCAGACTCTATGGAGGGTAATATTTTCTCAAGATGGTTTATAGGAGAGTTACTTGCACCAAACCATTTCATTAAGCAAGTTATCAGGGTAACTGATTCCAAACGCTCATTTTCTATAAAAAAAATCACCTTGATCTCTTTGATGTTGGATTTCATCACCAACTAGTAAATATTGATCTTTGTGAAGAGTAAGTTGGTATGGCTTGAACTCCTAGATTTTTAGCGCATGTTACTTTTTGTGTTGTTTTTTACTTTTTAGAGACTTTAGGTGTAATTTAGATATTTTTTGATTAATAAGTTGAAAATTTTTCATTATGGAGGAAATACCAAGACAATCATGTAGGATACTCAGGGATCCCCCTGAGTATACACCGAGTCAGTTAGAAAATATTAAAGCAGAAAAATCTAAATCATCTGAAACTGGAACTACAGTAGAAACTGAAACTTCTACTATTTTAGATTCTGATGTAAGAGGAACTGAAGTTAATCAACCTATAACATCTACTATTTTAGGCCTTGAAGTGACAGAAATTGAATTTGATCAAACTCAGAATTTAACATCACACTCAACAGCAACTGATTTACAAATTACTGAACTCGTTCAAACTGAATCAGATACTGGAGAATCTTCCGATAGAAACCTCGTTTCCAAACCAGATATTGACGAACCTGTTATGAAACCAGCTCAAGAAAAGATAGAAAAGAAAGATCAACGCCTTAGAATTCAGCCTCTTCGAGGGGGCAACCTCCTTTACATTACATAAATGAACAATTCTTTGATGATACAAATGACAAAACCTCCTTTCTATATATAGGAGTCTAAGGAGTCACAATATAATCCAGCCGACCTAACAATAATAATATAAAGCCACAAAAATAACAATAGAGGGATTCTATGGGGCACAGAAATAACAATATGGGGGTAATAGGGGCACAACAATATAAATAGGGGGTATAACTACAATAGTAATGGGGTAATCACTAGTATTATAGGAACCCAACATGCCCCTCTCCTTCAAAAAAGTGTTGTCCTCAACGCTTGAGCAGTTCTGGATACTTCTGCATAAAATTCTCATCCTCCCATGTGGAATCTTCAGCGGATAAGTTCTTCCACTTGATAAGATACTCTGAAATTGATCGATTTCGTAGCTGTCGAGTTCTTGTTTCTGTGATTGCTTCCGGTTCCAATATAATTTTTCCTTCCTCATCAAGTTCTGGCAATATTGTTTGAATTGGGAGCTTGTCACCTATAACCTTCTTTAAACATGAAACATGGAAAACTGGGTGCAATCGAGAAGCTGCAGGAAGCTCCAATTTGTATGCCATAGTACCAATCTTTTCCAACACCTTGTACGGACCATAATACTTTGGTGATAATTTATTATCCTTCTTAGCTTGCTTTAGGGACATTTGCTTATATGGTTGTAGCCGTAGGAATACCCAATCACCTACATCAAAACTTCTTTCACTGCGATGTTGATCTGCCTGTTGTTTCATTCTATTTTGTGCCAACACGAGGTTATCCTTTAAGAGTTGGAGGACTTGTTGTTGATGTTCGATGTGATGTTCCACTGCCTGAACCTTAGAATTTTCTCTTAAATATGATGTGATGGATGGTGGTTGATACCCATAAAGTGCCATAAATGGGGTCATTTTTGTTGCTGTATGGAAGGAAGTGTTATACCACCATTCAGCTAGAGGCAACCATTTGACCCATTGTGTCTGTTTATCAGATACAAAGCAACGAAGATATCCTTCCAAACATTTGTTTACTATCTCAGTTTGCCCATCAGATTGAGGATGATAAGATGAGCTATGAGCTAACTGAGTACCAAGACAAGAAAATAATTCTGTCCAAAAATTTCCAGTGAAAATGGGATCTCTGTCACTTACAATAATCTTTGGGTTTCCATGTAGCTTTTGAACTGTTTCCATAAATGCAGTAGAAACTGTACTGGCTTTAAATGGATGTGATAATGCACAAAAGTGTGCATACTTGGTAAGTCTGTCAACTACCACCATGATGACACTCTTTCCCTCAGACTTGGGTAAACCTGTGATAAAATCCATTGAAACCTCCTCCCAACGTTGGCTTGGAATGGATAAAGGTTGTAATAGACCTGGTGTCTTAATTGTTTCAACTTTATTTTGCTGGCAAACCAAACATTCCGCCACAAACTTTTGAATATCTGATTTAAGGCCATCCCAAAAAAATTCCTTCTTAACCCTGTGGTAAGTTTTTAAAAATCCTGAGTGCCCTCCTAAGGGAGAAGTGTGCAATTCCATAAGAATCTTTTGTTTTAGCTGGGAATTCTTACAGAGGTATAAGCGATCTTTGTACCATAACGAATCATTTTGCCAGCTAAATGTATCAGAAGTACTGGAATCTTGTTGTAGCTTTTGAATAAGTGCCCACACTTCTTCGTCATTCTTCCATTCCTCCCTTGCTTCGTTTATCCAATCTGGTTGGATAATAGAAATGGCACACAACAATGCTTCCACATCCTCATCCTTTCTTGAGAGTGCATCTGCCACCACATTTTGCTTCCCTTTTTTGTAGATGATTTCAAAGTCATAACCCAACATCTTTGTGACCCACTTTTGTTGCTCTTCAGAGGATAATCTTTGTTCTAAAAAGTATTTAAGGCTATCATGATCCGTTTTTACCTTGAAGTGTCTTCCCATTAGGTAGGGTCGCCATTTCTTAAGTGCATGGAGTATTGCCAACATTTCCTTCTCATAAATAGCTTTGTTTAAAAACTTTCCCTTGATTGGACGACTTTCAAAAGCAATGGGTCTTTCATCTTGCATTAGAACAGCACCAATTCCATTTCCTGAAGCATCACATTCCACAATAAAGGTTTTTGTGAAGTCCGGCGTAGCTAAGACCGGTGCTTGGCACATTGCCTCTTTAAGATGTTCAAAGGCCTTTGTTGCTTCCGAAGTCCATGAAAATGAATCTTTCTTCAATAATGTTGTTAGAGGTGCTGCTATTCTCCCATAATTCTTAACAAACTTGCGATAATACCCTGTCAACCCAAGAAATCCTCGCAGATGCTTTATGGATGTGGGGATTTTCCATTCCTTAATGGCTTTAATTTTGCTAGGGTCTACCTTAACTCCTTCATGAGATACAATATGACCCAAATATTCCACCTCCTGGACTCCAAAGAAACATTTGGATCTTTTTGCATATAATTGTTTCTCCTCCAATAGTTGTAACACCCTGTCAACATGTTCAACATGATCCTTCCAAGACTTGCTGTAGATTAGTATATCATCAAAAAATACTAACACAAATTTTCTAAGGAATGGTTTGAAAATTGAATTCATCAAACCTTGAAATGTTGAAGGTGCATTGGTAAGGCCAAAAGGCATGACCAAAAATTCATAATGACCCTCATGAGTTCTAAATGCTGTTTTTGGAATGTCTTCAATCTTCATTCTGATTTGATGATATCCTGAACGAAGATCCAACTTGGTGAAGTAAATTGATCCATGCAATTCATCCAGTAATTCATCAATAACAGGAATGGGGAACTTATCTTTAATAGTGAGCTTGTTGAGCTCCCTATAATCTGGACACATGCGCCATGATCCATCCTTCTTGTGCACCAATACTACTGGAGCTGAGAAAGAACTTTGACTCGGTTGAATTATACCAGCCTCTAGCATTTCTGCAACCATACGTTCAATTTCACTTTTTTGGACATATGGATATCTGTACGGCCTGATGTTTGGAGGAACACTTCCTGGAATCAGATGAATAGCATGATCATGATCACGCATAGGTGGGAGACCTTTGGGAGTCTCAAATACCTTGGAATGATTGTCCAGGACTTTTTGGAGATCTGGAGAAATAGATGATTCCAATGTGGAAACATCTAGCGAACATAATTGTGCAATTACACCTCTTTGCTCCTTTTTTAGAAGCTTTGTCATGCCATTAGAGCTGATTATCTTTCCTGGTTTCCCTGCAATACCCCTTAATTCAACTTCCTTTCCTTCCACAGAAAATTTCATGAAAAGTTCTTGAAAATTAAAAGCTATTGTACCCAAGGATTGTAGCCATTGGACTCCTAGTACAACATCAGCACCTCCCATTGGAATGGAAAGCATTGGGCTAGTCAATACATATTCTCCCATGGATAGCTTGATATTATGGCACTTTCCAGAACAATTTATTGTTCCTCCATTTGCAATCATCACTTGACACTCTGGTGCTGGATATAGGAAGCAATTCAATTCTTTTGCTACCCTACAATGAATAAAATTGTGGGTGCTTCCTGAATCAATCAACACTATTACCTTTTTTTCTTGATTTGTCCTTCTATCTTGATGGTTTGAGGAGTGGTAATTCCCGCCAATGCATTACAAGATATGGTCGGATTTATTTGTTCTTCATCTAGGCTTTGTTCCTGGAATATATCCTCTTCTTTTGACCTTTCTTGCTCCTTTTCTTCTTCCTCTTCACAATCTATGTAGAATAATTTCTTCTCAGCACACTTATGACCTTTTGTGTATTTGCTATCACAATTGTAACAAAGCCCTTTTGCTCTTTTTTCTTCCAATTGTTGTGGTGTCAACCTTGTAGGTTGTGGAAGACTATGGGCAACAACACTTCCGTCTTTATAGTTGTGAATGGTATGCTTCCTAGTTGCCATAATTTTGCTTTCCATTTTTCTTGCTAACCTGAATGCCTTCTCTAATGAATCAGGTTCCCAAAGGCGCACATCATGTTGGATATTATCCTTTAAAGACCCTATGAACACATCAATCCTATGCTCCTCTGGAATATCTTTTACCCTTATGTTCAATTTTTGGAACTCCTCAATGTGCTCCATTATTGAACCCTTTTGTTTGAGACTTATCAATTGGCTAAAAAAAGTGTTGCTTTTTGTATCCTCATAATGTGCTATCAATTCTTCCGTAAAAATTGCCCAAGTGATAAATTGTTTACGAGAACAAAGCCATTGATACCATACAAACTGATTTGGTTCCAAATATAAAGTTGCCATACGTACCTTTTGTGTGTTTTGCACATTATTGAGATCGAAGAATTGCTCCATCTGTAATATCCATGTGGCGGGATCCTTGCCATCAAACTTCCTCATATCGATTTTTGGAACATGGTGAGTCTTCGATCCAACATTAGAGTCTATGGAATCATGATTAACATTTCTTTTGTTCTCATCATGAGTTTCCTTTACTACCTTTTCACCATTAGTGACCCTTTCTTGTAGCAACTTCTTCAATTCATCCATCTTATCATCCATGCCATCAATTTTAGCGTCCATGCAATTCACCTTAGCTTCCATGCCATCCATCTTAGCTTCCATGCCCTTTATCTTAGCTTCTGTTAGCTTTTGTGAGCGTGACATTTGTTGCACTTGTTCTTGTAATTTTGATATATCATGTAGCATTTCTTCCTCTTCTTCATGAGTCATGCTAGAGCTTTCAGGTTCCTTACTAGGTGTTTGCATTTTCTTTCCTCGGGGCATCAGTTACCGATAATAATATTTTACTATGCCCTTTGAATTCCGTTAAACCAAGCTTACACAAAAATTAAAAAAACAACTACACACCTTTTTTCACTTTATAGAAGCCTGATATTGAATCTGATGTATCTCTGTAATTTCGGATCCTCCAATTCTGAAATTGCTACCTGTAGTAGCCTTCTGCGTCCTCTTTCCAATGCCACAAGTCTGAGCCAAATTGGATTCTCCAAGGAAGAGTTATGTGAAATCTCCCACAGTGACTTTCTTTTAGACTGGTTCAGTAGAGCGAACTTGTACGACGTGCCACGAGTCCCTGTTTCAACCTTTGAATCTGAAACACACATACAAAAAACTACAGTCCGTCCTCTTTCTGTACCTTCTTACGAAATTTCAATCCGATCCCCAGAGAGAAAGTTATGACGATTTTCCCCAGGTCACCTGTTTTGAATGTAATTCAGGAGTCTGCAAAAAGACCAACTTCCTCAGATCATATCTCCGCAAATATCGCGCGAAAAGCTCTGAAATTTGGACCCAAGGTTCAGCGCGATTTCTTCTCAAATGGGTTTTTTTTGCGACTTCTGAAACGTCACAGAAAAAAAGTTATAGCGAAAATTCCACGATGACCTGTTTGGAGCAGCGAAACCCTAGAATCCAAAGCTCTGATACCAAATGTTATGAAACCAGCTCAAGAAAAGATAGAAAAGAAAGATCAACGCCTTAGAATTCAGCCTCTTCGAGGGGGCAACCTCCTTTACATTACATAAATGAACAATTCTTTGATGATACAAATGACAAAACCTCCTTTCTATATATAGGAGTCTAAGGAGTCACAATATAATCCAGCCGACCTAACAATAATAATATAAAGCCACAAAAATAACAATAGAGGGATTCTATGGGGCACAAAATAACAATATGGGGGTAATAGGGGCACAACAATATAAATAGGGGGTATAACTACAATAGTAATGGGGTAATCACTAGTATTATAGGAACCCAACAGAACCCAAGTCTAATATTTCTGAGCCTGAAATTCATACGTCTTCTACAACACATATTCTGGATCCTCCACTTTCACTGCGTGTGAAACTTATCGTTACGGATAGTTTCCCTCCTAGTCTTATTACAATTGAAGAACTTGTTTCGAATGAAGAGGAAGAACCTATAGTTTCTACCAGTGAGCCTGTAGATATCTCAGAACTTTTGTTTCGATCTCTTCACCATGGCCCTTGGTATTCTACACCCTTGAACTTTTTAGGACAAGGGATTCCGCGTTACACGACTCCTTATTCTACTGTACCAGGTTTTGACTGGTCCACAATGATTCCTATAAGTGTCATGTCAGATACATCCATTGTAACACCTTCCAAGGTAAATTTTCATATAAACAACATAATAGGAACATAAATACAATAAACATATCAGCCATAAAAATCCATATATACATCAGTACATTTGCACATGAAAATCAAAGGTATGATTTTTTTCATTAATAAATACAATGAACCAACCAGTGATGGGACTACCACGTTCCACCCAACAATAGATCAGTTGAGCCAAGTCTCTCTGCAGCCAATCACCCCCATGCCATATTCTAAGCATGAATGTGGGATCTCAGAGAACACATCTATCAAAAACTCATACAAGGCTTACAAAGGCCACCGACCTCAACCCATCAAATAATGATTCCACCTCACGGTCGAACATCACCAAAAACCATCATCAGATTGGTCTCCATCCAAGCCTTCCAGGGCTTCCTGAGCGTTTTTCCAACCAAGGCTTCCATAACTAGTAACTCAACCCACAGCTTATACAGGGCTTCTAGAGCATTTGTCCAACCAAGGCTTCCAAGACTAGTAACTCAACCCACAAATTATACATGGCTTCCAGAGTGTTTGTCCAACCAAGGCTTCCAGGACTAGTAACTCAACCCACCAAGGGCTTCAAGAGAATTTTTCCAACTAGGGATTCCAGGACTAGTAACTCAGCCCAAGTTGTTACAGGGCTTCTAGAGCGTTTGTCCAACCAGGGCTTCCAGGACTAGTAAATCAACCCAAGTTGTTACAAGGCTTCCAGAGTGTTTGTTCAACCAGGACTTCCAGGACTAATAACTAAACCCAAGCTAAAGAAACATGAGAACCAACCAAAACAAAGCACTGAAAGTAAAGCCACAATCACCATGGCTATCCAAGAAATGGCAAGGCTAGGCAATCCACTATCAATCTCGACCATCCTCCATGCCAATGATAGATCATAACCAAGAAACCACATGCATGTGCCATGCATGCCAAAACTAGTGAATAAATAATACATGCAACTCGGTACCTGAAAGCAATCTGATGTAGTTGCTGATGTCGATTCCCTCTTGTGCTTTCCTGCTCTTCTTTGCCTTCTTGCTCCAAGAATCCAAGCATACCACACCCACCAATAATTCTCCAGGAAAACTATAAGTATCCAAGAGTATGAGAGAGAGAGAGAGAATAATGAGAGAGATCCAAACTGAACTGACAAAATGTTCACACGTAAAGGAAGAAGCTTGCCAACTAATTCTTAGAAGCCGTTTTATGAATGAGGCCTCTATTGTCTTCATTTTCCATTATTTTCCTTCAATTTCCTCCTCACATGCAACTTGTGACCTTTCGCCTTCCTTTTCTCCTAATTTCCATTATTTTCATAAATAAATGTGCCAAAATACCTTTTTTCCTCTTTAATGTCTTAGCCATTTCCTTTTCTAATTTCCTTAGCCATAAACAACCAAATGAACACCAACTAGGATGTCCTGCCCACCATTCAGCTTGGAATATGTGTCCCATCATCCATGGTATTTATATATTTTTACATGGAATTTTCACCAAGGTTGTTACAAAACCCTCCCCCTTGGGGAAACACCATCCTCGGTGTTAAATGACACCTATAACCAACATGACTTCTGAAAACAAAACATATTGCCCATGGAGCTTTATAACACGGCTCGTTGCAGTATTTATAATGAAATACCTGCTCAAAATCAAAACATCATGAAAACATGACAACATACCGCATATTGGAGCTTTATAACATAGCTCATTATGGTATTTACAATAACCACATATACATATACACATATGCCCAACTTCTCAACTAGCAAATAATATAATATGATGCATGCATCAGCAATAAGGGAATCCAGAGGCTCAAACCTCCACCCTCAAAGTAATACGAGGATCCAGCTCCTTCCCAGGAAATCCAGAAACCATTACAAAGTCAAATCTGCATCCAATGTCCAGCGCTATAAACCCGCACCACTTGTCCTCTTGGTGAAAAATTACTAGCTCATTGTTCCAGAGCGCACTCCCAATGTGCATTTGATTCCATATGGAAATGCTAATGACCAAAAGAAATACATCCGTGACCTTCCCTTCTCTACTACACAGTTCCTCGGGAATCTGGTCACCCCTTCCGTGCAGTCACTCACCTTCCAAGTTCCGCTGGCACCCCCATCACGGGAAGTCCATCCCTTGGCAAGGCTTCCTCACATTGGAAGATATAAAAACCAAGGCATATACCTCCCTCAACACATCATACCGTTCATAGCATGATCATGGCAATCAATGGACACTATTGGGTACAAGTGTCCCACAATGGCCCCGCTCCTGAAGTGCTTTACCAGCATACTGCTGCATGTTTCAATTCTTTTGTTACTACTGCTACTTCTTGCAGTCGATTTCAATCATCCAACCGAACATTTCATGCATTCCTGTACCAAGTACATAACTTCCATTATTTTTGAAATAAATTGATATAAATTCACATCATACCTCATTGGTAGCTCGTCAATAAGGTACATTTGCAATCTTGTTCGCTTCCTATCACAACAAGTAAAACTAGCGTATTTGACCAAGTCAGCATATATAAAGATATCACATTAGGTTACTCAAAACATAACCATCAAAATCATAAATTACATGTAACCATCATAAATCAAAATCATAGATCACATGTAATCATCATATACCATAATCGCAAATCACATGCATAATAAAATTGAAAGAATATATTGATACTTATCCTTTAATCAATCCTTAGGTTCTTCCTTTGTTTGTATCTCGTACACACTTTGGATCGGTTGCCACACTAGACAAACACTCAGTTCCTTCTCCTCAACCGTATGTCCATACCCATAGTGTGCATCACACACATACAACCACACAGCATACCACACCATGCAATACATGCATCTACACCTGACATACAACACATACACCTACACCCAGTGTACAACACAGTGCATCCATCTATGCCCGATGTGCAATACCACCCAATACATGTACCTACGCGAAGTACAACATAACGAGTACGCACGCCGCAATACCACGCTACATGATGCACATACATAATACCACATGCCCTCAACACAACATGTATGACATGCACATAATACCACACATGCACCAATACCATATGTACAACATGTACACAGTACCACCGATACATTGCACCACCTGCACAACGTGTGCACAACATCACATGTACACGGCGCCACCTGCACAACACCACATGTACACCACACCACATGTACACAACAACACATGAAAGACATGTACACAACACCACCTGCACAAAGTGCCACTTGTACAACATGTACACAACACCATATGCACACAACACCACTCGTATAATCATGCACACCACACCATATGTAGATAGAACCACATGTACAACATGCACACAACACCACTTGTACATAACATTTCATTCCCAACATGTACATAACATTATTTGTACACAACACTGCGTATCCAACATGCACAAAGCACCTTATGCACAAACGCCGCATATACATCATGAAGACAATACAATATGTATACAACACCCCATATGAAATATTCACACAACCTTATTTGTACCATCTTGTACATAACATTGCATAAATAACATATACACGTGCTATGTATATACAACACTACAAGTGCACACATCATAGATGCAACATGTACAACATATACAATGTATGCACAACAATAGTACCACACATCCAAGACCAAATTGTTCTTACCAAGAAACCTTTCTTCTGGTATCTCATTCATGCTTATCCTAGTATGCCGCAAACCACACTGCTTTCACTTTTCTGATGTATCCCTTGGTATAACCTGTCCATAAAATAGACATAATATAATCACATAATATCAACTCATAACCACATGATACTCACCTCGTATATTTTTCATGACTACTCTTCCCACTTGTTTCCTCATGAACCAGGAACCTTTTCATGCCATTTAGTTGTGTAAGCAATTATTCCTTCACAAGAATGATCCCTGACAATCCCTATCATACAGTGACATAGATACATACATACATACATACATAATCATTAGCATAAAACAATCATCATCTTGTCATAAACAACATACATACATTCATGTATACATATATAAACATCAACATAATCATGATCATAACATAATTACCAGATAACATAAGGTCTAGGTTAAGAGAAATTTATTTATTCATGAAACACATGCACAACATTGAGAACAATAGTTCACAACATAGCCAAGGCATATGATGCCTCAAATCCATTTACTTTACCTTTTCATGTTACCATTCTCATGACTATACGACCACCGTCAATTTACCACAATGGACCCAGCCAGTCCAACTGACTATCATAGTCTTACCTTCCATTGCACTTACTCATGCACTGATCTTCATCTGAACCTTACATTACCTTTCGGGTACGACATAGCTCTCCTCGAGCTCCATCAAATTTCCTCTTTCCCAACCAATTCCCAAGACTCAAAACAATAAAAGACAAGACAAGAAAAAAAACCAAGAAGAAGACCACGAAAGCCCATAACGATATGACACTACAAAAAAGTGGCAAGGCCTTGCACCAGACATAAACAAATCCAAAAATCAAGCTCAAAAGACCAAAAGTACAAGACTGACACCATGACTCAATCCCCATGGTTCCCAAGGAAAGCTCAACCTAAGCCATCTTCAAGATTTCATGGTAACCTATCTTGCCATGCAACGCCTGCATCATGCTGCCATAAACACATAACTATCAATGTATAATTAAGCATAATAATACACCAGTTACCTCATCTAATTGTGCCAAGCATGCTTCTTGCAACTGAATACATCCACGCCATCTCTCAAGGGACTCCAATCCTTTAACAGATCCACCTGTAGTTAAAGACTAGCTAATATACCTGTCAAGTGCATGTTCATGAATATAGCAGATATCCAAATAATGTCAAACAAAATCAAGGTTAAGAAGACTTCTTGTGCACAAAGCACTCATTCGTTCGAAATTATGGTTTCCAAACATAGCCAAAGGAAATCTTGCCCAATTCCTTTCTTTTACCTGTTTACCTTGTTGGAATTGAGGCTTACTATATGTTGTCACACCACCCAACTGTTAGTTATATAGACACATAAACTATTACCTTGTCATGCCAATACCAAGCTTGTTACCTTGCAACTGCTCACACATGTCAACCACATGTTCCAAATATCAAGACAATCATATCTATTAATTTGAAATCAATCATTACCAAGACTAAAAATCATGTCATAATCCATATTCAACTCATAGTCATCAATCATAATACTACAACTATCACCTATTATACTCAATTACATATCAACTGTCTCAACACATATATTTTAGTACAATCATCTTAAAACAAGATCATTTGAACACATACTCATATTATGCAATTCATCAAACATTCATACCATGTTAAATAAATCAACTAGATGACATAATCAACAATCAAGAACCAAATATATGACATAAGCAATTGATACCTTAATGTATCTCAGGAGAGGTGATCTTGTCTGCACAATCAATCTACTTAGCACGATATAAATTGACAACACATCAGCTCAAGCACTCATAAGATCATGATATCCATAACAATTTATAACTAACATGTTCACATCGTAAACTCATACACAATTATCATTCACACATGCAAAGTCAATCTAGATTAGTATGACACCATCTCACAAATATGTCGTTTCATACCTTAATATCGCAACCATAACCATCTGTTGGCATTATGATATAGGTGTTGTCCTTGATGGCAACTCACTCAGAGGTATGATACAGGTGTTGTCCTTGGTGGCAACTCAATCAGATGACAGATCATAGTATAGCAGGTCAAGAGAGAGGTATACGCAAGTTAACCTTGATGAAAGTGCATATACACGTGGCTGAGCAGAACAAAAGGCGCGTATACGTACACATGCAGGTTCACAGAAGGAAATGCGCGTACATGTTGGAAAACTAAGTTTTGGTTTGTGGTATTTGGTCCATGGTATTTTGGTATTGGTCCATGGTATTTGGTCCAAAGTGTTGTCCCCAGATATTGGGTCCAAGGTATTGGTTCTACATGGTTTTGGACCATGGTATTGAGAGAAGCATAAACCTATATAAGGAGAAGATCATTAGGCCAAGAGCGGCAAGTGAGGAAGTGATGGAGATCTGATATGTTGGTTATGGGTTTGTGATGCTTTGCTTGATCTGAACCAAGGATGCACTCGTGTGGATGATGGTGAATGATGGATCAGGATCTTAAGGCTTGGAATGTTTATCATTATATGGTTTGATTATGGATAGACTAGATCTGAATTATTAACGCATGTTTTATTGTATGAATGTTATGATCTGGGTATGACTGATGTCTAGAACAACTGCAAAGCTATGAGTAAATATTTGCAGATCTGTACGCGGGTTGGCTTTGGTGAAAGCGTGTATGTACACTGGTTTGGTTCTTCATAGTAGCGTATACATTATGAGATATGATATTTGAAGTTGCAGTTTGATCTGGTTATTGTTGCAAAGTTTTGTTGTCTGTTCTGTGTTATGGTTATTGTGTTGTTGCCAGGGTTTCAGTATTGGGTGATTCAGAGATTGATGATGCAGGTGTAGTTGATGGGTGTATTGTTGTGATGATTAATTTTGTGCTTCAATGTTGTTGATGGGTCCAGTATGAAAATTGGATGAAGTGTGGCCTTCAGATTATGGTGTTGCGCTTCAGGAGTATCGAGTCTAAAAATTTATGAAACGTGGTCCTTGGAGGAAGAGAGAAGATCGTAGAGTTCTGTAGGTCGGCGCCTACGTACTGGTAAACATATCGGCCAGTACAAGAGCCAGGGGGTTGTAGCTCCCTTCTAGGAGCAGCTGGAAAACGAGTGAAGGTTGGAGCCTTCAGTAGGCTGGCGCCTACGTACTAGTAAATGGATCGGCTAGTACAAGAGCTAAGGGGGTTGTAGCCCCCTTCCAGGAGAAACTGGAGAACGAGAGAAGGTTGTAGCCTTCTGTAAGTAGAAGCCTGCATACTGGTATAAGACTGCACCAGTACATAAATATTGTAAAAAGAAGTTTCTTATTAAAGGAAGATAGAGACGAATTCCAGCAGGTGGCTTTCACCCACATTGGTTTTCCACCTTATATTATGGTGTTCATGTGTGCTCCTTATGTGTGATGATCTATTCTGTTTTACTGCACCTGTTTACTGTTAATATGGTTAATAATGTTTAGATGCACTCATTGAAGATCAACTAACTGAATCATAAGTTTACTGGATATAAGCTAGTTGCATTAAACACAGTTGCATATATACGCGGGTATCCTTAATTGAAGTAGCGTATATGAATCTGAGTATGAAAAGAAAATATTATTGATTTGATAATACTGATTCACCCCCCTCTCAGTATTATTTCCAACAATTGGGATCAGAGCAGGTTCTTTGGTAGAAGCTTGATCGCTTGAACGAGATCCGTAGAACATGGGAAAGAAAGTGCGTCAAAAGAAGAAAACAACTCAAAGGAACAATGACAACCGGTCGTTGAGTGGAAGCAAGTATTCAGATCCTGAATCACCTCAGATTGAAGATGGACAAGCAAATGAAGCATCAAATAAAATCATAGATCAACAAGATCTACCTAGAAAAAGGGAGAGTGCCCTCAAAGAAGAAATTATCAGCTTAAAAGCTCAGCTGGAATGTACCTTCAGAGTTTTTCAAATGCTGCAGGCGCTGAATGAAGAACAAGAAAAGGAGATTCTCAAACTAAGGCAACAAATGGAAGAAGGAAGAAAGTCTGAGGAAATTTTGAAGAAGCAATGTTTGGAAAAGGAAGAACAACATCAGGTTGAGGTAAATATCTTGAAAGGTAAATTAAAATAAAAGGACAAACTATTACGATTTCAAGACAGTACTAAGATTTTAGATGATATTCTTAGAAGTCAAAGGTCGCCTGCTATCAAAACTGGTCTTGGTTTTTATGAATCTATTGAAGGTGAATCTAGCTCACAAGTTGAGGCAAGGAACTCTAATGAGAAATCTAAAATGATCAACAAGGAGATGAGAGGACAACCCCATCAATAGCCAAATAAAGAAATTCCTCAAAGAAAATATGTTGCTCCTAACTATGGAAGTGATAGACAATTATTTCCTCCGATGAATAATGTTGAATGTTATGTATGTCATAATCTTGGACATGTCGCAGCCAGATGCAGAAGTAGAATGGTTCGAGACCGTCACACAGAAAGATCATCACGTTCCAGGTACTTTAAGGGATATTGTTTTGCTTGCAATATGTTTGGTCACAAAGCCATTGACTATTTTAGGAGGAATATGAAACATATAAGATGTTATGCATGCAACAAGCCTGGACATATAGCAAAAGAATGCAGGAGAAGATTGTGGACACCATACCAAAAGGAGAAAACAACATCACAGTTGAAGATATGGAAGAAAAAGGAAGTACAGCCAGAAAGATGTGGCATAGCAGAGTACACAGACATGACAGACTCAGAGGAAGCTGAAAGTGTGGAACATCAGTGTTCTAAAACTCATACGCAGGTTTCATGAAGACAAGTTGTGTATATACGCGAGTTAGACGCTGCACAATCGTGTATATGATATTCTGAAGAAAAGCAGTAGTACAGAAGTCTGATATGGTTTAGTCATTGTTTGATGATGGCATGGCATAGGTTCAGGGGGAGCATATACTTCAAATAATGCATTGATGGCATTATGGTTAGAAGTCTTTGGTAATGATGCTTATGTAGCTAAATGATACATCTTGCTGGTTGATCAAAAGAATGGTATTGCAGGTTACAGAACTGGATGTTGATGCTTATGGTGCAGATCATATATGGTGTTTGATAGCTGCTAATGACTATCATGGTCTTGATTAGATTGTTGGTCTTTGATTTGTAACCCCACTATGCATGGGATGGATGATGTAATGTTTCTTATTTTTTAGTCATGTATAAACTTTTGGTATATCCCCACTTGGTTGGGTGGATGAGTAAAAAATGGTGTATTCCCACTTGGGTGGGAGATTGATGTATGTATAGAGTCATGTTATGCTTTTGCAGACCTTGCATATGCTCAGGGGGAGCATGGAGGGATTGGTACATCTTGGCATATACAAAGGGGGAGCTCAATCAGAGATTTCAGCAGGTACTCAGGGGGAGTATGGATAGTAGAAGGTATACCAAGGAAGAAAACATCTTGGTCTGCCCTTTGCCCTTGATGTCAAGGGGGAGAATGACTTGGAGTGGTGGTTGCCATCAAATCCAAAGGGCGAGATTGTTGGCATTATGATACAGGTGTTGTCCTTGATGGCAACTCACTCAGAGGTCTCATACAGTTATTGTCCTTGGTGGCAACTCAATCAGATGACAGATCATAGTACAGCAGGTCAAGAGAGAGGTATACGCAAGTTAACCATGATGAAAGTGCGTATACACGCGGCTGAGCAGAACAAAAGGTGCGTATACGTACACACGTAGGTTCACAGAAGGAAAGGCGCGTACATGTTGGAAAAATAAGTTTTGGTCCGTGATATTTGGTCCATGGTATTTTGGTATTGGTCCATGGTATTTGGTCCAAAGTGTTGTCCCCAGGTATTGGGTCCAAGGTATTGGTTCTACATGGTTTTGGACCATGGTATTGAGAGAAGACTAAACCTATATAAGGAGAAGATCATTAGGCCAAGAGCGGCAAGTGAGGAAGTGATGGAGATCTGATATGTTGGTTATGGATTTGTGATGCTTTGCTTGATTTGAACCAAGGATGCACTCATGTGGATGATGATGAACGATGGATCGGGATCTTAAGGCTTGGAATGTTTATCATTATATGGTTTGATTATGGATAGACTAGATCTGAATTATTGACGCATGTTTTATTGTATGAATGTTATGATCTGGGTATGACTGATGTCTGGAACAGCTGCAAAGCTATGAGTAAATATTTGTAGATCTATACGCGGGTTGGCTTTGGTGTTAGCGCGTATGTAGGTTGGTTTGGTTCTTCATAGTAGCGTATACATTATGAGATATGATATTTGAAGTTGCAGTTGGATCTGGTTATTGTTGCAGAGTTCTGTTGTTTGTTCTGGTGATTGTGTTGTTGCCAGGGTTTCAGTGTTTCAGTATTAGGTGATTCAGAGATTGATGATGCAGGTGTAGTTGATGGGTGTATTGTTGTGATGATTAATTTTGTGCTTCAATGTTGTTGATGGGTCTAGTATGAAAATAGGATGAAACGTGGCCTTCAGATTATGGTGTTGTGCTTCAAAAGTATCTAATCTGAAAATTTATGAAACGTGGTCCCATGAGGAAGAGAGAAGATCGTAGAGTTCTGTAGGCCGGCACCTACGCACTGGTAAACATATCGGCTAGTACAAGAGCCACGGGGTTGTAGCTCCCTTCCAGGAGCAGCTGGAAAACGAGTGAAGGTTGGAGCCTTCAGTAGGTTAGCGCCTACCTACTAGTAAATGGATCGGCTAGTACAAGAGCTAAGGGGGTTGTAGCCCCCTTCCAGGAGAAACTGGAGAACGAGAGAAGGTTGTAGCCTTCTACAGGTAGAAGCCTACATACTGGTATAAGACTGCACCAGTACATAAATATTGTAAAAAGAAGTTTCTTATTAAAGGAAGATAGAGACGAATTGCAGCAGGTGGCTTTCACCCACATTGGGTTTCCACCTTATATCATGGTGTTCATGTGTGCTCCTTATGTGTGATGATCTGTTCTGTTTTACTGCACCTGTTTACTGTTAATATGGTTAATAATGTTCTGATGCACTCATTGAAGATCAACTAACTGAATCATAAGTTTACTGGATATACGCTAGTTGCATTAAACACAGTTGCGTATATATGCGGGTATCCATAACTAAAGTAGCGTATATGAATCTGAGTATGAAAATAAAAGATTGTTGATTTGATAATACTGATTCACCCCCCCTCTCAGTATTATTTCCAACAATTGGGATCAGATCAAGTCCTTTGGTAGAAGCTTGATCGCTTGAATGACATCCGTAGAACATGGGAAAGAAAGCGCGTCAAAAGAAGAAGACAACTCAAAGGAACAATAACAGCTTGTCATTGAGTGGAAGCAAGTATTCAGATCCTGAATCATCTCAGATTGAAGATGGACAAGCAAATGAAGCATCAAATAAAATCATAGATCAGCAAGATCTACCTAGCAAAAGGGAGAGTGCCCTCAAAGAAGAAATTATCAGCTTAAAAGCTCAGCTGGAATGTGCCTTCAGAGTTTGTCAAATGCTGCAGGAGCTGAATGAAGAACAAGAAAAGGAGATTCTCAAACTAAGGCAACAAATGGAAGAAGGAAGAAAGTCTGAGGAAATTTTGAAGAAGCAATGTCTGGAAAAGGAAGAACAACATCAGTTTGAGGTAAATATCTTGAAAGGTAAATTAAAATAAAAGGACAAACTATTATGATTTCAAGACAGTACTAAGATTTTGGATGATATTCTTAGAAGTCAAAGGTCGCCTGCTATCAAAACTGGTCTTGGTTTTTATGAATCTGCTGAAGGTGAATCTAGCTCACAAGGTGAGGCAAGGAACTCTAATGAGAAATCTAAAATGATCAACAAGGAGATGAGAGGACAACCCCATCAACAGCCAAGGAAAGAAATTCCTCAAAGAAAATCTTTTGCTCCTAACTATGGAAGTGATAGACAATTATTTCCTCTGATGAATAATGTTGAATGTTATGTATGTCATAATATTGGACATGTCGCAGCCAGATGCAGAAGTAGAATGGTTCAAGACCGTCACACAGAAAGATCATCATGTTCCAGGTACTTTAAGGGATATTGTTTTGCTTGCAATATGTTTGGTCACAAAGCCATTGACTGTTTTAGGAGGAATATGAAACATGTAAGATGTTATGCATGCAACAAGCCTGGACATATAGCAAAAGAATGCAGGAGAAGATTGTGGACACCATACCAAAAGGAGAAAACATCATCACAGTTGAAGATATGGAAGAAAAAGGAAGTACAGCCAGAAAGATGTGGCATAACATAGTACACAGACATGACAGACTCGGAGGAAGCTGAAAGTGTGGAACATCAGTGTTCTAAAACTCATACGTAGGTTTCATGAAGACAAGTTGCGTATATACGCGATTTAGATGCTGCATGGTCGCGTATATGATGTTCTGAAGAAAATCAGCAGTACAGAAGTCTAATATGGTTCAGTCACTGTTTGATGATGGCATGGCATAGGTTCAGGGGAAGCATATACTTCAAATAATGCATTGATGGCATTATGGTTAGAAGTCTTTGTTGATGATGCTTATGTGGCTAAATGATACATCTTGTTGGTTGATCAAAAGAATGGTATTGCAGGTTATAGAACTGGATGTTGATGCTTATGGTGCAGATCATATATGGTGTATGATAGTTGCTAATGACTATCATGGTATTGATTAGATTGTTGGTCTTTGATTTGTAACCCTACTATGCATGGGATGGATGATGTAATGTTTCTTATTTTTGAGTCATGTATAAACTTTTGGTATATCCCCACTTGGTTGGTTGGATGAGTCAAAAATGGTGTATTCCCACTTGGGTGGGAGATTGATGTATGTATAGAGTCATGTTATGCTTTTGCAGACCTTGCATATGCTCAGGGGGAGCATGGATGGATTGGTACATCTTGGCATATACAAAGGGGGAGCTCAATCAGATATTTCAGCAGGTACTCAGGGGGAGTATGGATAGCAGAAGGTATACCAAGGAAGAAAACATCTTGGTCTGCCCTTTGCCCTTGATGTCAAAGGGGGAGAGTGACTTGGAGTGGTGGTTGCCATCAAGTCCAAAGGGGGAGATTGTTGGCATTATGATACAGGTGTTGTCCTTGATGGCAACTCACTCAGAGGTATGATACAGGTGTTGTCCTTGGTGGCAACTCAATCAGATGACAGATCATAGTACAGCAGGTCAAGAGAGAGGTATACGCAGGTTAACCTTGATGAAAGTGTGTATACATGCGGCAGAGCATAACAAAAGGCACGTATACGTACACACGCGGGTTCACAGAAGGAAAGGCGCGTACATGTTGGAAAACTAAGTTTTGGCCTGTGGTATTTGGTCCATGGTATTTTAGTATTGGTCCATGGTATTTGGTCCAAAGTGGTATTTGGTCCATGGTATTTCAGTAGGTACTCAGGGGGACTATGGACAGCAGAAGGTATACCAAGGAAGAAAACATCTTGGTCTGCCCTTTGCCCTTGATGTCAAAGGGGGAGAATGACTTGGAGTGGTGGTTGCCATCAAGTCCAAATGGGGAGATTGTTGGCATTATGATACAGGTGTTGTCCTTGATGGCAACTCACTCAGAGGTATGATACAGGTGTTGTCCTTGGTGGCAACTGACAATCAGATGACAGATCATAGTATAGCAGGTCAAGAGAGAGGTATACGCAGGTTAACCTTGATGAAAATGCATATACATGCGACAGAGCATAACAAAAGGCACGTATACGTACACACGCGGGTTCACAGAAGGAAAGGCACGTACATGTTGGAAAACTAAGTTTTGGCCTGTGGTATTTGGTCCATGGTATTTTGGTATTGGTCCATGGTATTTGGTCCAAAGTGTTGTCCCCAGGTATTGGGTCCAAGATATGGGTTCTACATGGTTTTGGACCATGGTATTGAGAGAAGCCTAAACCTATATAAGGAGAAGATCATTAGGCCAAGAGCGGCAAGTGAGGAAGTGATGAAGATCTGATATGTTGGTTATGGGTTTGTGATGCTTTGCTTGATCTGAACCAAGGATGCGCTCATGTGGATGATGATGAATGGTGGATCGGGATCTTAAGGCTTGGAATGTTTATCATTATATGGTTTGATTATGATAAATTCACCTTGTGAGCTAGATTCACCTAAGTTTTGGCCTGTGGTATTTGGTCCATGGTATTTCAGCAGGTACTCAGGGGGAGTATGGACAGCAGAAGGTATACCAAGGAAGAAAACATCTTGGTCTGCCCTTTGCCCTTGATGTCAAAGGGGGAGATTACTTGGAGTGGTGGTTGCCATCAAGTCCAAAGGGGGAGATTGTTGGCATTATGATACAGGTGTTGTCCTTGATGGCAACTCACTCAGAGGTATGATACAGGTGTTGTCCTTGGTGGCAACTGACAATCAGATGACAGATCATAGTATAGCAGGTCAAGAGAGAGGTATACGCAGGTTAACCTTGATGAAAGTGCATATACATGCGGTAGAGCATAACAAAAGGCACGTATACGTACACACGCGGGTTCACAGAAGGAAAGGCGCGTACATGTTGGAAAACTAAGTTTTGGCCTGTGGTATTTGGTCCATGGTATTTTGGTATTGGTCCATGGTATTTGGTCCAAAGTGTTGTCCCCAGGTATTGGGTCCAAGATATGGGTTCTACATGGTTTTGGACCATGGTATTGAGAGAAGCCTAAACCTATATAAGGAGAAGATCATTAGGCCAACAGCGGCAAGTGAGGAAGTGATGAAGATCTGATATGCTGGTTATGGGTTTGTGATGCTTTGCTTGATCTGAACCAAGGATGCACTCATGTGGATGATGATGAATGGTGGATCGGGATCTTAAGGCTTGGAATGTTTATCATTATATGGTTTGATTATGGATAGACTAGATCTGAATTATTAATGCATGTTTTATTGTATGAATGTTATGATCTGGGTATGACTAATGTCTGGAACAACTGCAAAGTTATGAGTAAATATTTGCAGATCTATACGCGGGTTGGCTTTGGTGAAAGCGTGTATGTACGCTGGTTTGGTTCTTCATAGTAGCGTATACATTATGAGATATGATATTTGAAGTTGCAGTTGGATCTGGTTATTGTTGCAGAGTTCTGTTGTCTGTTTTGTGTTCTGGTAACTGTGTTGTTGACAGGGTTTCGGTGTTTCAGTATTAGGTGATTCAGAGATTGATGATGCAGGTGTAGGGTGTACTGTTGTGATGATTACTTTTGTGCTTCAATGTTGTTGATGGGTCCAGTATGAAAATTGGATGAAACATGGCCTTCAAATTATGGTGTTGTGCTTCAGGAGTATCCAGTCTGAAAATTTATGAAATGTGGTCCCTGGAGGAAGAGAGAAGATTGTAGAATTCTGTATGCCGGCGCCTACGTACTGGTAAACATATCGGCCAGTATAAGAGCTAGGGGGTTGTAGCTCCCTTCCAGGTGCAGCTGGAAAACGAGTGAAGGTTGGAGCCTTCAGTAGGCCGGTGCCTACATACTAGTAAATGGATCGGCTAGTACAAGAGCTAAGGGGGTTGTAGCTCCCTTCCAGGAGAAACTAGAGAATGAGAGAAGGTTGTAGCCTTCTACAGGTAGAAGCCTACGTACTGGTATAAGACTGCACCAGTACATAAATATTGTAAAAAGAAGTTTCTTATTAAAGGAAGATAGAGACGAATTGCAGCAGGTGGTTTTCACCCACATTGGGTTTCCACCTTATATCATGGTGTTCATGTGTGCTCCTTATGTGTGATGATCTGTTCTGTTTTACTGCACCTGTTTACTGTTAATATGGTTAATAATGTTCTGATGCACTCATTGAAGATCAACTAACTGAATCATAAGTTTACTGGATATACACTAGTTGCATTAAACACAGTTGCATATATACGTCGGTATCCTTAACTGAAGTAGTGTATATGAATCTGAGTATGAAAAGAAAGATTATTGATTTGATAATACTGATTCACCCCCCCCCCCCCTCTCAGTATTATTTCCAACACCATCTGCATAGGTCAAACCAGGTTAACACAATACATATAACATCAAGATCTTCAAGGCAATGAACAAAACCATCACGCATATGACTAATCCAAATTATAACATCAATATCTCAATGAAATGACATGATCAAGTTAATAGCATATAACAAAGATACGCTATATACCATGCTCATCAACAACATACAACATAATCATCAGGTTATCTAATACAAAACAACAATAGCAGTGCATACAACTACAAGTTACTATCATTCTTGACTTTCTGACACGTGCATATAACCACACTAATCATCTAACATCTATCATGAATGTAACCATAATATCAAATACATGTTCATAAACCTAATGTATATAACCCTAATGCATATAATAATCCTTAACTTACATACATGCATGCCAAACATACACTACCTGTATGACGATATGCTCTTATCCCAAAGTCTAAAGATGTAACCTCATTATGATGATCTACATCCCTTGCTTTATCTCAACTAGCTCATTAGCATCATAACAACCAATAGCATCATGATGATCTAAATTGCATACAATGACTTCACAAGGCATGTTTGACCTACTATACATGCATAATGATGGCCACGACCATACATGCATAACAATAACCATTACTCCATTGTACACATTGCCACATGCAACCAACAATATGCATAAGCAATGCCAAACCAACTACCAATACACATAACCACATGTAGTCGAACATAATTGATCATTTCTTGTAATCAACCTACAAGACTAATGCATGTAATCAAAATATTCAAAAATGTACCTAACATACAAGGATGTAAGTAGGTATCATGAAATCAACATGTAAGCAACATATAATCCATATACAGTCAGTCACATTTTCCAAAAATTAAGACATCGTGTCTATTAATTTGAAATCAGCTTTCACCAAAACTAACAACCTATAAGCATAACCCCTTACTATCCATGGTCCACACTAAGGTAGAAGGAGGAAACTACTATAATGGCCCGATCTCCAATGTCCAATTATGGAAATGGGACCTCCAAAGCTCTACTAAATTTAAGCACACTTGAAAATAAATTGATTTTTATTTATCATACATTTGTATGAGACTAATTCAAAAACATTGCACTTATTCCACTTGTAACATAATAACTAAAAACATGCCACTTTTCCATTTCCTTAGATGCAACTTTTCAAATTCCTTGCATGCAACCTTTCAAATTCCCTACATGCAATTCTTAAAATTCTTTGCACGAAAAAAGGCATAGATCAGCTACATCCATATTATCATACTACATTACTATCCCATAAAAAAATTAACATTTTCTTCACAATTACCATACTTTTACATTTTCTTCAAACAATTACTATACTATTATATCTACATGTAAGCATTTCTTCAAACACTTTACATGCAAACTAATATAGCAAACTATTTGCATACAAGTAAGCATAAATCAACTATAAGAATTCTATTACACATCAATACCATCCCAACCACAAACAGCATACTCATTGGGGCATTTTATCAAATAGTTTTTATGCAATTAATCATTGAACTATTTAAGCATTGCATCAAACACTTTGCATGCAAACTAATATAGTGAATGATTCAATGCATATATCATAAAATACAGTAGTACAAGTTATAGAAACTGAACCACATGATCAATGGTATTTTACCTCACTATGGTTCAAGTTTCAACTTCTAAGATTTCATAAATGAAAAATTATAACAAAAATACCAACACAATCGTATTTGTTGCACAATTCTAGGAGTATCCAGAAAGTTCGACTTCCACTAGTCATATGTCTTAAAATATAGTGAATAAATGTCTGAAATTTTTATCGCAATATCTGTGGGATTTCCCCTCATTATAGACAAAATTTCAGCTTCTGAGGGTGCCCGGAAGAAAAGTTATGAAAAAAAATGTCAACGTGACTTGTTTGATGCCTAATTTTAGGATCATTCAGAAGGCTCGACTCTCTCTATTCATATCTCCTAAAATATTGCGACCCAATATCCGAAATTTCTACCACATAATCAGTGGTATGTTCCCTCAATGTGGAAGATTTTTCAGCTTCTGAAAGCCTACAGAAGATAAGATATTTCAGAAATTCCAACATGACCTGTTTAAAGGTGCAATAAGGAAGGTCATCTTCCTTAGATCATAATTCCTAAAGTATTGTGAATCAATATCTGAAATTTTTACCATGTTATTAGTGGTATTTACCTTCAATATGGACAAATTTTCAACTTCTAATATGCCACAGAAGAAAATTTATAACAGATACAACATAAATGTCTAAAATTTAAACTTTTGTTCTTCATTTCACCTATGATAAAGCCCATTGAGTCCAAGTGTTTGAACCTAGAAGCTCTGATACCACTCTGTAACACCCTTCGGGGTAAATTTGCATATAAAAAACATAACATGAACATAAATACAATAAACGTATCAGCCATCAAAATCCATATATACATAAGTACATTTGCACATGAAAATCAAGGGTAAGAATTTTTTCATTAATAAATGAAATGAACCAAACGGTGAAGGGACTACCATGTTCCACCCAACCATAGATTGGCTAATCCAAGTCTCTCTTCAGCCAAACACCCCCATGCCATATTCCAATCATGAATGTGGGATCTCAGAGAACAAATCAATCAAAAACTCATTCAGGGCTTCCAGAGGCCACCCACCTCAACCCATCAAACAATGATTCCACCTCACAGTCGGACATCATCAAAAACTATCATCAGATTGGTCTCCATCCAAACCTTCCAGGGCTTCCAGGATTTTTTTCCAACTAAGGCTTCTAGAACTAGTAACTCAACCCACAAGTTCTACAGGGCTTCCAGAGCGTTTGTCCAACCAAGGCTTTCAGAACTAGTAACTCAACCCATAATTTATACAAGGTTTCCAGAGTGTTTGTCCAACCAAGGCTTCTAGGACTAGTAACTCAACCCACCAAGGGCTTCGAGAGAATTTTTCCAACCAGGGCTTCCAAGACTAGTAACTCAACCCAAGCTGTTACAGGGTTTCTATAGCGTTTGTCCAACCAGGGCTTCTAGGACTAGTAACTCAACCCAAGCTGTTATAGGGCTTCCAGAGTTTTTGTTCAACCAGGGCTTCCAGGACTAATAACTCAACCCAAGATAAGGAAACATGAGGACCAACCAAAACAAAGCCATGAAAGCAAACCCACAATCACCATGGCTATCCAGGAAATGACAAGTCTAGGCAATCCACTGTCAATCCCAACCATCCTCCATGCCAATTATAGATCATAACCAAGAAGCCACATGCATGTGCCATGTATGCCAAAACTAGTGAAGAAATAATGCATGCAACTTGGTACTTGCAAGTAATATGATGTAGTTGCTGATGTCAATTCCCTCTTGTGCTTTCCTGCTCTTCCTTTTCCTTCTTGCTCCAAGAATCCAAGCATGCCACACCCACCAAGAGTGCTCCAGGAAAACTCTAAGTATCCAAGAGTATGAGAGAGAGAGAGAATAATGAGAGAGCTTTAAAACAGAACTGACAAAAGGCTCTAACTGAAAGGAAGAAGCTTGCCAACTAATCCTTAGAATCCTTTTTATGAATGAGGCCTCTATTTTCTTCATTTTCCATTATTTTCATAAATAAATGTGCCAAAATACCTTTTTACCTCGTTAATGCCTTAGCCATTTCCTTTGCCAATTTCCTTAGTCATAAACAACCAAATGAACACCAACTAGGATGTCCTGCCCACCATTCAGCTTGGAATATGTGTCCCATCATCTGTGGTATTTATATATTTTTACATGGAATTTTCACTAGGGTTGTTACATCCATGTTTTCCACTTCTCCGAAGACCACATTTTATGGTGGTTTTTTACCACCTGGATATCACTCTCTCGCAGAAGCTTATTCAGGAGCTTCTTCCTCAAACTCATCTTCAAACATTTCAACTTGTGTAATTAACCCTGCCAATGAAGGTTTAGCATCTGAACAAGTCATTAATATGATTGCTGGCAATGTTGGTAATCCACAAGCTAACCCAATAGGTGGTTATTATCTACTTGGGACAACCATCATATCCTCTGCCTGAAGGAAAACCTTTTGGTGGACCTTACCCTGCACCTGGGGGAAACCCCCCGCCGGAAACTACTTTAATTATTTTCAAATGCCTCAAACTAGTTTTGGTCAACCTGTTATGCCTCAACCCACTGTTGGAATGCCTTACCCTAGATTGAATACAATATGGAACCCTTCTCAATAGTTAATTCTTGTTGCTTCTCAAGTGCCTTTGTATCAACCTAACCAATCTCTTGGACAACCTATGCACCAACTTCCTTTTCAAGTCCAACCAACCCTCTAGGCTAACGCATCGACACCTGCCCATCAATCACTTCGCCCGCCTACCCCGAGTACTCATCAAAACATGGGGCAGTTATCTATGCCAACGACTGTTCAAAACCCAGGTTCAAATTTGCCTCAAACTCCCATTCCAAGAGTATCACAAATAATTGTCCCAATTATATCACATGTTACTATGCAACCACTTGTTCAATATTTACCTCAGGCATCTGGTGTTCAATCTATTCCTACAATTTCGTTAGGACCTCCAATACATGTTGTTCAACCTAGTGTCCCATATATTCAAGTACCTTTTCAAGGGCTACCTTTCCAAGGTTTACCCAGAGTCAGTTTGTTCAAGGTACACTTTTTCAAACTCAATTTCTCCAAGGTCAACCAAGGACAGTTTGTTCAAGGTCAAATGGTTCAGGGTCTCCCCTTCTAGAATCAACCGTACCCAGGTCATACGTTTCAACAACCTATTAAACTGCAATATGGTATGGCTCATCCTAGATACCTAGAAGGTATGCAGATTCCAACTGCTTAGGGTATCCCAAGATTTCCTGGATATATTCCTCCTAGTATGGGACTCATCCCTAAGGGTTATCAATATCCATCGCAGGACCCTATTCGACAGTTTCCCTTCAATGCAACTTTGGATTTGCGTGACCTCTCTCGGTTAACTAATGATCCACTTATTTATTTACCATACTGGTCAGCTATTCCTACTAAGTTGCCCAGTGATATTCCTAAGTTCTAATGTAATTCAGGTGAATATCCATCCAACCATGTCATGACCTACCATCTTTGGTGCGCATCCAACTCATTAAATGATGATTCTATTAGATTAAAACTTTTTCAACGAACCTTAACCAGTTCAGTAGCCAAATGTTATGTAGAATTGTCGCACGCTTCCTTCAACACGTTTAATGCCCTTGCTACAGCCTTCTTGACCCACTTTCAATTACCCATTCGGTGTGACAATGGAACTGAACTTTTGACTTCTTTGAAGCAGTCAACGTCAACCCATATCTCAAATCACATTTACAAATGGAGATAAATATGTCACCTAGTTAAAGTTTGCATTCCAGACCAGATTTTGGCCGAATGGTTCATAAAGTCGCTTTTACCAGTAATAACTGAATATGTGGCCAAAAGGGGTGTTGTAACTGAAGAGCATGTAATTGCCCGCGCTCAATATTTCGATCTTGTTTGTACTCAGTCAGGTACTTTGTATGAAAAGATCCCAAATTTATCCCGATCTACTCCAAATAATCCACCTCTTCCAGGATCACATGCCACAGATGGCATGATTGGTTATGTGAGCCAGAAATCTAAGAACAAAAAGAAAAATTCTAAGAATGTTCAGGTTTCGGCTCTATCTGATTCACCTGATGAAGATCCTTCTCTTGGAATTACTTCTGAAATTAACGTCGTAGATTCATCTACTGGCAAGGGTAAGTCATTCGGAAATAATAAAAAGGGAAAAGGAAAAACTAAACAAGACAACTGCTCTAAGGATAAATCAACCAAGAACAAACCATCTGACGAAAAGAGGAAACCTCGCTATCTTTGCTTAATTTTTTAGGAATATCATTACACTAAGGAGTGCCCTCATCGATCCAAAGTTTCTAAATTCATCAAAATTTCGCCCACACTCGCTATTTTGAAGGATCCTTTTCCTCCTCAAGACAGTAAAATGGTCTCTCATGACCAATCCTCCTCATCCCCATCAGTAGATATCATGATGATGTCTTCCAGAGTTATGGTAGCAATGAGATCCAAAGATTACATGTCAAAGAGTCCTGTTGAAAATGGAGATGACTCCAGTTCACCTGGTCAAACTTATGCGTCTACTCCTCCTTCTTTTGAACCATTACATATTTAAAAACCAAATCCTGATATGATAATTCATCCGCGTTTTAATGGTATGTTTTGTAAGTCAACCTTTAATCCTCATGCGAGGGCTACCCAAAATTATAGCATCGTCAAAGATCTGGCTATGTCACCTTCGGCCATGTCTGCCCTTGAAGTGCTACAAACTTGTCTAGCACAAAGGAAATTATTATTATCATCCATAGGAGATGTAGATCCTCAAGACTCCCATTTGATTGTTTTCGATCTTGAGAATCATGTCCCTCGTCTCCCACATCAACTAACTTTTGAGATACCAGTTCATGTCAAAACTCAACAAGTTTTTAAAAACAGTGATTGACGAAGGAGCGTTGACATGTATTATTTCCATTACTTGTTGGAAAGCCTTGGGTTCTCCAACAATCAATCAATCTCCCACAACTTTGAAATCCTTCGATGGAAGAACCTATTCTAAGTAAACAAAAATCAACACTCGAGTGGACAACATGGATGCAAAGCACTCGAGTGGATAGGTCCAATCTCCCACAACATTGAAAGCCTTCGATGGAAGTTGGTTGGATGAACATCTGACCGCTTGAGATATCAACGGGTGCTTCTTTAAACAGTTATGTTGGATTTATTGTGTATATTACTCTTCTTTCCCTTTCGCTAGGTGACCAATTAGCACCTTAAAATTCAATTTCTTGGTTATCTAAATGTTCTTATGAGGCCTGGCCACATCATGAAAAACTTAGCTCAAAATAACTAAATTTGGGTCGTGGTGGAGATAATATAGTAGACTATGCTACTACAGGTGTTGGTTTTGGAGTTTCAAGGAATTTTCTTCGATAAATGATAGGTGCCAACATTTGAAGGAATTGAAGAAATATATTCCATTCCCATATAGCCATCTTTTCTTGAGCATCCAATGCTTTCAGTTTTGCTATCTAAATGTTCTTATGAGGCCTAGCCACATCCTGAAAAACTTGGCTCAAAATAACTAAATTTGGGCCGTGGTGGAGACAAGATAGTAGACTATGCTACTGCAGGTGTTGGTGTTGGAGTTTCAGGGAATGTTCTTCAATAAATGATAGGTGCCAACATTTGAAGGCATTGAATAAATATATTCCATTCCCATGTAGCCATCTTTTCTTGAGCATCCAATGCTTTCAGTTTTGCTAAGTACCGTAATTTTTCGATTATGGATGTCTGTTATGGTAATCATTGATCAATTGATGTTTGTTGTTCCAATTGTTTCACTTGATTGAATATTCCTTGCAAATATTCAATGGAATTAGAAGCTTTTAGTTGTGCTTTTTTTCCTTTTCTAAGTGATTATATCTCTTCTTATAGTAACTAGGCATGATCTTTCTTCTCCAGTGAGATATGTTTATCGTGGGCCAACTTTGCTCGAAGTTCAATAACTTTCCCATAACACAATTATCGAATTAGCCCTTCCCGAGTCCTTATGCAAGTACATGTAAAATATAGGTATGTTGGCCAATTATTGAGGACTATGATGAGTGGTGTCCCATGTTCCAAAGTCATTTATAGCTCTTGCTTTGCTTGAACAAAATCCTTATGAGCATTTTGAATCACTCTAGACAATTCTTGATTTCCTTGATTTGATACCCTATTTTATAATTCATCTACTTGAGCAGTCAATTGCCTATTTGAATTGACCAGTTGATGTAGAAGTTGTTGAAATGAAAAAAGTGGATCATCATTCCAGTAGGAGTGTCAATGTTGAGATTTTTCATTGCCCAACTCTTGCATTCCTCCCAAATCTCCCTTTCTCTTTTTTATCTTTATCGAAGTGTTTTATTATCTGATTTATTTCTTTTGAATCTCTTCTGGAATGCTCTTACTAAATTTTATAGGGCTTCGAATAATTGTCTGTAGGAAGCATGCCCTAAGTCAGTTATTAGAGAGGTTGGTTATTGTTTTACCTCAGAAGCAGTATTTCCTGATGTAGTCAGATGGAATGATGGATTTTTTTGATTAGTAGCCGGTGAGGTTGAAGTATCCTAAGTTTCCAGATTAGTTTCCTTTGGCATTTGCTTTATTATATCATTTGACCTTGTATTTTTTGACAATACCTACTGTATATCATCTTGGTTAGTTGGATTATTATCTTTCTTCTCCATTTCTTCCATGACTTCTTTTGGAGGCATAGGAGGTGAATCAACGTTCAAGTCAATGTTTGGAGTTTGATCCTTTTGCTTGCTCATTTTGGCCAACTGACCTTGCTCTTATGTGAGTGTTGAATTTCCATTTAAATTAATTTTGGTTGGGGTTAACTATGGAAGATCCTCTATCTGTTGTTTCGCCATCATCTTCGTCTTAACAGTTTCAATAAACATTTTTGTGGCCTAACCCAAGAACTGAAAAATATCTAGTACTATGGATGAATCTAGGAATCATTGTGACTTCCTAGGCTTCTTGGATGGCTTACCCTTTGCTTGTGTGCTCTCGAGAACTTCTCGAGCAATTGAATCTATCTTTTGTTGTTAATGTGGATCATAGAGTCATATGCTATCAAAATGCCTTGCCATTTTATAAAAGAAGTTGATGTCTGAGTCAGAGTAGGACTTCATGGCTCTTTGAGTGGATTCTTCTTAGAAGACTCTATAACCACTGTTGAGAGATCAAATTTAAACAACCTAATATATAGTTTTGCTTATGTTTCCTATTCATGTTGATATTCCGAGAGGGGTAAAAATATGTCTGGAGGTGGTTCCCAAGACTATTAAGGTGAAATTTTAAAATTTGTGTTAGCCTATCGACTCAATTATGTTAATATCTCATCTATTATGGGCTAATATACTAATTCTTGGGGGTCTACATCCAAATAATTTACACACCATGTCTTGGTATTTTTTAGGCATAATTGAATGTGCGATGAAGGAGGTAACATTCTTCGGATGTGTTTTTCCAACTATTAGACATTGTTTTTACTTTTAGAAACCAATTTCAAATAAAGTCTAGGGGGCTTAGTAACTCAGGTTTTCCCAACCAACTATGACAAAAAAATTTCAAATTTTTCATTAAAGGAATTGACTTCTTAGCAAATTTTGTTTCCCAAACTAGTAATATTTCTTTCATTGCTAACCAAATCAACAAGGAGGGAAACTTAATAGCCTTATTGGAATTCTAACATTTATAATAGTTTTTTTGGACCATGTTAGCGGCGTACTCTGCCTACTTATAAACTTTGCCTGACTTGACCATCTTTCTAGTTGCTTCCAGCACAGAGAGCTTCACATCAGAGGGTTTCCTAGTAGGGTTGAGACACAGTGCAACAATAATGCATGTGCATTTGGTCACTGGATTCTGAACTTGATTAATTATTAATCCTTTAGAATTCTTAGCAGTCGTTCCTCCGATAAATTCCTGAAGCCAAGAATTGACATCAATGGTTTTTGGATTTTCTCTCCTTTATGAGGGAGATCTGTGATATTATATACAATAACTATAGAAATTGGAAGAGGCTTTTCCAGCTAGAGAAAGCCATTATGAAAGCAACTAACAAGGAATTTTGCAGCTTCCTCTTTAAGACCTTGCATGTTTGCAATTAAAGGAGCTTTAAGTATATGTCAAATACCAATTTTATTGAGTATTTTTGTTTCTAGAATCCATTGATCACCAATTTTACCCCAACTTCGAAAATATTCATTATGCTTCTCCCAAGAAGGTTCATATATCTTTGCTTGTTTTATGTTATGGAGTCATCTCCCAATTCTATTTCATATTTCAGTTCGAATCATGCTTTAGTTCTTGGTTCCACTATAACTTCTTCATCCTCGAATAGAACCTGTTTGTTAGTCAGTCAAGCAATTCAAAGTCTAAAATAATAAGACTTTGCAAGTCTGGTATTTCTGCAAGATAACAATCTATATTTGAGGAAATTTCCAGAAGAGTAATTGGAAAGTCTGACGGTTCGCTCTAGTTGATAGGAATCAAATTAATTATGTTATAATTTCTATCCATTGTCACCTTCCTCAAATGTCGCATCACATGTTGATTTAATTTTTCCATATCATTTGGTTTGTGTGAATCACATGGCCACCTTACTTTTGAAAATTCAATGGTTGATTTTGTTATAATTTTAGTTGATGGATGGCATGGTTTTGATTGTGATGTGACCCACAAGATTATGTGGTATGTGTTGATTGGACTTGTCCACTCAACTGCTTTGCTAGCATGTTTTCCATTATTATTTCCCATGACATAATCAGATGTGTTTTCTCTCTCCTCATTAATTCTCCTATTCGAGTAAGGTTTTTCTACTTCGTTTATTATTTTGTTGGTAAATGGAGTAAAAAATGGATTAGTTATTATTAATTTGTTAAGCCCATGGAAATCGATGCATAGTCTAAATCTATTGGGGTTGTTATTTTTCAATTGCATGACCATTGGACTTGCCCATTTTGACTTATCAATAGGGTATATGATACCAGCTGCTAACATCGCCTCTATCTCTTTATGTACTTTGGACTTGTATTGTAGCTAATAGTGTGCATTGATTACTAATAGAAAGGAGATAATATCTCATATGAACATATGCAGCATAAGAATAAAGGAAGAGACACAAAGTAATATACAACCAAAAAAGAAAGATATTATATTATGATCTCTTAAGAAGCAAATCGGAACCAATACATTGATACATCCATTATCATATATATACTCAGTTGATATGGTTACAACTATTTAAATATCATAACCGACTTAACCTATACGACTTAGGTTCTCAACTGACTAGAGAATCAATCAACTTTACAATGTAGATTGCCAACTCAACTGGGCTAGTCGACTAGCCTCTCCAACATGTTCATTTCTCTTTATATAATACATCAAAATTCATTTTTTAGTTATCAAGTAATTGTCAAACTATTAAATAGTATAACTGATTTTCACAAAAAGAGTTTAAAATATTTACATACAAAAAATTTCTGGTAAAAGAGAAATTAGAAATACTAATCTAAATACAGATAAAACTGAATATGATGTATCATAAACTAGCTTTTGGTTCCACTAGCTCCTAGCTCCACTACTACCACAACTAAAGGTGAGATCATCTTCTCGTATATTTTCCAAATTTCTTTGTCTGGATGGGGATAATTAATCATCTATTGGCAAGCTATCTTTAAGTTTGACTGCTTGGTATAATTTAGCTTTGTCATGAATAAGGTCTTCACCAACCAAAGACGTTGAAAGTCATGTTGCAAACAATTAACAATTGTTCGAACCTTAAAAGATTCAGATGATTCATGAGGCTTCCTAGCTTCATTTTTCAAATTCCTTAACTCCTTTTCATATGCTTCCCAAGAAAGCAATTTTCCATTTTGATCACAATAGTTGGGCAATCCAGTGCTTGTTCTTTGGTCAAATTTGTTATTAAACATTGAGATTTCATTCTAAAATTCTTTTTGTCGATTAGACGCTTGGATGCCAAGAAGGTTTTTCTGGACAGTTTTTTTTTACTTCTACAATGAAAGATGTTTTATCAACCACATTTAGTGCCCTGGGCTCATTTGGAGTTTTATCATTTAAATATTTTATCATTTTTTTTTTGCTTTTGAGACTTTGTCTTGCAACTCATTTTTAATTCTTTTGATGACTAGATCTAACTTTCCTAGTAGAGATATGTGTTCTTCCACAATGCATATATATTCCCAAACTGGGTGCATAATTTGTATGATTTTTTTCCAAACTATCCACTTTTCTTCCAATAGGGAAGCATTCCCTTTCAATTTGGCCTTCAGTTTATTGGTTTCTTCATGAGATTTTTTTTCATGTACCAATTTGTTGCTTCTTTCATTTTCTAAATTGAGACACATCTCTTTAATATTTAATCATTCTTTTTCTTTTTCTAGAGTGCCTTGTGTTTTCATAAATTCTACTTCATATACTATAAGATTTGATAATGCTTTGGACATTTGTTCTATAGGATCCCGAGTATCTATGACATTTGAATTGGAACTGACACAGACATGAGTCTTCTGAGACAGTTCTAAATGTTTAATCTTCTCTTTCAGTTTGGTAATTTCATTTTTTCTGCATATAGAATCTTCTAGTAGTTGCTCCTTTTATTTTTCTACCTGTAAAATTTTTGTTGTTTCGACATGTTCAATTCCCAACAGTTTGAGATTTTCCCTCAACAATTGCATTTATGTTTCTATGTTTTGTAAAAGAACCTTGATAGCCTCTTTATCTAACAGATCCGATCCCAACTTCATTATTAACCTATTATATTCTTCTAATTACATATGCTTTTCCCTTGAATTTTTTCTTTCTTGTTTTAATTGATCATTCATTTTCTGAAGTAACTTTTCTGCTTTAGTTCTAACCAAATTAGTTTTATTAAGATAATTATAAATCATTTCTCTTGATTGCCCATGCAAATTAATCTTATCTAGTAGAGGAACTTCATTCATATTAATAGGCACATTCATAGCTTTAAAATTTGGGCCTTTTGGAATAAAATGTGTAGTAGGATAAACAAATGATAATCCCAATTGATTCCTTTCAAGATCCATGGTTGAGGTATGATAATCATGGGTTGACTGCATCCATGTGTGTCTCTGCATATCCTTCTCCATCTTGTTGTTATTTTCTCTTATTTAGCTATACTCCTCTTGTAAGGCTTATGTTTCTTATGGAGCTTTTCCAACAAACTATTCTACTATTTTAGTTACACTCGAGAGAGGAAGTGACCATTCAGGATTTTGTAAATGCATTTCGATGCCAGGTTTTTGTGAAGGTAATTATCTCAACTGAATATCTGGGATTTATTCTTCGAGTTCTTATTATACTTTAGCCCTATTTTCAGATTGTTGATCTTTGATCTCAATATCGCATTGTTATGGAATTTATCTCTTCAAGAATTGTCCTTCAAAGAAGGGGTCTTAATAGAAATACTTTGTTTTTCTTCAGTTTAATCTGAGAATGGATCCCGCAAAAACTTATCACTAATCTAATCATATTGATTAGATAATTTTTCTAGCTCAGTTCTATTGTCATGCATGTAAGGTCTTGGACCCACCTTGAGTCTCATGTCTAAGATGGCATGGTGAGTATCATAACGCCATGTCTCTTTGATTGGAAAATTCATATTTTGCAACATGTCCTCCAGTTGCTTTAGAGCTTGTCTTATATTCACAGTAAATGATCCCACTGCTCTTTCAAGCTTGAAAATATGCTCTTTATGCTTGGAGACAAAATGTGTCTGGTCCACCATTAAACTTTGCCTTATAAACTCCAAAGAGAAGATCCTCATTGGCTAGAAAATTGGGAGTTGGTAGGGTTGAGTTTCTACACCATACAATATAATTTCTGTGTAATATTTGAAAAGAAATCAATCCCCTACCCTTGTATCAACACTGAGCTACAATAATTATTTCATTTGTGGCCAAATTCTAGGAGGAGGTTGATCATTTAGGAGAGTGAAGGAAATAGACATAAAAGAAGTGAGGAACTAAGAGAACACTTAACTTGTCCCCTTCTTTCTAATTACAATGGCTCAATCAACAACTAATTGGGTTTCATTTTGTACATTCAACATATTCAAGCTTATATGAGAAAACTTAGATGCATGTAGATATAGAAACAAGTGAACTAAATACAAAGGATATCTTAAACATCCAGTGTTGTGAAAGTGTTGCAACTGAAAATTACTTGACTTGGATACATAGGTGGGGAAATCCAAGGTAATTTATAGTTGTAACATCATAATAAGAAGGCTGAGGTATTTTTCATTGACCATCTTACTATTATCTTCCCCAAGAACATATAAAATAACTAACAGGGTTTGTTGAGCAACCTTAAAAAATGTATGAAGAGGGTAATAAGCATTTGGTTGGGGAACCAAGGTTTTTGAGGATAGAATAAATTTAGAAATATTTTGACTATCATCTTGAGACAAACACTTATACACCTATACCAACCCTTCATCAATGGTTTGCTGGATTTTTTCATCAACAAGGAATTAGAAATCATCTCAAACAAGGGTTAGAGTAGCTTGAAATACCTTATTGTCCATTCTAAAAATAATGACATCCTATTGAGGGACGTCAGCAGCTCCCAACCAACTAATAAACTAGAAAATCATAAATATTGGGGAAATTATGTGTTACAATCTTAACTGGATGAAATGAAAGAGGTTGTTTTATTGATTAAAATGACCTAGAGCTTCTTGACATTTAGTTAGAATATCAAGTGGACATTGAGAATCATAAATATCTGCTTCTCAATCTATAAGAGGGATTTTACTTATTGTGATTTAGAGCACTGGGGTTCTTTAATTTCCATCATTTTTTAATGCACTGAGGATTAAAAATTTGAAAATATGGGAAGAATTAAAACACTAGGTATGCGTTAAGAATCAGAACAAGATTGTAGCACAAAGAATAATGCAGCAATTCGAACCAAAGGCTCGGATACCCTTCAACCACTTGAAAATAATTTATATGTTCTTCTTAGCTTGAAATATCCTTTTGTGTTTAAAATTATAACGTCATTTCTCTAGGCTCACTTGACTAGTTGTTTTCTCAAAATTGTAAACCACTACGTGGGGACTAGCTCTGGTAGTTTCAAAAATAAAAGGTTTGGGGTGGGAGGGAGTCCCTATGTTCAATTTCAACCATCTATCTAATGATTAATGGTGTCAAAAAACCATTAGCATGGGGGTTCGACTTGTTTTAAACTCTAATACATATGAACCCCTGCTTGTCGTTCAACGATGGGCCTCGCACACATGTGGGGAAATGAGGGCTAGAACTTGCACACTTCTTAAGCTTTAGAATAATCAATATATTTTATTAATGTGATCCACAATGAATATGAAGCCAAAGTATTATAAAGTATTCTTATATTCCTGTTATTCCATTCTAAGCCAACTTGATGTCTACCACATTAGAGGGAAATTATGAAAATGTAATCTACTTTGCCTATTATTCTATGTAAGCTACAGGTGATGTGTGCCACGTCAAAGAATATTATATTGAGGTGGAAACAATCCATTTACATTACTTTTGATTTCCATCTTCGTGGAATTATATTAGTGTTGATGTTGTCTTGTCTTCATTTATGGCAGGTGACAACATTCCAACCCTCAGTGGAATTAATCATTTTATGATAATTATTGACAAAGATTATCAATGTCTCAGTTGAGTCATTGTTCATCTGGTGCCACCAAATTTCCATATGCAATGGGAAAATTAAATTAACAAGTAGAAATCATTCAACTTGTACATTGATACATATTTAGAGCTAATGAACATCGTTTTTACTTGCTAGTAATGATAATCCATGTCCCAATCGAATCACTTTTTGCGCCATGTCATTTATTCTATGTATTTGCAAAGTGCCTTTGCTTGTTTATTTGGATATGATTACGAATATTTAAAAAAAAAACTACATTTTTAATATAACCTATTCATTGAATCTTTATGTTTTTTCTTGTTTTTTAAATTTTAATTTAGCTAAATTTAAACAAAGCAGCAGGGAGTAGCTACTATGTAGCCCTTTTTTTGGGAATGTTTTTGTTATGAATGTTATCACTTAGAACTAAAATTGATATATGTAACTTTTCATCCTAGCCCGATGACAAAGGTCAGTGCTAGTTTATTTTTGTTTTAATTTTCTTCCCTTAGAATCTGAAGTTTTGAAGAGTTTTTGAGTCAAGTTATTCTCAGCTCCCATTGGTTCCCCTCCATCTACCATTGTTTTATATCCACCTGTTATCTTATGTCAGCCACCGTGTATTTTTGTAATTTCGCAGCGCAATCATGATTAGGCAGTTTCGTAGCGCATCATTCAAATTTAAAACTGACCGCGCTGCGAAATCATGGATTCGTACATTTCGCAGCGAATCTTTCCCGAAATGTCAAATCCGTTAGGTGAGTCATAGGCCGTGTTCTCTCATGTCAGCTCATGTACCCCTCTTATCACATTTCACCACTCATTGCCACTATCACCACCACTAGATCTGTTGATACGCATGAATCACCATTTCCAAGAAAGACCACCGTGCATAAAACTTAATGATGGTCGTAAGTCTTGCATGAAATGACAAATCTGCAAGATTGCAACTTGAAAGATTTTAAACGGAAAAGATTTAAAATTCAACTGCAAAGATAATCAAGCGAGGCTGAATTCAAAAAGAAGCTGAATCACAATTCCAACCGGAGCTGGTAGTCATTGTTTGCGAAGATTTGGAAGAATCAATGGAGAAAAAGGAGCACAGATCCGGCAAATGTCTAAGGACTGAGCCTGAAGGCTTAGATATAACGCTGAGAAATAAAGAGGTGGAGAAAGCATTTAAAAAGGCCAGGTGCTGGAATTTTTGCAAAAAGTTACAAGGAGGACACGCACAGGTAACTAAAGAATTTGCACTTAACTTCACAGGCTTGAATTCAAAAGTAGCCATGATAGAATTGCAGGTTTCGCCAGAAGTGATATCTACTGTGACAGAGATACCACGAGGACAAGAGCAATGGTTTAAAAATTTCAAGTTTGACATGAATCCTTGCAAGGAGTTTTTGAAAGATGAATTTGTAAATGAAGATTTAAGTAAGGCAGTGCCCAGGAGTTATGTCAAAGAATATTATGCTCATTTACTCACCTGCATACAGAAATATCTGACTTGTGAAGGAAGGTATAACAAGGTTTACTCTTACCATTTTAAACTCCTTTTGCATTTCACCGGGAAGGTCTCCATAGACTTACCTTTTTATCTTTTCCGTAGTTTGAGTAAAATGTGTGATAAGGTACAGCTGAGGAAAGAGGATTGTGAAACCTCTTTGTTTCATCATGGTTTGATCAAACTACTGGTTTTAGATGGGCTCCAAAAGATAGACAGAGATTGGAATTCATTCATTTTTATGGCTGGCTTCAAAAGCCAGACTGGCCTCACTCCTCTACCTGCTATAGATTCTACAATAGCTGAGCTCCAAACAGAAGCAAGAGCTAAAAGAGTTCCAAATTCACAAGTAGGAAAACAAGTGAAGCCACTCATCATCCAAGATCAACCTCAGCAATCAACTAAGGAAAAAGCTCATGGTAAAAAGACTGTACCTGAAACAAGCACATCTGAAGTAGTCTCAAGAATAAGAACAAGAAGCCAGATGAATAAGGAAAAAGGTAAAGTTGTAGCAGTCGAAGAAAGTCCAGTGTCCAAGCGAAGTTTAAATGCCTTATTACAGGCTATTGACTTTGAGCAGTCTCTACCAGTCCAAATTGAGTTGATACAGTCAGAACAACAAAGCACCAAGAAAGCCAAGGCCTCAAAAAGGCTTAAATTTGATGAGCCAGCTGAAGAGTTTGTTTTAAAACCTAGAAGACCTATGACAAGGAGATTCCAGCAAGTACAGGAAGCACTGTCAAGAACAGAGGAAACAGGGGAAGGGACACAACGTTGGCAAAAGAAAACCACAGGCAAAACAGTTATCACATCTAAAGAAGATAATATAGCAACTATAAAGAGCCAATTAGAATCAGCTAAGCATGAGATCGCCAAATTGAAGAAAGCTACTAGAAGACATGCAGTCATACACGCAAACTATTATAAAGCTCTATGGAAAGGGAATGAAACTGTAGAAGCCCAGTTGAATTCAGTGGTTGATGGCCATTCACAATTTCACACCTGGACAGTACCAGCAATCAAAGAAGCCAAGTACATCAGAAGGATCAATATGCAACTGAGAGTTGGGAATAAGGTTATGAAGAAACAAATTGAAGATCTGAAGGCACAACTAAGCCAGCTTAAAGGACCTGCTAAATGAGTTTTCATTTCAAGTAAGATTCCATTTCAAAATTTTGATAAGTTTGCTTGATCTTATCTTTCTGAAGAAATCTAAATCCCTATTCGGCCTTTGGAAAGTCTAAAGAAGTTTTTGGCAATCAAGCACTCGGTTAATAAAGGTCTCAGGTTAAAAACAAGCTGTTTTAAATAACTCAGCAGTTTCGTAGCGCGCTACGAAACTGCTGAAAGTGATGATTTCAACATAAATCAAACAGTTTTGAACTATAAGCGGGAATTTTGAAAGGGGAATGTCTACAAGGTATGCAAGGCATCAGCTGAAGCTATTAAGATTCAACCAGGTCAAGACACGTGGAGATAATATGCATTCGAATCCAACTTTAGATTTTTGTCATAAAGTGAGCATATTTCATATTTACCACACTTCAGGATATGTGAAACAGTTTGCAAGAATTTTGGCTTTCACGCATGAAAACGGTGGACAGCACATCAAGGACGTGGCAGTCTGCTCCATTTTGGGGTAATTAAAAGATAAAGGATATACTTCGTTGGATCCAGACATGTTAAGGCAAACTAAAGACCGGTACACAGGGGCAGTTTCCTATGTTTCAGGGTATTGGAAACATGTGACATTGAAGACAAACATGGAGCCTTGAAGACCCATCACAGCCAAACTAGAAGGGGAGCAGATGTCAAAGAACGAGAACCATTGTAATCAAGGCTATTATTAGCATAACACGGTGTTAGAATCCTACTTGATTTAGATCTCTAAAAACTCCAGTCAACACTTTGTTGTATTTATTAAGTAGTTAGAGTTTGAGAGTTGTCAGTAATAGAAGTAGTTTTCGAATTCCCCTCATACTGGAGGAGGAATCTCGATCAGTTAGAATAAGAGCTCTATATATAGCTGAAACAGCAATGTAATCAGGGTTGGAAATTTTATGAAAAAAGCTAGTATTTGGCCTATGTAAGACTCATTTTCAGTAATATACATGCTGGACTTTACTTCTCAGGATTCATGAAGGATTTTTTATGTTCAGAATATGTGATATTGTCCTTTTCTTAATTTTTACAGTGGTATGAATGTATAATCACTCAGAATTCACTGAATGTGCTCTGACTTCCTGTATACATTTATGAACTGTGGTCCCATATGAGTTTATGTTCTGAATGTTTAAATGCTGAATGCCCTGACTTCCATGTAAGGTTGAGTTCATTGTTATATTGAGGTGTTGTTGACTCCATAAGCCCAATGGATAGTTTTGTTTAATGTGTTTCCACCATTCATACTTTTCACAGTTGTTCTATAAGAGTTAGCCATCTTATCTTTAATCAAAATCATTAATCCATCAAGAGAGAGCCCTCTCAGGTTGAGGAGGCTAAGCCTCAGCCTAAAGTAGGTTGAAATAGTTACTTAGAGTCAACCTGACCAGCAGCCTATCAGGCCTGATTTTGAGATAACAATGAATATAAAATTGTTCATATATTTTTGGTTCTCACATTATATATTTGAAGAATTTTATTTTATTTTGACCAGAATTATTAGGTTGATATTAAGAATGTGCTTATATTCATCAGGAAAAAAAACACCTAGAGAGAATTACAATTTTCCATTTGATGCATATTAAAAAAAAGAGCATATGGACAGACACCTAAGACCTTCATCAAAAAACCTATTGTAAACATACAATCTGAGAGCTATATTTTTTTCAAGAATAAAAAAACCAACATCCTTTTATTAAAAAAAATGAGTGTTTACATGTAAAATAGATCATAGTTCCTCAAAAAATTGTCCACATAAAGCATGTTGAAATGATTTACATTTATATAAAAAAAACTTCCACATGTGCGACGAAATTTTCATTCTCGTCCCAATGCCCCCAAAGGAATATATCCTCTCTTTCATATGTCAATAATCATAGTACTTAGGTATGTGAAAATAATAATATGATATATAATGTCCTATAATATCCATTATGCTTATTTTATCTGTTGTACCATTTAATATATATCATGATATCCCCAAAAAAGGTAGAAGTTTAAAGAACAAAAATTAACCCATGAGAAAACCATACGAAGGCCACAGCAACTATACCATATGAGTTTTTCCCAGACCATGTAATTTGTCATTTATGAATGATTTGTAGTTGAATCTAAGAGCTATATAGAAACTATAAATTGGACAGAATTGGCCTCCCAAAAAGACAAATTTACAAAAAGAAACCACTCCTCATGCAGGGGGGTCAATTGACATGTTTGAGAGGGCTCCAAAACTGCCACTAACTAAAATTCATTTGTCTTATTGATTCTGTTGATCTTGGATATCAACAATCTGGTGATATAATGCTTCATTCTCATCTTCTAGCTGGTATACACGGGTTTTGAGTTACTGCACTTGGTATGTGAGGAAGTGAATTAAGTTATACAGCTACTGGATATGGTGATGGACATCATCATCTACTTCATGTTGGGAAACTGGAGGATGAGGAAAATATTCAAAAATATTGGAACCTCCTGGAATTATAGGGGCGGAGCTAAAACGGTCCATGTGTCTTGTTGCACTAAGGAGGGGGCACCGAGTCAAGGAGTGTGAGCTTCTAGAAAAAAAGGAGTGGGACTACAATTGCAAACAGAGGAGAGGGGAAGCTTGATCAGAAAAGTGTGTCACAAGGGAGGAGGATGACACAAGAGAAGTGTTAGAAACCAAGACTTTACTAAGAGGGGGTGAATCAGTATTGTAGTAATTTAAAAAAATTCTTTCACTAGTAAATATTTCTAGGACACGAATAATTACTTCAACAACAATTCATATGAGCATCACAAGAATCAACAATTAGAAACAAAAATAGAATACATAAATTCTTCAAACTTCTCTTCAATTTTTCCACAAAGGAAAGATTCTACTTGATGTTATAATGTTCTCTAGTTACAACCAAAAGGAATCCACTACTAAAAGGAGCTTCAACTCCTAAATATTTACCAACCACTACTGGAAGGAGCTACAACCCCTGATCTGCAAGCTACCACTTGCTTGACCTCAATGATTCATCTTTCATACAATTTTCAAACTCAAATCATGAAGGCCACTTCCTTTCATAAACAAATAAATTTATCACTTCAAACACTCACCACAAACACCATACAATCACCTTCAACAATCTTTTATTATTATCAGATCCACCATAAACATCAGTGACATCAATCCATGACCAAAATTTTCAACTACATTCATGCAAATTCAATTATGTTTATATAAAATTTGGACTAATATTTTAATTCTTGAGCTTTAGTCAACCTGCACTTAAATTTCAATTATCAGAGGTTTTGATCTCATTAAATTATTGTTTTTATACTTCTAGAATGTTCTCTTGATGTGTACAATAAGTCTTCAAACTCTAATCTTTTGTCTCTATAAGAAAAATTGAGCTTATTTGTCCAAATTTGTAATTTTAGAATTTTACAGGTTTTAGTAGGGATTTTATATGGAGTTCTAAATTTGGTAAACTGCCATATTTGGATGACTACTAATTTGCCTCCAAATATACCCATTCTTCCATCTAAGCTACCAACTCATTCATGCCTTGATTTACCAAATTTGAGTGCTCTACTAGTTTATTTCCAAACCCCCAAATATGGCACAAACACCAAATTTCAGTCTGCCGACCCATGCTTTCCTTAGTCTCCAAGTATGGTCTGTGGGTGCTTTGTTCTAGCCCCAAAGGGCTTTAATCATAACCATGGAATGGTTTTTGAGCCCAAGCATGAATACACAAAACCTTCACATATGATGTTCATTGGGGGCGCCTTTGTTCCAAGCCCCAAGGGCTTATTCACTGTTTATTCAACCTTTCACACCCTTGGTATTTATGTATGCACAAAACTAGTTGTTAGCCCAAACTTTAGCTCCTAACTTTCATTTGTTGTAAAAATACTCTCTCGGAAAACCTCAGTGGAGCACCCTTGATTATCATCAAAATCGTTTCTTCCGAGATTAGTTTCCTTCGGGGTCATTTCTTTTGTGATGATGTGTCCCTGGGGACCACCTTCCTGACACAAAGACCAATCATATTTCTACCATGATTACATGTCCACCACATACTCTCGGAATGGAAATATTGTTGTCATTTGTTGTCTTTCCTTTCCATCTCTCGCCTTAGTCATCTACTATCAATCTCATAACTTTTCTAATGGTGACTATCGGAAAAAACTTTCGAGGTTATTTCTTTAGCTATTGTTTCTTCCAAGGATAGTTTCTTCTGGGGTGATTTTTCCTTGCCACGATGATGCCACCTATGCTCTAGTGTGTCTTCCACATCTGCAAGGATGTCATGTGTTACTAGTTGAGTGGTGCTACATGTCACCCATTTTGGCCCACTTGTCCACCCAAAAATGTTGAGCCAACATGCGACATGTCACACTCCAATTCATCCATGTCATGATAACATCATAATGCTACTATGTCTCTTTCTGCCAATCAAATCATTTCATGTTGTCAAGTCCTTGTCACAAGTATCGCAGAAGGAGGGTCCTAGTCTTCAGTTTTTGATTAATTTTCTTTATAAAAATAAAACATTGAAAACAAGAATTACATGGTTTGGGGTTGGAGAGTTCAGTGAATATTAACTTTGTGCACCTACCCCTCTTTCAGACTCCCGACTAAGCCAAAGGCTTGAGTCCCAACTGGATCCAATTCCTTGTAGAAATTGATAGAAATTTTCTACTACTAATGAAATCAAACTAAAATCAAGAGATTACAAGTTTCCACTACTATTATGTGGAATGGAAGTCACAATTTAGAAACACATGCAATGACACGCAACCATTAAAACCACAAGAATACAATGATTTATAGGGGAACCCAACAAGGAAAAACCCCTCCGTTGCTTTTCATTAATCAAATGAGAATGAGAAATTATTACAATATCTTGCTTCGATCCTGAAGCACGCCCTGCACTGTAAACATGTTCACCTACTGACTAACCTGATCCGACCAACACTTAGACAATTCAAGCTTAATCCAACCTCCTATTTCCTTGTGCAATCTTAGAGGAATCAAGCTCCTAAATAATAGGGAAATTCCTTGTTTCCTTGCGCAAATCCAAGAGGAATTGATCACCTGCTCATTGCAGAAGCATTGTACACTCAACAATATACAATTATAAATACAAATATTCCTTTCCCTCTACTCCAACTAGGCAATTCGAATTCCAAGCATGATTGGGTCTATTTTTAGTTGATTAACTAATTAACTAAGAGGTCAATGAGTTAACAATAGTGTTAACTACTCAACTGACCTTCACCTGACTCAACCAATGACTAGAGCTTAGTTAACTAAGTTCAACTAAAAATAACTCAACTAGATTTCTAAATCTTAGCAACCAATACATGCACAACTCTACTCTTAGCCTACAAACTCGAATTTACTGATTTAACTAGCAAAAAAGACCATGTCAGTCTAGCTAACTACAATTCAAGTCATCCTGCTCATGTGGAAAATCTAATTTCTCCATTTGACAAAGGCACAAGTCAGATGAAACCTTTTCTTACTACATTCTAACAGGCCCAACTAACTCCTTTCACCATTGACTACTATTAAGCCTTATCTATTAGTCTTTGCCCATAAGACCAAAAGTTGTGACCAAGCCTAAATAAGTTGAAAGGTTGGAGGAGGTTGGAGCTCTACACTTTACTATTTACAGCAGATGGTTTTGCGCAACATCCTCCTTAGTGGTTTCAAGGAAAATAGGGAGGAGGTCCCACTGCGATTTTTCCCGTCGATATTTTGATCAGTTGTTTTGGAATTACCGACCAATGTGGGGCTCCCCCTACAATTAAACCACCAGTGGGAATGGGCCCTTGCAATTTTTCCAATGGGTTAGGGTTGACGTGTGGTGCATGATCTAACTTTAAACTTTCACATACTTTAATACTACTCTGCTCCACCAACTATTCCACTGACTTTGGCCAAAATTCCAAACTAGCGCCAATCTAAGACCAAAACCATTTAATTAATTGCAACCTTTGACTTTAGGGCTTCTGATCTTTGACTAGCAATAAATTCTATTCCAAGGGGTCATTTTCAAACATATATATACCATTGGAAAGATATTTTAGAGCTTTATCCGTCTGAGTAATGTCCAACAACCCTTGAGATGATTTTTTCTACCCTAAATGGCTCTAAAGTCTATGTTCCTTTATCAATCTGGTTGCACCCATCAATGTTTTTACCATCATATTATTTTCCTTTTCCATCAATGGCAATATATTTCTAACATTCTCTCCATTTGGCATGTATGGCAACACCAAAACATAAGCATAAAAGTAAAGGGTACTTCTCATATTTCTCATACTTCTTACTTCTTGTTCTTCTCCCCTGTGGATGTTGTTCACCCTTTCATGCACTTCTCCTTTGGTGTACTTGTCCCTTAATGTAATTTTATCTGGTGTACTTCTTCCCCTTTGACATCAATGGAAAAGAAAACAACATGCTCCCCTTGCAACTTAGATCCCTTTGTGTCGTTGATCCTGTGGACCTAGAAACATTCTTTTGATATGTTAAGTGCTCATTGGTTGCCTTTCTTCCTCTTAATGAAGATATAGTGGAAAGAGTCAAGAGGGAATACTCCCAATATTTTCCTTAAATATTCGAATTGGTCTCTTGGGAGAGGTTTAGTGAATATATCAACTACCTTCTTTTTTGTAGGTACATACTCCAACTTGATAATCTAATTTATAACTTGATCTGAGAGGAAATGGTGCTTGATTGGAATATGCTTTGTCTTTGAATGGAAAACATGGTTGTTGGACATGTTGATGGCACTTGTATTATCACATATGATTGGGATATGTTAATCATAGAGTACTTGTACATCTTGTAAAGTCTACTTCATCCACAAGAGTTGAGTGTAACAAGAAGTTGTCACTATATATTTTGCTTCAGCATTAGAGAGAGGAATTAAAGCTTTCTTCTTGTTCAACCATGCAACAAGAAAGAAAGCATTACCACTAGTGCTATTTTGATCATCTACATCACCTACCCAATCAACATCTGTAAAAACAATTAGTGAAAAATATTTACCTCTGTGGTACCAAAATTCATAGTCCATTATGGCTCTTAAATAGTTGAGAATCCTCATGGCTACTAGGATATGACTTTGTCTAGGGGCTACTTGAAATATTCTAATAATACCAATTGTTTGCATGACATTTGGTCTTAAGGCTATTAAATATAGGAAGCTCCCAATAATATATATGTATGAAGTCTAATCCACCTTTGGTTATGTATCAGTCTTGATGAGCTTTCATCCAGTAACCATTGGAGTGCTTACTAAGGCACATTCCTCCATGCCAAATTTCTTCAAAAGTTCCTTGAGATAATTGCTTTGCGAGATAAATATTCCTTTGGAATACTATGCAATTTGCAAACCAAGGAACTAAGAAAGTTCTCCAAGCATAGACATATCAAATTCGACCTTCATATTGGTTGCAAACTGGCAAGTTAGTTGATTCGAATCACTGGAAAAAATGATATCATCAACATAGACAACCACCACTAGAAATTTTCCATTCAAATTTCACATACACATTGTTATCAATTGCGCCTATTTTAAAAGCCCATTTGAGAAAATAACCACCCAACTTGGAATAATAAGCCCAAGGGTCTTTCTTGAAACCATGCAATGCCTTTTTCATCTTGCAAACATAATCAAGCTAATTTGATAGCTAAAAACCATCTAGTTGCTCAATGTAGACTTCTTCCTACAATTATCCATTTATGAAAGTATATTTGGAATCCATATAATATATCTTGAATATCTTCAAACTAGAAAAATCCAAAAACATGTGTATTTCCTCTAATCGAGTAATAGGAGTAAAGATTTCATCAAAGTAGAAACCTTAAATTTGTGTATAGCCTTTGAAAATTAACCTTGCCTTGTTTCTTATCACTTCACCGCATTCATTTAATTTATTCTTGTAAACCCATTCTGTCCCAATCACATTTGTTATGCGGAATTTATGATTGCAGACAAAAGTATCTTCCCTAGACTTAGTGGACTAGTCTAGAACAACATAAAGCAAAGAATATAGAGTTTCCCTTAGAGAAATTGAAGAATGGGAAAGAGGCTTACTTTTCATCCATCGCAAGGGCTTGTAAGCTTCAATCGTAGCTCCAAATTTTATAATTAGAACCTGCACATAAAACAAAAAAAAAGGCAAGGATCCACAACATCTACATAGCATAATTAAATTAATCTATTCAATGAATCAATGAGGCATTTAAATACATGAATGTAAATGTAACACAACACATATGGGAAAACATGATACTCTTTGTATTAATAGAAATAGGAGAGAGTTTAATAAACTGCTGTTGCGCGGGCGCTTGAGCCTGCGACCGAGCCGTGGCCTGGGACCAACTGATCGAGCTGCATCATGGATCCTCCGGATCCGCCTGGTGGGGATCCGGAGCTGCAAAGAGCTTTCTCCAATCTGGTAAAGTCTCTCCCTCCGCAAAGACCTAGACCAACAACAACAAAGTTTGTGAAGAAGCTTGATGTATTACAGGAAGTCCAACTTCCTCCGACCATTCCACGCATGGCAGCCATTTCCTTAGCAGAGAAAGGGTTAATCCGGCAATTTACAGGACTATGGCCATCACCCAGAACAGTGCAAAGATGGGTTGAGCGAAACTGGTCGGACAAGATCCAGGGTAAAATATCCATCAGATTCTGTGGCAGAGGATATTTTACCTTTCATTTTGAAACCAAAGAGGATAAAGACCTAATATTCAGAAACGGGCCTTACTTTATGGACTCCAGGGGCCTCTACCTCAATAAATGGACTCCGGATTTTGATCCAGAACTTGATATACCAAATGCGGTTCCAGTCTGGGTTAGATTGCCTCATCTTCCTCTTCACTGCTGGGGGGACGATTCGGTTAAAGCAATAGGAAATGCGGTTGGAAAATACATAGACCGCAATGAACCTAAAGACAACATGCAGGCATGTGCGCGGATTTGTGTTGAAGTCGATCTGGGCCGAGGACTGCCGGAAGCGATCAAACTGAAAGTAGATGACTGGTGCCATATACAGTAGTTGGATTACGAGCAGATACCCTTCAAATGCAAGGTATGCCACGAGTACGAACACTTTGCAAATAGATGCCCTAAAATAGTTAATGTTGAATCTGATGAGCAAGATGGGCAATGGGAAACTGTAAAAAGGAAAAAATCATCTCCTCCCCTCAAATCTTTGGATCCTGAAGCCCCTGGTCCTTCCCTTCAACATCCTTCCCACCAGAAATCTTCCCATCAGCAACCTTCCTCCTCCTCCTAGCAGTCTTCCTTTCAACAACCCTCCTCTCCTCCTCGGATTCCCGATCCACCTATCCCTCCATCTTCTAATCCATTTGCGACCCTCTCTGAGGAAGATACTGGGCCTGAATTCCCCTCCTCTGATCCTCCTCTCCATCTCTCTCCCCCTCACATCTCTCAGCCCTCCCCTGATACCCCCTCTACTAGGATTACCAGAAGCTCTTCAAAGGAACATGGAGCGCCTAGCGATATCCAAAAAAAACATGGGCTTGGAAGGAAATCGGCCAAGCAACAGAGAGAAGAAAATGCTCAGAAAGACATTGCCATGGGCTCTCAGACTCCAATAGAGTCCTTCATTCTCGGACACTTGGATAAAGAAAATAATAACAAAGGCAAAGAGAGGCGAGCACCTCTCCATGTAACCAGTAAATCATGATGAAAATACTATCTTGGAACAGTAGGGGATTAGGGCACCCCTCCAAGCTAGTAGCCCTCAAGGATTTAATCCATAGTGAAAATCCTAAAATTGTTCTTATCCAAGAAACAAAGCAAGATCAAGCAGAAATTAATAAAGTCATAAGTCAGCAAAAGCGCTTCAGTGGATGTGCAAGCGAAGCAAGAGGAGCCTCAGGCGGCACTCTAACTATGTGGGATAACAATAAATGGAACTGTGATTCCACCAGAATTCATCAGAACTGGATCCGTGTCAAACTGGAAAGCAAAACTGGTGGCTCAAAGGTAACAATCTACAACATATATGCTCTGAACTAGTACAGAGAGAAAGAAGTGTGTTGGAACACATTGGAAGCAAGTATAGAAGAAGAGCAGGACAACAATCTCATTATAGCAGGAGCCTTAAATCTAGTGATGCACACTAATGAAAAAAGAGGGGGCAATTTCATCCCAGATACTTTTAGAAATCGACTTGAGAGCATTATGCAGGAGCAAGACCTTGTCGTTATCAGGCCCAAGAACCGTAGGTACACCTGGAGTAACAGAAGAATAGGAACCGGCAATATCATGGAGCGTCTTGACAGATTCCTTATAAGTATAGCATATCTGTCCACTTTCACTACAGGTCATTCAAATATTCTCAATGTTTCTGCCTCTGATCACTATCCAATAACACTCACTCTTCATAGTCAATGTCAGCTAGGACCAATTCCTTTCAAATACTGTTCCATTTGGAATCGTTCCCCTGCAGCAAAAGATGTGGTGCGGCAGGCTTGGATCCATCATGTAGAAGGTTCACCAACTTATATTTGGGAGACAAAATTAAAGAGAGTAAGACAGGCTCTAAAAAATTGGGCAAAGAACAATTACCAAGAGCCCGAGGTGAACAAAAAGAAAATTAAACAAGAGCTAGAGGAAGTGCAGCAAAGCATTGAAGCCTTTGGGCTGTCCCAGCAAGCCAAAGAGCAAGAAACAAGAATATACTCTCAGCTGAGTCAAACTATAAGGGATGAAGAAACAAAATGGAGATTGAAATCAAGGCAACTCTGGCTGCAGGAGGGAGATAAAAACACATCTTACTTTCATAAGCAGGCTACAGTTCGAAAGGCCAGAAATACTGTGAGTACAATTAGGGACAATGAAGGGAACAGCTACAATACTTAGGATTCTATAAAGGAAGCAGCCACCAAACACTTTAAAAACCTTCTGACTGAGGATAAAGATGAGGAGGATTACTCAAGTATGCTGCAGCACTTGTCTAAAGGAGTCACACAAGAAATGAACAGCAGTCTCAAGAAAGAAGTAGAAGAAGAAGAAATCCAAAAAGCAATTTGGAGTTTACACCCAGATAAAGCTCCAGGACCTGATGGGTTTCCAATCAGTTTTTATAGAGAGTATTGGCAGATGATCAAAAAAGATCTCTTAAAGATGATACGTTGGGTTTTAAAAAAAGGCAAAATGGGGGGATTTACCAACTCTACCTTCCTAGCCTTAATCCCTAAAGAGAATAGACCTTCCACTTTTTCAAGATTTCGGCCAATATCTTTACGCAACTCAGCATACAAAATAATATCAAAAATTTTGTCATCCAGGCTTAAGCCTCTCCTTTCTTCCCTGATCTCAGAAAACCAAGGGGGCTTTCTCCCCAATAGGCACATTACTGACTCCATCCTTCTTGTGCAAGAGGCCATCCACTCAAGCGTAAACAGAAAGGAGAAAGGGTTTGTCCTAAAGCTGGACCTTGCCAATGCTTTTGATAGGGTTAGGAATTCCTTCCTGTTCGTTGTTCTTCATAAAATGGGATTTGACCCCTCCTTCATCACAATGATCAAAACTTGTATATTGGACCCCTGGATTTCCCCTCTGATTAATGGGAGACCGTGTGTTGCTTTCCAATCCTCTCGAGGCCTTAGACAAGGATGTCCCCTGTCTCCTTACTTGTTTATCCTTATGGCCGAGTCACTCAGTCAAACCCTGGACTTCAACCGGAGAATTGGTCTAATCACAGGCATCAAAATTGAGCAAGGAACAAAGAACATCAACCACTCACAATTTGCAGATGATACTCTCCTAATAGGAGGAGCGTCCACCACTATAGCAAGGCGCTTTAAGAAGATCTTAGATCAATTCATGGATTGCTCAGGAGGGAAGGTCAATCAGTCAAAAAGTTGTATATACGGTTGGAACACATCAAACCATACCATCCATAGCATTGCAAGTATATTTGGAGTCTCCTGCAAACTGGTCTGGAACCATTTCTCCTACTTAGGGATGCCAGTAAGTATGGGACCGCTGAAAGCTGATACCTGGAGCGAAATCCTTGACAAAATAAAGAGAAAAATCCAACAATGGGGCACCATGTGGTTAAACCCAGCAGGACGACTTGTTCTTCTAAAATCAGGTTTGGCCTCTCTTCCCATATACCGTTTTTCTTTATATCAAGCCCCTGTTGTCTTCCATCAGAAAATGGAAAGAGCCCTCAGGCATTTTCTTTGGCAAGGAGGGAAAACGGAAAAAAGAAAATTCAATCTTGTAAGCTGGAAGAATGTTATTCAGTCTCAGGAAAAAGGAGGATTAGGAATAAGATCACCAAAATTGCTAAATTTAGCTCTTGGAGCTAAAATAATATGGAGGATGATCACAGGACCCACAGTGTGGTGGAAGAAGGTTTTAGAAGCAAAATACTTGAATAGCACAAGGCAACAACTTCTAGAGACTAATATACCCAATAGAGATAGTACAAAAATTTGGCAACTCTGCAAGAAGGCCATATCCTTTATGTCTCAGAATATTTCAAAGGTCCCAGGAGGGGGGAGCAGCATCAATTTCTCCACAGACAGAATTCTAGGGCAGCATCCCATTAGATCAAAAATGGAGGCAATCCCTGCCATAAACTGGCTCAATGGTAAAGGAATACTGTACTTGGCTCAAATATCACAATGGGACAATCACTCACAAGCATGGATAGGTTGGAAATTCTCGGACCACCCCAGGGAACTAGACACTAGTCTCACTGCCCTAAAGAATCTCCTACACAGCAAAGCTCCGATCCAAGAAGGCAAGCAAGATGGATACTGTTGGGACCCAACTGGAACCCAATACACGGCTAAAGCTGGACATCAACTTTTATGTGACAGCAATTTCCCACAGGACATATGGAACCAATGGAAACTGGTATGGAGAGCAGAAGCACCCCCCAAAGTCAAATTTTTCATTTGGCTGCTCCTGAAAGGGAAAACACTAACAGCGGAAAATTTAAAGAAAAGAGGCATAATGGGGCCATCCAGATGTCCAAACTGCTGTAGATCCGAGGAAACAATACAACACCTGTTTATAGATTGTCCGGTGGCTGATGAATGCTGGAGAAAGATGGCCTCAATAGGGGATGCTCCCTGGGAGCCTCAGGCAACTATTGCAAAAACGATTCATAAATGGAGGAAGAACTGTCCATGGAAAGAGAAAAGGAGTAAATTGACGCAAAGGATATGGAACACCATACCTCTAACCCTCTTATGGTGCATTTGGTTGGCAAGAAATGGAAAGGTCTTTCAGGAGAAAGGCTGCAACATTAGGGTTATGTGCCACAAGGCAAAGATGTTAGCGGTGGAGACAGTCACAAACCACACCAAAGGCAAGATCGAGGCAGCAAATTACAGCATGGAAGAGAGAAACCTGATCAGCTATGTCCTAGAGAATATTGCTAGCGCCCAGGAAACAAACCAAGGAAGAATACAAACGAAAGAAACAAACAGGGCATGGAAGCTGAGGTTAAAGGAAGAGGAATTTGCGAATTGGTTGAGAAACTGTAACAGGTTTTACTTATTTTTTGATGGTGCTTCTAAATCGAACCCAGGCCAAGCTGGTGCAGGGGGTCTCATTTGCAACGCTAATGGATAAAGAATACTTCAATTCGAATGGGGGCTGGGAGAGATCTCTAACAATAGGGCAAAGGGATTGGCATTGTATCAGGGCCTCACTCAGCTACTAAAGTTAGGGATAAGGAAGGCAGTGGTGTTTGGGGACTCAGCAATAGTTATCAGGCTTATGGTGCAGAGGCAGAGCACGCCGAATATCCTTCTCCAGCAGATAAACCATAGGAATCAGACCCTACACACTTCAATGGAAGAGGTCGTATACTACCACATCCTACGTGGATTGAACAAGGAGGCCGATAAGCATGCCAACAGGGCATGCGAGCGCTCCAAGGGCAGCTTGAGTTGTAACAACAATATCTCTTTCCAACCGTTACCATGAATATTCAATATCTAGTCAACAGCAGGTGTACCACAGGTGATAGAACCAATGACAATAGACAAGCAATCAGTGCCGATGACAGAGCAGGTAAGGCAGGCAGGATTTGGATCAGAAATAAGATTGGGAGATCGATTCAGTGCATGGGAATCAAGAGAAGTTCAGGGAAAAATCGTCCTTGCAAACAAATCTCATACGCAGTTCAAGATATGCATTTGACCATTTTGTGGAGTATTGGGAGATGTAAATGGGCACCTTCCCGCCCTCACAGCCTGCGAATGGACTCTATATATATCCCGGGTGGCATGATCCTTCATTACATAGAGAAAGCTTATTTCCGCGAGCATCAGAATACCATCGCTTCCGCCTATCTACAAGCAGCCCGAGGTAGCTACCATAGCGGCCAGCAGAATCATAACAACCCTGCGCGAGCTGTGGTTGTAGCCTGTTGTAAGCAAAGAGTTCAGAGGTCCCGCGCTAAAGAAGTCGGCACCGCAGACAGGGATTATCCAGCGTCAATGGATCGTTCAGAAGATTGCTTCCACTGCAGAGATCTGCAGGCAGAGTTCGAGGAGTTGCGAGCACAACAGCGGGCCCTGGAGGATCAAGTTCGAAGTCTGGAAGCGAGATTGGAAGACCAGTACAGAATTCTCAATGAGAAGTATCGGGCAGAGATCAATCTTTTCCTGCACAGAGTCAATTCCTTACATGAGCAGTTCAGCAACTTGGCCAACAGATGCAGCCATGCAGAAGAATCGATAGCTGTTCTCAAGTTCATGATGGACAAAAAGTTCAAGGATGCTCCTTCCTCCTCCAGTGCAAAACAGAATGAGCCAGACCCAGGCCCAGAAGAGTCCACAGCTAGGAAGATCAGTCATATAGAGATAGATTAATTATGTTTTGTAGTTGTAAATTTTGGTGTTTGCAGTATGTAAGGATTTACAGTAGCATTAGAAGCCTTAGAGGCAGGAATATTAGAGCAAGGATCAAGGAAGGGACCCTTTTTGTAATTCCTTGGATCCAGAATGCTCAGGAAGCACTATATGTATGGCGAACTGCCTCTTCCTTTTTTCAGATCAATATATAGCAACCGAAATTTGTCTCAAAAAAAAAAAAAAAAAAAGGAGAGAGTTTACAACCAAGAATAGTAGTTGATTTTGTAGAGATCTCCCCAAGTTGACTTGTCTTTCCTTGTCACAAAGCACACCTCAATGTCACCCTAATTCATGAAGATGATAACTCTATTAGATTCAAGGCAGGAGCATGAGGGCATGAATAGTCTCCAAAAGCCAACCCTGATGTTATGGATGGCAGTAAATTTATAAGAGGGATGGTAGTTTAGGATTTACCATAATGAGTTTGAGATCCATTTATGATGGGAGGATGAGCTCAAGGGATAAGAGGTGAAGTATCCAAGGTAGGATCAGATAGGATTCAAGCTTATTATCCATAGTAAATGGTTAAAAATACCCTTGGAATATTTTGGAATAGGAAGCTTCGAAAATATTTTAATTTTCCCTAATTTCTAGAATCAATGCACCCCCAACAAGGAGTAACTAGAGCTGACCAACACTAGTGTAGAAAGGGGAAAACAGTGTTGAACGTTGGTGGCTAAATGGGCAAGGTGCGATGGGGCTTAAAAGAATTGATTTTTGACAGTTAGACATAGAAACTCAGACATTTGGAAAGGTCATGCTTAGGTATTTGTGTAAGGATGATGACAACATGTTCATGGATGTGGATTGATATGGTTTGTAGGCCTATTTACTAGATGTGACAAAATGGCCTATAACAAATTGCCACCTAATGTGCATATGTAAAAATGGTAGTTGATGACTGAAGTGCTTTACCTTGTGACACGTTTAGGTCAAGAACAATTGGTCGTGACCATCATCTATTACAATACATTTTCATCATGATATTTTTGCTGAGGGAGGCATTCCCATGCTCAACACATAAGATAATATTACATGTAAAATAATCAAGAAATTTGTCCACTGATGACAGAGAGTGGACCCATGCTTGGATGACTATATTTATGATCAAGCCAATATTTTGTAATGTTGTATCAATCTTGAAAGCATATCCCAGATGGATGAAACTAGATCCATGGTCTTCTATCTTATTCACTCAATCGTCCAATGTACAAGTCTAACCATGCGAATAAAGGAGTTGGAGTTGAACATGGCATACACCATCTGATTTTCCGACCAATGATGTAATCTGTTAACAAACATGAGAAAAACCATTGATGATGTTAATGTCTCTCAAGGTACAACAATACAATCTGTATGGTGTGAATGAATGAATTGAAGTCGAACACCACACGAAATATTTTGGTTGAAGGCCAATGATGAAAACCTGTTGCCGAGAGTGAGGAAACTTGCCATTGATGTATGCAAGCTCCAAGGTACCAAATGGATTTTCTAGGTCAACTTCCTAGATAATGAGCTGATGTCGAAAAGGAGCGACTTGTCATAGGAGGGCCTTGATGTATCCCCCATCAACAACATGAAATGGGTGTCAATGTTTGAGACAGAATGATATTAACGTGGAACTAGTTCAGAACGAAAGACATGGAATGAAGGCTTAGGAGTATCATAGAAGATATCAAATGAATGAATTATCTTGAACATATCAGTGACACTGAATGGAGTTGGAATAGTTGACCCAAAACTGAATGCAGAGGCTTTGATATGAGGAACCAAAAAGACAGGCAAATTTCCCAACCCAACAACCATGGGGACTCATGTTCAAGAGCGAATCTCTATCATTAATGGGTAGAGTACCCTATTTTCCAAATTTCCCCAACCATTTTTGGTCAGTACCTCTTTATTTTTTAACAAACTTGAGGTGGGTAACATACGCTTTATTTGTAAGTTCATCCTTCAGATGAATTCTTATGAGTATCTTTAATGAACCTTGAGAAGGTGTGGTTTAGTCCCGTCATGTTTTACGAGTCCGTAATTGTTTGATGCTTTTACGAGTCCAACGAAGGTGAAATTTGACTCTTTTTTCATGTTTAGAGAGTTTGAAAAAGAGGTGAAAAGGAAAACTCCAAAGGCTCATTTTCATAAAGTTGTCTCTTAAGTCTGAAAAGGCAGAAAATGATACTTATGAGAATCTCTTAGCCATGTTCGACTAAGGTATTCCTTTTTCATAAATAGTCTATCCCAGTTTAGAAAAGGGTTAAACTTATACTTAGTAGACATATTTTCATTTACTTTAACAAGTTCGAAAAGACAAGTGCTTGAAAATATTTTCATGTTTAGGGAGTCTGAAAAGAGCTAAAAGAGGACTCCTCCTAGAGGAATGAGTGGTATAAAGGGTAGCAACTGGTTCCAATCATCATGGAACTACTCAAAACATGTATAGATGAAGAGGCTAGCTAAGAAGACAATTCATTGCCGCAGTTCCTTGGGAAAAGGGTAAAAACAAGTGAAAGTGAATAATCATCCAAGCAGATGGTGACGATGGATTGATAAAACTAAGGCTCATCTGGAGAAACAAGATGATAAAAAATGGAAATCACATGGGATAAGATGAGAATGGTTTCAATTTTACATAATCTTGACACATTGGAAACTATGCATGAGATTGGTTTCATTTTTACACAAGCTTGAAATAGAGGAAAAGTATGCTTGAATTGGGAAATTTACTTGTCTTTTTGGTTCCACATATCAAAGCATTTGCATTTGGTTTTGGGTCAATGCTTCCAACTCCATTAAATGTCACTAATATGTTCAAGATAATTCATTCAGTTGATATCTACTACAAGACTCCTAAGCCTTCATTTTATGTCTGACATTCCTAAACCAGTTCCACATCAATATGATTTTTTCTCAAATCTTGGTACCTGTTTCATGTCGTTGATGGGGGATACATCAAGGCCCTCATGTGACGGGTCGCTTCCTACTGACATCATCTCATTATCTAGGAAGTTGACCTAGAAAATTGCTTTGGTACCTTCGAGCTTGCATACATCAATGACCAGTTTCCTCTCTATCGGCAACAAGTTTTCATCATTGGCCTTCGACCAAAATATTTTGTGTGGTGTTTGACTTCAGCGCATTCATTCACACCATACAGATTGTAATGTTGTACCTTGAGGGCCATTAACATCATCGATTGTTTATCTCGCATCTGTTAATGGCTTATATCATTGGCCAATAATCAGATGGTGTTTTCCATGTTCGACTCCAACTCCTTTATTCACATGGTTAGAATCATTCATTGGATGATTGAGTGAACGAGATAGAAGGCCTTGGATCTAGTTTCATCCATCTGGGTTGTGCTTTTAGGATTAATACAAGATTACAAAGTATGATGGCTATGATCATACAGAAAGTCATCCAAGCATGGGTCCACTCTCTTTCATCAATGGTTAGACTTCTTGATAATTGTACATGTAATGTTAGCTTATGTGTTGAGCATGGGAATGCCTCCCTTAGAAAAATATCATGATGAAAATGTATTGTAATATATGATGGTATCGACAAATTGTTCTTGATCCAAACTTGTCATAAGGTAAAGCACTTTAATCATCAGTTACCATTGTTGACTTTTTGTTTTTGGGGGGAATTTGTTATAGGCCATTTTGTCACATCTGGTTAATAAGCCTACAAACCGGATCAATCCACATCCGTGAACATGTTGTCATAATCCCTACACAAATCATAAGCATGAACTTTCCAAATGTGTGATTTCATGGGTCTAACTGCTAAAGATTAATTTTTTTAATCCCCAGTGCACCCTACCCCTTTAGCCACCTACATTCAATGTTGGTTTCTCCTTTCTACACCAGCGCTGGTCAGCACTAGTTGCTCCTTGATGGGGGTGCGCTAATTCTAGAAATTCAGGGAAATTAAAAATATTTCTAAAGCGTCTACTTCGAAAATATTTCATGGGTTTTTTTACCATTTACTATGGATAAGAAGTCTGAGTCCTATCCGATTCTACCTTCGAGACTTCACCTCTTATCCCTTGAGCTCATCCTCCCATCATAAGTGGATCTCAAGCTCATTATGGTAAATCCTAAACTACCATCCCTCTCCTATAAATTTACTGCCATCCATAGCATCAAGGTTGGATCTTGGAGACTAATCATGCCCTCATGTTGCTGCCTTGAATCTAAGAGAGTCGTCATCTTCTTACATTAGGGTGACATTGAGGTGTGCTTTGTGACAATGAAGGACAAGTCAACTTGGGGAGATCTCTACAAGATCAACTACTATTCTTGGTTGTAAACTCTCCCCCATTTATATTAAAACAAAGAATATCATGTTTTCCCATATGTGTTGTATTACATTTGCATTCATGTATTTCAATGCCTCATTGATTCATTGAATAGAGTAATTTAATTATGCTACGTAGATTTTGGATCCTTGCTTTGTTTTGGTTGTATGCGTAGGTTCTAATTATAGCATTTGGAGCTACGATTGGAGCTTGTTAGGGTCGGTCTACTAGCCCTTCACCAGAGATCAAAGCTCTTTGCATTTCATGGTTAGGTGTCCCATCAGTGTGATCAGTTGCATTCTGTTAGGCATGCCATAACTCTGGTGGAGTAGTTTTGTGTCATTTATTCCCCTCGTGTTTGGCACTGCTGGTTTAGGTCTGTTTAAGTAAATAAAGTCTTCAAGGGTCATTCATCATCTTGTTTTAAATTTCGAGGTCTTAGGTCTAGGGTTGAGTCAATTTTGTCTTAAGAAGTCATAAAGGACCAGCAGGCCAGAGGGATGTCCTTCATAGAGCATCATTTCAATAATTCTCATCATTTTACAGCGAAATTTGGACTTTGTTTTCAAAACTCTGTTTTTGAAAAACACAAGTCACCATCTCGTTTTTGTAAAAAATTGTCAAAATTTCAAGTTCTCCAAATGTTGAAGCGCAGCCTTGGTTTCCTTTGCCAAAGCATTTCAGAGCTATCCCTACAAAAATCATCAGAAGAAATCATTATTTCAAACAATTTATTTTAAAAAGTGAAACCAAAAGTCAGAGCCTATTAATTCAAAAAAAGTGTCAATACTCAAACATTACAAAGTGGGTTTTGGTCAAGTAAAAATTAAAAAGGAGCCTATATAAGCACATTCCTCTTCATTAACACCTCATTCATCTCTTACAAGCAAAGTGGATCCTTGCAAAGGCGATTTCACAAATCAGTGAGCGAATCGGGCAGTTCCAAGGGCGCGCTACGCATCAGCAGAGGCGCGCTACGCACCCAGGGCGCGCTACGCATCAGTGCGATTTTCTTAGTGTAATTTTGTTCAGGCGCTATGCACCAGAGAGGCGCTACGCGTTGGGCAAGGTGCGCTATGCGTTGGGTTTTTCGCCCAGTGACTTGCCAGCAAGCTCTCAAATTCTCTCTTAACTCAAGAAAAATACAAGTAAGCTTCTTTTCCATGGCTAGTTTCAGTTTTCCAAGATGAATGTGAAAGAAATATGATAAAGATGCCATGAAAATTAGAAGTAAAAACCCTAAATTATTGTGTGAAATTTAAAGACCTAGTTTGTGCTAGGGTTTCAAGGTGTTATGTTGTCCAAGGTTTTCCCATTTTGATCCTTCTTTTTCCCCACATTCACCAGCATTCTCCTTAAATTTTCCCATAAAATTCTATAATATCCCTCCACAAAATCCCAAACCCTACATTATCATAATTTCCTATGCCCTTGCCCTTCCCTAAATTCCTTGTTTATTTTTATTGTCCCTAATTCCCTCATGTTTCCCTTTCCCTAACAATTCCCTTGTATTTATGTCCCCTTGGTAACAACATTTGAAAAAGTCAAACAGCAATCAATTGTGTGCACAGTCAGCATATACATTTCAGCCATCCTGTCTTCAAAAATATGTCAGAAACCGAATCAGATTATGAGCAGAGTTATGACAGTGATTCAACACCAGAGATAGAAGTGCCAAGGAGGCATCACAAGGGCGGTAAAGGTGGTCGGCATGTTAGGGAGGAGCCCACTTCTTTGGCTCATTTGCAAGCTTGTCCACTTGCAATGAACTGTTTTCAGTACCAATCATGTTTTGGATATTGTGAGCGGATCTCACAAATTCAACATCACAGAGAACTAGCTCGCTTGTTTGTCCTACATTTGCAGAATGGTCATGTGAACCTTGCAGGAGTGGACTTCACCCTATCACCCGAGATTGTTGCTCAAGCCACCGGGATACCAAATGTAGGGGAGGAATGGAATAAGCGCCAGCAGTTAGACAGATTTCACTATGAGCCATATATCAAACCCGGGTGTATGAGACACTTAACTGCTATTTTTCCTTTCAGATTCCTAAGGGATGAGTATGCACCGTTGATGAGACTCATTATTCGCTATTTCACTTGTGAGGGCAGATTTTCACGTCTCTATTCGTACCATATTTGTTTGTTGATGCATTTCACAAGGGTACGAATGATGAAAATTCCTTTTTTCATGTGTCGCAATATAGAAAGGATGGTGCCCTTGGTACAAAGGAAGAGCCCAGCACAGCAGCACAAGAGTATTTATCATTATGCACTGATTAAAATCATAGTGATGCATAAGTTGGCATAGCAGGGTATTTCTTGGGAGGATTTCATTTCTCGCGACTTTTTCACGGTACCAAGGCCACCTCCTGAGATTGTCCATGATGAGGGAGGGCTTTCACATCAGTTTGACATTCCAGAGCCCGAGCATGTCAGCACTCCAGCATGTATTACATATCAGAGAGGCCACAGGGCCTTATTTGCATCTGCACAGCGAGTGTTATCTCCACTTCGTGTAGAAGGGGGCTCGCTTTCGACAGCAGCACAGGTACAGGTACAGGACAGAGGCAAGCAACCCATGTTTGATGAGGGACCATCAGGAGATCCGGACATAGATATTATCGACCTTGATATCAGCTCTCCTAGCGCAGAGCTAAAGGAGATCATTCAGCAACAGAAGGCTGAAAATCGCTTGTTGCAACAGAAATTGGAAACGGCCAATTGGACAATCAACTACTTGGAGCAGCGTAACAAGCAGCTAGAAGATGAACACACTCTTGATGAGTTGCGGCGAATCCGAGAAGACCGAAACTTGGCCCGCAAGAGACCCGGTGATTTGACACCTATTGAGCAAGGGTCTATGCTCATCCGGGTGAACACTCATTTAGAGAAATTGTTATCCAAGGCAAACAGAGACAAAGATATGCTCTGCCATATGAAGAATCATTATTGGGCCCGCATGCATGTTTGCAAAGCGAAAATGAAGATCCTTAAGAGGCGATTGAGCAAGGCATTAAAACGGCCAAAAAGGCCCGATCCACTCCAAATTTTAGCCGAAGCCTCCTTGAAGGAGCATGGTACTTGATGATACACCCCCAGCTCAAATCTCAAAAAATTTGGAGAAGTTTTGGTCAATTTTGAAATTTTTGTATTGAAAACAAGTTTTTGCCCTCAACGCGTAGCGCGCCGCGCGCTACCCTGAAGATGGGGAAGCCCAATTCAAGAAAGGTTTGCATTTTTGGATTTTTCATGATAAAATACACCTTTTCAGCCACTTCCAAGACATTTCATCAAGTTTTGGGCCCCCAAAAGGTCAAAAAACATGCAAAAAATGACCTCACTGCCCCTTTTTGGACACACAGGAAGCAGTCTTGGGAGAATGCATTTTTGGAGGGGCAAATGGGCACCAAATTGAAAAATTCCACTTGGGTTGGAAATCAGACATCCAGACCTTTCCAACAAGCCCACCTGAGCCCAATTTGGATGCCGGGAAGTGCCCCAAAAGTGGGTGGAAAGGCGCGCTACGCGTAGGGTTTTGGCGCGCTACGCATCAGGATATTTTCCAAAATTTTCATCTTCAGCTCAGGAAAACGCAGCCAGTTTGACCAGTTTTGACTTGTGGTGGGATTTTTCACCCTCCTTGATGTAATTAATGAAATTTTATGTTGACATGACACTTATTTACCTATTCTAGAAGATTCATTCATAAAATAGCAAAAAATTAATGAATGAATTGGTTTCCTAGCTTATAGAGGCAAGTTGTTTTGATTGCCTAGATTGTAGTGCTTTGTTTAGAATTGGTTGAAACAGCTCCTAGGATGATGAGCTCGACCCCTAGAGGCAAGGAAATGTGTTAGCTTGCCTATATTATGTATCTTCTTAATCATTTTCATGGTTGGACTCTTGAGGGATAAGCTTAGACTGTATTACACATTGTATCTCTGCAATTTTGGCAAAGGAAAGACCAGGGTTTTGCAGCACTATTTGGGATTCCTGTGGTTGTTTGTGTTGATGGTGTGTTTCTCTCATGTACTTTTAAGTTTGTTATGTGTATCATTTTCCTACTATTCTCTTCTGCAAATTAAACAAATGAAGTGTTGAGGTAGAATTCATAATCTTGCATGCTCTGCCTTTAAGTTTGTTTAATATCTATGTTTTCATCTGTTTAAGGAGAACTCCTGAAAGTTTCTTGCTCTCCTTAGCTCCTCACCAGTCATATCTATCCATTCAATTCCTTTAAAGACATCAGGATGATTGCCTACCTTGCCCCAAAAAGACCTCTGCAAAAACTGTGTCACATCCCCGCACCCAAAATTGCCTTTCCCTGTTTTCCAAAAAAACCCTAAAAATCTTAAATCAAACTATCTTTATCAATTTACTAGCCTAAAATTAGTATTCATATCGGTCATCTCAGCCCTTTGAAGACCTTTTGCCGAGATAGACCCAGAGAGAGCCCTCTCCTGTCCTCGTAGGGCTAGCTACAAGGCTGAGCTTGGTTTGATGTTGCCTTGAGTTTCGCCTTCCTCAGCCTGAGGCAAATTCGAGCACTAACAGAGCTTACAAGCTAGGAGGAAAGTAAATCTTGTGATGAATTCCAAGCAATCCTCTTTCCCATTCTTCAGTTTCTCTAAACTTTATATTATTTGATTTTTGTTGTTCTAGGCCAATCCTCTATGTCTAGGGAATATATTTTTGTCTGCAATCATAAATTTTGCATAATATTCTTCTTTTTTGGTCTTGGAAAAAGTTCCAAAATCTATTGTTTCTTGATCTGGCCAAGTTCTTGATGCATAGATTTTAACCAATTATCATCCTGGCTAGCCTACACAACATCCTTTGGTTCCATCATCAATAAAAAGGATACATGTACTTGTCTAGGGGGATTTAACAGTCTTCTTCTTGTATGCACACCTAAATTTAAATCACCAACAATTTTTTGAGTTGTGTGGTTCTTTTGCACATATCTTGGAGGATCCTTAGTTTCAGGACTGAGAGATTCTTCATTGTCTTCATCTAAAATCGGCTCATCAAACTTCTCATCACTAAAAACTGAATCATTTGAGCTGATATTTACTGGCTAATTGTCTTCAAAATTGATATGCTCATCAACTTTGACATCAATGGAATCAACTATCCTCTTTGTATTGTTATTGTAGCATATATAGCCCTTGTTATTATGAGAATACCCATGAAAAATTCCTTCATTAAATCTTGCATCAAACTTACCAAGCTTTTCATCATTCCTTTTGATATATTACTTGCTTTCAAACACTCTGAAATGCTTGACTATAACAAGTTTTCCATACCAAAGCTCGTATGGATTTTTATCACTGTTTAGTCTGAAGTGTGCTTTATTTAGAATCACCACTATTGTGTGAATAACTTCAACCCAAAATATTTTTTGAATATCTCTTTCACCTATCATGTCTTTGGCTAACTGTTGAACTAATCTATTGGCTATCTTTATAGAAATTAATGTGTAGATTAGAAACTACTCACGAAATTTACTAAATCACAAGAACTAAAGCTACTCTTTTGATATGCGGAAGTTAATTCACTATCTAGAAAATAAATCATAGGCATGCAAAAGGAAAAACCACACATGCATATATATTTATCTACGGGAAAGCAACTACTCAAAACCCCTTACTATATATATATTGCATTAGTCATAGAATAGAGATGAAATACATATGCTTGCTCAAGCTTGAGCACACCCTGCAAGTGTATAGTTTATCCTTTTGCCTGCGTGACTGACTCTGGCCAACACTTAGCCAAATTTCAAGCCCTCCTAGATCTTATTTACTTGTATTGTTCCCTTGGGAAATTGGCCCCTATTATTTAGGAATTTCCCACTATTGAATTATGCAATTCCCTAGGGTCCTTACTTTATTGCATGCACAACCTATACACATTGGAATATGCTACAAATGATAGTACACTTCCTTGGAATATCCATCTCAATTGGGTAACTCGAATTATCTGCATGCAACAATTATTTTGGGTTGATTGATCAATTAACTAGTTGATCACTTTCTGTGGTTGAAGTTCCACTTCCACAACTTGACCTCCACTAGTTCTTATGATAGTTAGAACTATTTAAACTGACAATAACTCAAATTAACTAAAATAGATTGCTACAAATTACAAATCAAACATATTGAACCGAACTCAAGCTTCCCCAACTTGAATTAACTGAGTTAAATGAGTGACAAGTTCCATGTCACCTTGGTTAACTACCTCCAAGATTTTTGCTGAAATAGAAATTTGAATTTCTCTAGTTTGACCAAGGCAAAGTCAAACTAATATTTTCTTGCTGCATTTTCAACACTCCCTGTTAGCAAGAAAGGGATTATCAACCACCCCTATCTTTCACCTGTGGAACTCAAACTTCCCTCTTGACAAGGACTTTGTCAAAATATCATCTTCTTGTTCCTTTGTAGGAATTTAGTACAACAACATAATCCACCTCCACACACAATCCCATAGATGGTGATACTAGATATCAATATGCTTGGATTGATAATGAAAAACAAGATTTTCAAAGAGTTTGATACAACTCTGATTATAACAGTAAAGCACATTAGGATCCATCATCTAACCAAACAAACCAACAAGTATCTTTATCATCCAAATCACCTCACATGTTATTTGAATTGCAACCATGTATTCTGCTTCTATCGAGTTGAGTTCCACCTATATTTTCTTCTTGTTGTACCAAGAAATTGTTGTGAACCCAACACTGAAGACTCCACCTAATGTACTCTTCTGATCTGATGGACTTCCTGCCCATTCTACATTTGTAAAGCCACACAACTTCACTCCCTTTTTTCATCTGTACCATATTCCAAACTGGGTAGTGCCTTTGAGGTACCGTAGAACATGATTAGCTTCCCTTCAAAACAGTTTGGTTGGATTAAATATAGCTTGGCTCAAATGGTTGACTGCAAAGCACACATTTGGTCATGTGTTCACAAGATACATGAGTGAACCCACCAACTGTCAGTAAATAGTCGCATCCACTTCCTCACCTGAAGTGGCATCGTCTTTCCTCTAGTTGGTCGCTAGAGGAGTCTCCATGTGTTTGCATATGTCCATGCAAAACTTATGAAGTATCTCATTGGCATATTTTCCCTGAGAGACAAATAGTTCCCCATCACCTTTCCATACTTCCAATCCAAGGAAGTAGCGCATGTGACCCATGTCCTTCATTTGAAACTCTCTTGCAAGGTCCTCCTTGCAAGATTTGATCAACTGCTCATCGCAAATTAAGATTAAGTCATCAACATATAATAAAAAAATCAACAATTTACCTTCTACCAAAATACGATAGAGGTTTGCATCCACTTCACTTTTGGTGAAGCTCAAACTGGTGAGATAGTTATCAATCTTGGTGTACCAGGAATGGGATGCTTGCTTGAGACCATACAACACATGCTTTATTCTGCACACATGAGGCTCTCGATAAAAAGTCTCGAAGCCTTATGGTTTCTCAATATACACCTCCTCCTCAATGAATCAATTGAGGAATGTTGTTTTCACATCCATCTGGGGGATCTTCCACCTCATTTGTGTAGCCAGAGAAAGGATTGGTTTGATGGATCAGTACCTTGCTACAGGATAAAAGTTCTCCTCATAGTCAATCCCCTCAACTTGAGAGTACCCCATGGCCACAAATATGGCCTTGTAAATTTTTATGCTTCCGTCTGCTACATGCTTCACCTTGAAGATCCATCTCGAACCCACAATTTATTTGTTTATTGGTCTTGGGACCAATTCCCAAACATTGTTCTTTACAATGGATTCATACTCGTACACCATTGCATCAACTCATATTGGTTTCTCTACTGCTTCCTCGAAAGAGGATGTCTCATTCTCTACTAGATCAGTCATGAAATCCATGTAGCAAGTGTACCGATCTGGTGACCTTCTCTACCTGCGCTAATTTGAAGGAGCACCCACATTCTCCCTCACATCCTGCACAAGTCTCTCAATTTCTTTAGTCCTTTTCCTACATTCTCTTGATGGTTCTACTTGAGTGGCTATCTCCATCCTCTGCTCCTCAACTTGTGGTTGATCCTCATAATCTCGAGGCTCCTCCTTTAGAGCTAAAATATCCTCCTATGGTGGGATTTGAATCTCCCTCTTAAGAGAGCATCACATGGCTTTGTCTTCATAAAATTTTAGATCCCTTCGCACAACTATCATTTTGAGGGATGACAAATACACACGGTAGTTATGGGGAGTTTCTATGTAACCCAAAAATACCCCCAACTCGATTGTCGACTCTAGCTTCTTCCTTGATTCTTTGGAGACATGGTAGCAAACGTAGGATCCAAACATCCTGAAGTGTGACACATTCGGATTCCTCCTTGAGAAATCCACCTCCATTGTGATCATTCCAAGAATCCGATGAGGAATATTGTTCTGCAAATAGACTATTGTGTTGCATGCTTCAGCCCATAAGTGCAAAGGTAGGATTTGGTCATGCAAAATTGATCGTGCTTCTCCCACAATGCTACGGTACTTCCTCTCAACCACCCCATTCTATTGTGGGTTGTGGGGTGCTATCAACTCTCATCGAATGCCTTCTTTTGCACATAAATTTTTAATCTCATTCGACACATACTCACGTCCTTTACTGCTCCTAAGATCATTCACCTTCTTTCTTGTTTCTTTCTCCACCAATTCCTTGAACTCTAAGAACTTGGAGAGAGTCTAATCCTTCTTCCACATGAAGAATATCCAGCACTTCTGTGAGAAGTAATCAATAAAAAGAAAAAAATAATTGTGCCTAACAGTGGAGGCTATCAATAAAGGTCCAGATATATCAGAGTGGATCCTTTCAAGGGTTGCATATGACTATCCCGATCATGGAAAGTGTCTTGTATACTTCCCCAAGGTACAACCTTTGTATGTATCATGCTGCTCTAGTGCTCCTTTGGGGAGGCTTGTGGTAGTATGTTGCATGATATTCAAAGCGCCATGATGAAAATGGCCAAGTCTTCAATGTCAAATTTCACCAACATCGTGGCTTTTCACCTTCTTTTCCTTTGCGCTCAATGTATCATTATCCTCCATATATAGCTCATAGAGGTTCTTCACACAAACCCTGATCTACTTCATCTATCTCGTGGCTATGTGGCTCGGGAATTCCTTCCCTTTGCTAAAGATCACATCATAACCATGACCTTCAAAAACGCAACAAAGACAAGATTCTTCTTTAGACCTGGAACAAACATCACATCCTTGAGTCTGAGAGGGTGCCTGACTCCCTCTAAAAGTTGACCATACCAATCTCAGCCGCATTGTACCTTCCATCATCTCCCATCTCGATGTGCATCTGGAGATCCTCCCCTCCAAAATACTGAAAAAATCTCTATTACCTGTCATATGGAATGGGGCATTGTTGTCCAGGTACCACGAACTTCCCATCATTGTGCTTTCCATGCATGCATTGAGAGTGAAATTAAGCTCGAACTGTGAATCCAAAGCTTCACCTACCACTCATCCTGAGGTTTTCTTGTTTTCTTCTTGTATGGACACTTCGTGGCGTAGTGCTTGAATTCATGACAGTGAAAGCACTTGATTCTGGAAAAGTCTTTCTTATTTCCCCCTTGACTAAATTTTGCTTTAGATTTGGATTTCTTCGCTTTTCCTTTCTTTATCGTTCCATCCAAGGCATAATTCTCCTCATCCTCACCCTTGGATGAAATCTCGTCTCTGGTAGTCCACCTTATTTCCTCCTATACCAAATTGGACCATAGGTGTTCCCAATTTTGTAGTTTCTCCCTCCCATTCACCAAATCTTGGTAGTTGTGCCAACTCTTGGGAAGGCCTAGAAGAGTTAGGCTTACCAAATCATCCTATTCTATAGTAAGACCAACTTGACAAAGTTCATCAAAACATTGTGTGAACCAACTTAGGTACTGTGGAATGGTCTCGTTCCTCTGCATCTTGATATTTCAAAGTTTTTCCTTGAGCACTAGCTTCCTGTGGTCACTACTATTCTGGAACATATATGTAAATTCTTTCCACATTGCATACGAAGTATCTTTCCTGTGGAGATTTTATTTGAGACAATATGGTCTCGTACCCCCTCCAATATAATTATCCTTGCATTGGCTACACACTTCTTCTATTATGCTAGATCCTTAGCATCAGATGTTATTGGTTTCAGAATATCATTATCAATGAATTCCTTCAACCCATTATCTTCCAGTACCACCTCCATACAGTCCTTCCATGAAACATAATTCAAGCTTCTGTCAAGGTCATACTCAAGCCTTAGTCTATTGGAAGCCATGTTCTCATTCCAGAAGAAAACGTGCAACACTGATTTACAAATTCGAACCTCCTGCAATGACAACTTTGAAATATCTGCTCTACAGTGATTCCTTCTCAGATACCATGTAGAAATTAATGTGTAGATTCGAAACTTCTCATGAAATTTGCTAAATCACAAGACTCAAAGCTACTATATTAATCTGCGGAAGTTAATTCACCATCTAGAACACAAATCATAGACATGCAAAAGGAAACGTCACACATGCACAAATATTTATCTATGGGAAAGAAACTCCTCAAAATCCCTTACTATCTATATTGCATTAATCAGAGAGTAGAGATTAAATACATATGCTTTCTCAAGCTTGAGCACACCCTGCAAGTGTATAGTCTATCCCTCTACCTGACTCACTGACTCCATCCAATACTTAGCCAATTTTCAAGCCCTCCAAGATCCTATTTCTTTGCATTGTTCCCTTGGGAAATTGGACCCTATTATTAGGAATTTCCCACTATTGAATTGTGTAATTCGCTAGGGTCCTTCCTTTGACTGCATGCACCACCTGTACACATTGGAATACTCTACAACTAATAGTACACTAACCTGGAATCTCCATCTCAACTGGATAACTCTAATTCTCTACATGAAACAATTATTTTGGGTTGATTGATCAGTTAACTAGTTGATCACTGAGTGTGGTTGAAGTTCCACTTCCACAACTTGACCTCCACTAGTTCTTATGACAATTAGAACTAATTAAACTGACAGTAACTCAAATTAATTGAAATATATTGCTACAAATTAGCAATAAAACATATTGAACTAAATTCAAGCTTCCCCAACTCAAATTAACTGAGTTAAATGAGTGACAAGTGCCATGTCACCTCAATTAACTGCCTCCAATATTTTTCCTGAAATAGAAATTTGAATTTTCTTGATTCAAGGCAAAGTCAAACTGAGATTTTCTTACTTCATTTTCAATAATATTTGCTGCACCATTCTACTGTGGAGTCTCTGCTACGGTATACCGCCTTTTTATGCCATGTTACTTACAAAAATCATCAAATTAATTTGAAGTAAACTCATCTCCATTAATAAACCTTATGCATTTGAGTTTACAGTTCGCCTCATTTTTAGCCATGACATTAAAGTCTTTAAACTTCTCAAAAGCCTATGATTTTTCTCTTAAAATGTGATCCACATCATCTTGTTGGAATCATCGATGATTATCGTCAAATACAATTTACCTGTGGGTTTTGTAGGTTTTAACCCCGTACAGAAAATACATGCATATGAATTCTAAAACATAGAAAATAAACAATGCGAGAGCATAAAACATAAAACACATATACACAGAGATTTTCCCCTGGATCCTAAAACTGGGACTACTAGCTTGATTTTTCATTATGTTCCTTTCAATGTTATAATACATATTTATACATGCCGAAGCATCCAATAACATGGACCGAAAACCATTGCGTCCAATACCATGGACCGAAAACCATCGCGTCCAAAAAACATGTGCGAAAATCATACACAAAACCATAGGTGGGTTCGCCCAACCTAACATAGTGTCCAAAACCAAAATTTTCCGGGGCGCTGCCCCAGACCCCATAAAGTGGGATTACGGGTACACCTCAAACCCCCTATGACCCCCCCCCCCCCCATCGCTACACAATCGACGCAACAAAGGGGGTGCTCCGCCCCCCCCCCCCCCCCCCCCCCCCGATTAACTACGTGGGCTAGTCGTGGAAAGAATATAACACAACCCAACATTCTCCCACTTGTTGTTTTCTTTCCATAGGGGCCCACAAGAGAGCTTAGTCATTTTTCCAGCCCTAAAACAACCATTGTTTCTCTACACCAAGAGAACTTCTCAGAGCTCACAGATTTTGTTAATGCATCTGTAGTATTCTTCAAAGTGTCCACCTTTACCAGCAATACCTTTTTGTCTTCTATCATATCCCTCACAAAGTGATATTGAACATCAATGTGCTTTGTCTTTGAATGATATGCAGGGTTCTTTGCCAAGAAAATTGCACTTTGGCTGTCACAGTCTATCCTTATAGCTTCCTGTACTAACCCCATACTTGAACACAATCTTTGCAACCAAACTGCTTCCTTGCTTGCATGAGTGGCTGCCATGTATTCTGCCTCTGTAGTTGATAGTGCCACTACATATTGTTTCTTACTCATCCAACTGACTGCACCTCCAAATAAGTTAAACACACCCACTTGTAGATCTTCTCTGATCCATATCTCCATCCCAGTCTGCATCAACAAAGCCATGAATATCCAACACTCTGTCCAATATTGGTCTTCCTTGGTAGCACAAACCATAATCACTAGTGCCACGCAAATACCTGAAAACCCGCTTCACTGTTGTCCAGTGCTCCTTCCCTGGTTTTGATATAAACCTGCTCAATACTCCCACTGCATGTGCAATGTCTGGTCTAGTACAGACCATTGCATACATCAGGCTACCTACTGCACTTGCATATGGAACACGTGACATGTCCTCCTCCTCTTCTTGTGTCTTGGGACATTGTTCAACAGATAACCTCACACCTACAAGAATAGGAACCTTCACCGGTTTACTATCTTGCCTATTAAACCTCTACAGTATTGTCTCGACATACTTCATCTAGTTTAACCAGAGCTTCCTCTTTGTACGATCTCTTTTAATTTCCATGCCCAAAATATATTTTGCAGCACCAAGATCTTTCATGTCAAATTTGGAGGACAATTGGGTCTTCAAATCCTGGATAATTTCTTTTTCATTTCCAACCAGCAACATATCATCCACATACAAGACCAGATAAATAACACGGTCACCAATTAATTTAAAATACACACAGTGATCTGCTTTGCTTATGGTGAAGCCAAGTCCCCGTATAAATGTATCAAATTTTTGATACCACATCCTTGGTGACTGTTTTAACCCATACAGAGACTTCTTTAACTTGCATACCAATTCTTTCTTACCCTTCACCGCAAAGCCTTCAGGTTGCTTCATGTAGATCTCCTCTTCCAGATCCTCGTGAAGAAATGTTGTCTTCACATCCATCTGTTCTACCTCAAAATCAAAAGCAGCAGCAACAGATAAAAGTAATCTAATAGAAGTTACCTTGGCAACAGGAGAAAAAATATCACCAAAATCACTTCCTGACACCTGGGAATAACCTTTTGCTACCAACCGAGCTTTGTATTTCTCCACTTTTCCTTCTGCATTTGTCTTCTTTTTGAACACCCATTTGCTACCAATGGGTTTCCTTCCAGCCGACAACTCCACCAGATCCTAAGCCTCATTTTTGTGCAAAGATGCCATTTCATCAACCATGGCCTCTTTCCAGAGTTTTCCATCCTCTGAATCCACTGCTTCCTTCACAGTTCTTGGATCATCATCAGTAACAGACAAAGCAAAATTTGAACAAAAAGCAGATGGACTATACCTTTCTGGCTACCTTCTTTCTCGAACTAATTTTCTCACAGCCAGAGTTTGTGGCTCTTCATCTTCTGATTCCTCCTCTGCTACAGAGTCTGGTTCTTCCTCCTTTAGCTCAAACTCTATCTTCTCAGGTTACTTTGGTTGGACTTCATGTTTAATAACATCTTTCACCTCTCTGAACACCACATCTCGGTTGTACACAACCTTCCTTGTAACGGGGTTCCAAAGCTTATAACCCTTTAAACCATCTTTATACCCAATAAAGATGCACTTTTCAGATTTACTATCCAACTTGGTTCTTTTCTCCTTTGGAACATGTACATATGCATCACATCCAAATACCCTTAGATGTGAAAGAGAGGGTTTCTTACCAGTCCATACCTCTTGTGGAGTCTTATCCTCCAACGCTGATGAAGGTGACCTGTTGACTAGGTAACATGCAGTATCCACCGCCTCTGCCCAGAATTCTTGTCCTAACCTGGCACCACTGAGCATGCTTCTTGCCCTTTCCATCAACGTCTTGTTCATTCTTTCTACAACTCCATTTTGCTGAGGTGTATATGGAGTAGTCTTTTTCTGTGATATACCACAATTTTTACAAAATTATTCAAATTCCTTACTGCAAAACTCTCCACCATTATCTGTCCTCAGCACCTTTATCTTCTTCTCTGTCTGGTTTTCCACCAGAGCCTTACATTCTTTAAACCTGTCAAAGACTTCAGATTTCTTCTTAAGGAAATATATCCATGTATTCCTTGAGAAGTCATCTATAAATGATACATAGTACATAGACTTACCCAGTGATGGAACCTTCACAGGTTCAAACACATCACTATGCACAAGCTCTAATATCTGTTTCGCCCTCTTACCACCAGAGGGGAAACTCACCCGATTCTGCTTTCCATATACACAATTGTCACAAAAATCAAAATCCAGAGAGATATTACTCATACCTTCTACCATACCTTTACCATGAAGTATTTGAAGGCCCTTCTCTCCAATATGTCCAAGCCTTTGATTCCACAGCATGGTCTTCTCTCCAGAGACCACTAGATTTTCTGCTCCACTTTCAGGAACCATAGAACTATTGCACCCATCAATAACAGTGCTACCTTGCAGCTTGTACAAAGTTCCAATCCAAACTCCCTGCATCAATACTAGTGCTCCCTAAACCATTTTGCACGTATCCTTCTCGAACACTGTTTTTACACATGCATCATCCAGCTTGCTTACAGAAATTAGATTTCTGGCTAATGCAGGAATATGTAGAACACCTGGAAACATTCTAACCCTTCCACCTTGCAACTTCAACTTTACTTTTCCAGTACCAATGATTTTAGCCTTCCTGTCATCCCCCAATAAGACATCACCACCATCATATTTCTCCTACTCGCAGAACCACTCTCTATGGGGAGTGAAGTGAAAGGATGCACCTGAGTCAATCAACCATGCCTCGTGATCTACATGTGTACTTGAAGAAGCCAAGTACACATCCCCACCTTCATTTGAGGTGGTTTTCGCCTCTACAGATGGAGCCTCATCAGATCCCTTTCCTTTGTCAGGAGCTTTAGATTTACAGTCCCTTTTAAAGTGGCCTTCCTTTCCGCATTTCCAACACACCACCTTTACAGGTTTTCCTGGAGATTTAGATCTCCCTCTAGATTTAGATCTCCCACTCGATGACTTATTTTTGTTTATGTTCTGGGACCGTCCTCGTACAGACAAGGCATCACCATTCTGGCTCTCCATATTTTTCCATCTCATCTCCTCTGTCAACAAGGCTGAGACTATTTCATCAAACTGCAAGGCAGTTGCATTGCTACCTATTGCAATAACCAGACTATCCCACGCATCTGGTAGAGAACACAACAAACTGATGCACTTATCTTCACCTGAAATTTTAATATCAACAGATGCTAACTGACTTACCACAGTATTAAATGCGTTCAGATGCTCTGTCACTGAGTCTCCATCTTTCATCCTCAGGTTATACAGCTTTTTCCGCAGGAACAGTTTATTCACCAGAGACTTAGATTGGTACAAAGTCCCTAACTTGTCCCACAAAGCCTTCGTCGTAGCTTCTCCTAATACATTCAGCAATACTGAATCTGAGACACATAATCGTATTGTGTTGTTTGCCTTCCAATCCAACTTCTTCCATTCTTCATCAGACACTCCCGTTGGTTTAGTACCCGGATCTACCGCGATCCACTGATCTTTATCCACCAACAGATCCTCCATCTTGAGTTTCCACAACTCAAAACTCTGACCATTAAATTTCTCGATCTCTATCTTTCCACTGCTCGCCATCTTCTTTCACCACTAGAATCGATCTCGCAGATCTCCCACTGAACAGGGTCTACCACAAGCCCGAGCGAAACCCCTCAGCAACAAAGGCGTCCCTTTGAAGCCAAATCTTCTCTGATACCAAATGTAGGTTTTAACCCTATACAGAAATTACCTGCATACGAATTCTAAAACACGGAAAATAAACAATGCGAGAGCATAACACATAAAACACATATACACAGAGATTTTCCCCTGGATCCCAAAACCGGGACTACCAGCTTGATTTTTCATTATGTTCCTTTCAATGTTATAATACATATTTATACATGCCGAAGCATCCAATACCATGGACCAAAAACCATCGCGTCCAATACCATGGACCAAAAACCATCGCGTCCAAAAAAAATGTGTGAAAATCATGCACAAAACCATAGGTGGGTCCGACCAACCTAACATAGTGTCCAAAACCAAAATTTTCCAGGGCGCTGCCCCGGACCCCATAAAGTGGGGTTACAGGTACACCTCAAACCCCCTGTGACCCCCTCCCTCGCTACACAATCGGCGCAACGAAGGGGGTGCTCCGCCCCCCCCTCTAACCCCCCGGTTAACTACGTGGGCTAGTCATGGAAAGAATATAACACAACCCAACAGGTTTATGAGTTCTTGAAGGTCCACATAAATCCATATGTACAAATTACAATGGCTTGGCTAATGAGTTCTCCTTGGACATGAATGGTACTTGAACTTTCTCACCCAACTAACAAGACTTCCAAATAGTATTCTCAGGCTTTAAAAGGTTTGGCATATATCTAACAACGTTCTTCTTGCCCAACTTGACAATCTAATTAAAATTCATATTTCCATGTCTTCTATGCCACACAGATCTCATCAATATTTGACAAATAACATCTCTCTGTCTTCTCTTTTAGGACATAGACATTATAGTTTATTCTCATAGCTTCAACTACCATTTCTCTAGTTTCAACAAACTTGATTTGACATTTTTTAGCTTTGAAAATCACATCATAACCTCAGTCACACATCTAAGACACACTGAGTAAATTATGCTTCTGCCCGTTAACATATAACGTATTCTTGGATATACCTCTGCCATTTTCTAGGCTAACAATTCCTTTACCAACAATCTTAGCAATTGCATTATTTCCAAAAGTCACATTACCTTTCTCATATGGTTTCCATGAAAAAAACTTACTTTTGTCTCCTGAAATGTGCCTAGAATAGCCATTGTCAACATACTAATTGCTTCCTTCATTCTGAGCCTATAAAACAATATTGTGATTCCCTATTTTTTCTTTTTCCTTCCATACTTTGGGTTACTATCTCATTTTCTTTATAACTAAATCAAGATTTTTATTTTAAAGTTTGCATTCTACTACTATATGTTGGAAATATTCAGAGTGGGGTGAATCAATGTTGGCTTAGGGGGTCCTGACCCAGGTTCAGATTTAGTTGCGCTAACCAACAAAACCCTACACTACTAGCCCTCTCGGAAACAACCCGCATAGCACAGGCTGAAGTCTCACTCAAAGAAGTATGGGGGGATGCAAGAACCAAGTTTCTCAAAACTTTACTTAAAACAAGTGGCTAAGCCCCTTTGACGCTTATTCATCTACGCACTCCGCTTCCAGAAATCATAGAGACTTTACATGTTTTACAAAATTGTATACAAAAAATGACTAGTTAATTCCATTCTGCCCATAGGGACCCCATCCCAACAGGCCCCCAACACAAAGATCATGACTCGTCCTCGAGTCACTCAATTGGTTGTTCTACTTTCTGGCGGAATTCATTGAAGGCCTTGGCCAATGCTTGTAGCTCCGTTGTACTTTGTTCTGTTACATGTTGCACCTCCTGGACCAGTTTCTCTATGGTTTTCCCCTCCACTGCCAGCTGTGTAGTCCGTTGTGTCTGCTACATAGCCTTCAACTTCTCAAGAATGGTCTGTGAGAACTGGTTGGCTTCCTTTGTCCAGGGCTCAAGCCGTGCACTGAGCACATACTTCTTCTTCTGCAATTATTGAATGTGCAACAATTTTTCTTTACCTTCATGTAAGCGGTTGAGACGCTGGATAGGTGCCAACTTCCATGTTGTCGTGTTGATTTCATCGTACTATTGTTGCACTTCCCTAAGTTATGTGCTTAACTGTTGTAGTGTAGGATCCTCCTGCAATGTATCCTAGAGGCCCAGTGCCTGAGTGAAGAGCTTGTTGCACCCTTAAACAACGACATCTAGTCGAGCCATGGATTCTTTAATCGTCACATTCCTTTGTTCCCAAACCTTTGGCGATGTGGTCGGCTGCAAATTTAACTGCAACTTAGCTATCTGCATCCTGAAGTCGAAAGTCACCTTGTTGACCTTCTCCTTCGAAGCACGCACTGTAGCAGCCAATTTCCTTACCTTGGTTGAGGCCTCTACATCATTAGGGATACCTAACTAAGGTATAGATTTGTAGGCCTGCTCGATCAATGTGACCAGGTTTTGACGTTGTGTGTGCAACTCCTCCTGCTCCTTCATGGCCTGAGTCTTTTCTAAGAATAGTTTTTGATTGTTGACTTTGAACTCACTGACGATAGTGAGTTCTGCTGCTTGCTGCACCTTCTGGACCAGTTCCTCCGTGGTTGGCCCCTCTACTGCCAGCTGCGTAGTCCACTATGTCTACTGCATAGCCTTTAGCTTCTCAAGAATGGTCTGTGAGAATTGGCTAACTTCCTCTTTGTAGGCTTTAACCCTATACAGAAATTACCTGCATACGAATTCTAAAACACAGAAAATAAAGAATGCGAGAGCATAACACATAAAACACATATACATAGAGATTTTCCCTTGGATCCCAAAACCGGGACTACACGCTTGATTTTTCATTATGTTTCTTTCAATGTTACAATACATATTTATACATGCCGAAGCATCCAATACCATGGACCGAAAAACCATCACGTCCAAAACCATGGACCAAAAACCATCGTGTCCAAAACCATGTGCGAAAATCATGCACAAAACCATAGGTAGGTCCGCCCAACCTAATATAGGGTCCAAAAACAAAATTTTCCAGGGCGCTACCCCGGACCCCCTAGAGAGGGGCTACCTACATCCCTCAAATCCCCTATGACCCCCCCTCTAATCCCCCAGTTAACTACGTGGGCTAGTCGTGGAAAGAATATAACACAACCCAACATTCTCCCACTTGTTGTTTTCTTTCCATAGGGGGCCATAAAAGAGCTTAGTCATTTATCCAGCCCTGCAATGCCCATTGTTTCTCTACACCAAGAGAACTTATAAGAGCTCACAAATTTTGTCAATGCATCTGCAATATTCTTCAAAGTGTCCACCTTTACCAGCAACACCTTTTTTTCTTCTATCATATCCCTCACAAAGTGATACTGAACATTAATGTGCTTTGTCTTTGAATGATATGCAGGGTTATTTGCCAAGACAATTGCAGTTTGGTTGTCACAATATATCCTTATAGCTCCTTGTACTAACCCCATACTTGAACACAATCTATGCAACCAAACTGCTTCCTTGCTTGCATGAGTAGCTTCCATGTATTCTGCCACTGTAGTTGATAGTGCCACTACAGATTGTTTCTTACTCATCCAACTGACTGCACCTCCAAATAGGTTAAACACATACCCACTTGTAGATCTTCTCTGATCTAGATCTCCAACCCAGTCTGCATCAACAAAGCCACGAATATCCCACACTTTGTCCAATCCTGGTCTTCCTTGGTAGCACAAACAATAATCACTAGTGCCACACAAATACCTGAAAACCCGCTTCACTGTTGTCCAATGCTCCTTTCCTGGTTTTGACATAAACCTACTCAATACTCCCACTGCATGTGCAATGTCTGGTCTAGTACAGACCATTTCATACATCAGGCTACCAACTACACTTGCATATGGAACACGGGACATGTCCTCTTCCTCTTCTTATGTCTTGGGACACTATTCAGCAGATAACTTTACACCTACAGGAATAGGAACCTTCACCGGTTTACTATCCTGCATATTAAATCTGCAATATTGTCTCGACATACTTCGTCTGGTTTAACCAAAGATTCCTCTTTGGCTGATCTCTTTTAATTTCCATGCCCAAAATATAGTTTGCAGCACCAAGATATTTCACATCGAATTTGGAGGACAATTGGGTCTTCAAATCCTAGATAGTTTCTTTGTCATTTCCAACCAGCAACATATCATCCACATAAAAGACCAAATAAATAACACAGTCATCAATTAATTTAAGTTACACATAGTGATCTGCTTTGCTTCTGGTGAAGCCAAGTCCCTGTATAAATGTATCAAATTTTTGATACCACATCCTTGGTGACTGTTTTAACCCATACAGAGACTTCTTTAACTTGCATACCAGCTCTTTCTTACGCTTCACCGCAAAGCCTTCAGGTTGCTTCATGTAGATCTCCTCTTCCAGATCCCCGTGAAGAAATGTTGTCTTCACATCCATCTGTTCTACCTCAAAATCAAAAGCAGCAGCAACAGATAAAAGTAATCTAGTAAAAGCTACCTTGGAAGCAGGAGAAAAAATATCACCAACATCAATTCTCGGCACTTGGGAATAACCTTTTGCTACCAACCGAGCTTTGTATTTCTCCACCTTTCCTTCTGCATTTGTCTTCTTATTGAACACCCATTTGCTACCAATGGGTTTCCTTCCAGCTGGCAACTCCACCAGATCCCAAGCCTCATATTTGTCCAAAGATGCCTTTTCATCAACCATGGCCTCTTTCCAGAGTTTGCCATCCTCCGAATCTACTGCTTCCTTCATAGTTCTGGGATCATCGTCAGTAATAGATAAAGCAAAATTTGAACAGAAAGCAGATGGACTATACCTTTCTGGCTGCCTTCTTTCTCAAACTGATCTTCTCACACCCGGAGTTTGTGGCTCTTCATCTTCTAATTCCTCCTCTGTTGTAGAGTCTGATTCTTCCTCCTTAAGCTCAAACTCTATCTTCTCAGGTTCCTTTGGTTGGACTTCATGTTTAATAACATCTTTCACCTATCTAAACACCACATCTCGGCTATACACAACCTTCCTTGTTACTAGGTTCCAAAGATTATAACCCTTTAAACCATCCTTATACAATAAAGATGCACTTTTTAGATTTACTATCCAACTTGGTTCTTTTCTCCTTTGGAACATGTACATATGCATCACATCCAAATACTTTCAAATGTGAAAGAGAGGGTTTCTTACCAGTTCATACCTCTTGTGGAGTCTTATCCTCCAACGCTGATGAAGGTGATCTATTGACCAGGTAACATGTTGTCTCCACTGTCTCTGCCCAGAATTCATGTCCTAACCTGGCACCACTGAGAATGCTTCTTGCCCTTTCCATCAACATCTTGTTCATTCTTTCTGCAACTTCATTTTGCTTAAGTGTGTATGGAGTATTCTTCTATCGTGCTATACCACAATTCTTATAGAATTCTTCAAATTCCTTACTGCAAAACTCTCCACCGTTATTTGTCCTCAACACCTTTATCTTCTTATCTGTCTGGTTTTCCACCAGAGCCTTAAATTCTTTAAACCTATCAAAGACTATAGATTTATTCTTAAGGAAATATATCCATGTATTCCTTGAGAAGTCATCCATAAATGATACATAGTACACAGACTTACCCAGTGATGGAACCCTCACAGGTCCAAACACATCACTGTGCACAAGTTCTAATATCTGTTTCGCCCTTTTACCACTAGAGGGGAAACTCACCCGATTCTGCTTCCCATATACACAATTTTCACAGAAATCAAAATCCAGAGAGATATTACTCATACCTTCTACCATACCTTTACCATGAAGTATTTGAAGGCCCTTCTCTCCAATATTTCCAAGCCTTTGATGCCACAACATGGTCTTCTCTCCACAGACCACTAGATTTTCTGCTCCTCTTTCATGAACCACAAAATTGTTGCACCCATCAACAATAGTGCTACCTTGCAGCTTGTACAGAGTTCCAATATGAACTCCCCACATCAATACCAGTGCTCCCCGAACCATATTGCATGTATCCTTCTCGAACATTGTTTTTACACCTGCATCTTCTAGCTTGCTCAAGGAAATCAGATTTCTGGCCAAGGCAGGAATATGCAGAACACTCGGAAGTGTTCTAACCCTTCCACCTTGCAACTTCAACTTTACTTTTCCAGGACCAATGATTCTAGCGTTCCTGTCATCCCCCAAGAAGACATCACCACCATCATATTTCTCATACTCGCAAAACCACTCTCTATGGGGAGTGAAGTGAAAGGATGCACCTGAGTCAATCAACCATGCCTCATGATCTACATGTGTACTTGAAGAAGCCAAGTACACATCCCCACTTTCATCTGAGGTGGCTTTTGCCTCTACAGAAGGGGAATCATCATATCTCTTTCCTTTATCAGGAGCTTTAGATTTACAGTCCCTTTTGTAGTGTCATTCCTTTCTGCATTTCCAACACACCACATTTATAGGTTTTCCTAGAGATTTAGATCTCCCTCTAGATTTAGACCTCCCACTCGATGACTTATTTTTGTTTCTGTTCTGGGACCATCCTCGTACAGATAAGGCATCACCATTTTGGCTCTCCATATTTTTCCGTCTCATTTCCTCCGTTAGCAAGGATGAGACTATTTCATCAAACTACAAGGCAGTTGCATTGCTACTTATTGCAATAACCAAACTATCCCATGAATCTGGTAGACAACACAACAAGCTGATGCACTTATCTTCATCTAAAATTTTAATATCAACAGATAATAACTGACTTATCATAGTATTAAATGCATTCAGATGCTCTGTCACCAAGTCTCCATCTTTCATTCTTAGGTATACATCTTTTTCCGTAGGGATAGTTTATTCACTAGAGACTTAGATTGGTACAAAGTCCCTAACTTATCCCACAAAGCCTTCAGTATAGCTTCCCTTGATACATTTAGCAATATTGAATCTGAGACACACAATCGTATTGCGCTCTTTGCCTTCTGATCCAACTTCTTCCATTCTTCATCGGACACTCCCGTTGGTTTAGTACCTAGATCTACCGCAATCCACTGATCTTTATCCACCAATAGATCCTCCATCTTAAGTTTCCATAACTCAAAACTCTGACCATTAAATTTCTCGATCTCTATCTTTCCACTACTTGCCATCTTCTTTCACCACTAGAATCGATCCCGCAGATCTCCCATTGAACAGGGTCTACCACAGGTCCGAGTGAAACCCCTCAGCAACAAAGGTGTCCCCTTGAAGCCAAAGCAACTCTGATACCAAATGTAGGTTTTAACCCTATACAAAAATTACCTGCATATGAATTCTAAAATGCAGAAAATAAATAATGCGAGAGCATAACACATAAAACACATATACACAGAGATTTTCCCCTGGATCCCAAAACCAGGACTACCAGCTTGATTTTTCATTATGTTCCTTTCAATGTTACACTAGATATTTATACATGCCGAATCATCCAATACCATGGACCGAAAAACCATTGCGTCCAAAACCATGGACCGAAAACCATCACCTCCAAAACCATGTGCAAAAATCATGCACAAAACCATAGGTAGGTCCACCCAACCTTATATAGGGTCAAAAAAAAAAATCCAGGGCGCTGCCCTGGACCCCATAGAGGGGGGCTACCTGCACCCCTCAAACCCCCTGTTAGTGCTAGTCGAAACACTTGACTGGCGCTGAGCACATCCTGCACAATGTGTCTTTACCTGTTAGTGCGTGAAACACTTGACTGGCGCTAACATCCACATTGTCATGCTAATTTCATCGTATTGTTTTTGCACTTCCCTAAGTTCTGTGCTTAACTATTGCAACATAGGATCCTCCTGCAATGTATCCCAGAGGCCCAGTGCCTGAGTGAAGAGCTTGTTGTACCCTTGAACAACGACATCTAGCTGAGCCATGGATTCTTTAATCGTCATGTTACTTTGTTCCCGAACCTCTAGCGGTGTGGTCGGCTGCAACTTTAACAGTAACTCAGTTATCTACATCTTGAGGTCGAAAGTCACCTTGTCGACCTTCTCCTTCGAAGCACACACTGTTGTAACCAATTTCCTTACCTTAGATGATGCCTCTGCATCATCAGGGATACCCAACTCAGGTACAGATTTTCAAGCCTGCTCGATCGATGTGACCAGGTTCTAACGTTGTGTGCATAACTCCTCCTACTCCTTCAGGGCCTGGGTCTTTTCTACGAACAGTTAATGATTGTTGACTTTGAAGTCACTAATGGTAGTGAGTGCACGATGTTCTCTGATTTGTGGCTCATCTGCAACCCCATGATGTAGTGCATGAAGGGGCTTTAAGTGGTAGCGCGACAAGGTTCAGTCCCATTTCTTTCACTTCGTGAAGCATCACATGATGCTCATCCGACTCCATGCGAACTGACCCTTCAGCTAAAGGAAAGACTCTAACATCATGCGACTAGTCAATCTCTGATACTACACTCCTTCCCTGTGTCAGAATTTCTTGCGCATTGCTCGCCTTCCCTACATCTACCCGAATTCTATTTGCTTGGATATGTAGCTCGTGCAGATCCTTCTAGATGCTCCTAACCGTCTGCATGTATTGATGCTCGAATTGTTGCATCACATTTGTTGTTGTGTCTCAAATTTTGTCGCTGATATCTTTGAGATTGCCCTCTGTCAGCATCATGGGATCAACATGCAGCTTCTTATTATACTTTTGTTTCTTTCGCTACCCACCTTACTGCTCTTGCGCGCACTTCTTCAGGATGAAAGGAGTGGTTTACTCCTCACTGCCACCTCCTCCTTGCCTTGACAACTCTTATTCATCAGTGTGGTGAGAAGCAGACTTCTTGTTGTCCTCTGCGTCCTTCTTTTTGCGTTATTCATGTGCTTTGTCATCGTGCTCCTTCTCCATGCGGGCCTTCTCTGCAGTTGACATAGCAACCTCCTTCTTCTTTTGCACAGCCAAGGTGCACACAGCTTGCTTCGCAACATCCTTCCGCTTCTGCGTAGTAGAGCTTTCTATGCTTATGCTTGTTCTTGCATCTAACTTCGCACGCGTGCACCATTCCTACGGCCAAAGCCCCACAACTTCCTTGAGATCTATATCTGTCACCATATAAGGCAATGGGTGCCATTTCTACTTAGATTCTTTGCACGCTTTGATAGAGACCCCATGCAAATAGGCTTTGAATTCTGCATAAGCCGATAGCTGCACGCACAAGGTGGGAGACAACCTCGGTCGCTAGTTAACCTCCATATGCATATCCATCTCCATAAGAACCCGAAAGATCTTTGTCTCCTTAATGCGCTCTGGATATTTTGAGGCCCATAACGAGGCAAACCACGTTGCCTCAGGTAATTCTTACTAGCTATCCTCTAGTAACTTCCAGGCAACCAAAAAAATCGACGACAACAGCTGGGCGTAATGAAATGGACTCTCATCCTGGGCCTCATGGCAATTCATGAGGAACTCCTAACATAGATACTTGGCCTAGTTGTACTGAACCCCCTTCGCACAATGAGATGCGAGCGATATGACCGGCATCGAAACTTCATCCACGCAAAATTTTCTCTTTAATTTTCCTGCTAGAATCTGGGCAGCCAATTGTACTATAGGGTTTTATATGGAGGTGATAGAGTACCTGCGCAATATTTTTATTAGACCAAACTCCTTCATTTTATTTGCCAACTCTTTCTCTTCAATTTTTCCTCCAAGCTCCTTGGCAGAGTTTGCACCTTTGTAGGGTAACTTAGTGATCCTATGGATCAACATGTTGGTGATAGGGATAGGCTCTCATAGCCATAGGCACCCATCATGCACCAGAGCAAGGAGTTGTTGCACACAAACCGTATTAATGGGGTTGCGGTGATAATGCGACACCAACAACAGATTGAGAAACCCTGATTGCTCAACACCGCGCACCCACTTCGTGGGCTCCAAAATTGTAACCCCCATGTCATCAAAGTAGGTTTTCTGTATATACTTGTGAGTTGCCAAGTCCGGAAACTTTTTGTGGTTTGTGAGGTCCCAATATTCCACTTTAAGAAATGGACTGTGCACTAGCCTAGGACCCTTGAACACAACTTGCTCAGGCAACAAAGGTGTTGATACTGAAAATTTCCCCGTATTAGGATCCTTCGTGACCTTAGCTTTTCCCTTCCACGGAGGAATTTACTCAAGTAGTCTCATCATAAGATCCACTACTTCGGTATCAATATCCTCAATTCCCTGGAATTATTCCTCCTCTAGGTCCACTACTTTTTCCGGTTGCTTATCTTTTTTCTGCTTTGCCTGTGTTTTGGTATGATTCCTTAGTGACGCGTTCACTGACACCGACTTCTTCAATTTTTCCTTCGCGGTTGGTTTCTTTTCCTTCATAACAGGCTACTTTTCACCGCAAGCGTAGCCTCTACACTAGACACTTCCAATCCTAGCGCGTCGGACACAACTTCTCCCGAACTCAGGGCTTTGGCGAGGTTAGTGGCTGTCATTTTCTCCATAAATAACTCTCGGGCTACGGGAGAATAGTTCTCTAGTGACAGAAATTCTTCCAGAATGTCGACTCATATGCGACAGATAACAAAATTCACCAACAAGTCTTAGAGCGCAAAGTGTTCTCTGTTGGACCGGCACATGTAATTTATAGGGGATTTTGAATTCAAATCCGACCATTCCCCCCAAATTATGATAATAAATGTTGTTTTGGCGACAGATCTTCAAATAAATTTTGCCTTAATTTCCACCACTCCGCTCCTCCTAACTGCTTTCGGGTCATCCCATCATGAATAGTAACTCTAACGATCATATTCCTGTCAGGCTGTGCGATATCTTCCCCCATGGCACAATTTCCTGAGCGCGGATTCATTTGTTGTATCTTCGTCACTCTCCACGCAATCTGCTTCCTTCCTTGTCCTTCAAGCCGGACAGTGTAGTTTATAGTCCCGCACTCCCTTGCAACTACCTGAAACCCTAAGACTATCCTGCTGTCATATAGTCATTGCGCAGGATCCCCTGTATACAACTTCAACCTACTTCCATTCACTCTTCCTAGGAAGGGTTCCCCATTCAGCTGCGCGAGCTGAATTGTGATGCCATCTGTAATTTCTTTGATAATATATGGCCCTAACCAATTTATCTGAAATTTACCTTGAAATTTATTGAACTTACTATCATATAACAAGACAATATCGTTTACCTTGAATGTGTGAAGCTTGATATGGCGATCATGCCATGCTTTTTTGTGTTCCTTCTGTACTTGTTGATGGAATCCTACCAAAAATTGGTCTTCTTTGAGCTCCATGAGCTGCACGAGCCGTTCTTCCAAGGCCTCACGATCCGCCATATCTGTCAAAGCTGTTATGCACAGATTAGGCACAATGTATTCCATCGGCATTATGGCTTCGACCCCATAGACCAATCTGAACGATGTTTGTCCTGTCAGCTTCTTACAAGTAGTCCTATAAGCCCATAGCAATGCAGGTACGCATACATCCCAGTCATTCCGCTACGCGTTGCAGATCTTTGTCAACGCGTTCTCCAAAATCTTGTTAAAGGCTTCGACAGTTCCATTTGCCTGCGGGTGATATGGTGTACTCTTCTGATGGTAGACCTGGAACTCCTCAGTTAACGCGTTGATTGTTTCATTCATAAAGTTCATACCCCTATCACTCATCAACACTTTCGGGTAGCCAAACCTTGTTAAGACATACTCAAACAAGAATTTTGCAGTCGTAGCCCTTATACAATCCTTGACGGGCTGTGCTTCCGCCCACTTGGTTAGATATTTCGCATGCGCCTGTTTTCTTTCTAGGGGGCATTGATAATGGATCACACACCTTACAGTATGCTCTGGAATCCTTATGCAATGTTGGCCACCATAGAACTGCATGCAACATCTTCTACGCAGTTGCTTTGCCTGCATAATGGCCTCTCGCAGCTTCCTCATGAGCCTCGAAGAGAATACTATCACACTCAAAGTCCGACACATATCTTCGTAATATTTCATCAACACCCATTTTGTACAAATATCCTGCAATGACTGAAAATTTGGCTGTGCGTACTACTAATTCCTTCCTATGTTGACTTGTGTATCCTTCCAGCACCATCCCCATAGTTAAGAAGTGAATAATGTCTACAAAATGGTCATCCGCTACGCGCACCGCAAAGAGTTGTGCATCTGGCAACCCTTACTCCAAATTACTAGGTTCTTCACCTATTTCAATTCGTAACAGATGGTCAGGGCCCGGATTCAGCCTCCCTGGCTTGACAATGAATTGAAAGTCATACTCTTGAAAGGTAGAATGATATGTATACATCTTGAAATGTCCTCCTAAAAGATAGTGCTTGAATTTTTACAGCATGTAGACCATGGCCAACCCTTCGCACTCAGTCGTTGAATATTTTTTCTCGACCTTCAATAACTTCCTACTTGCGAAGGCTATAGGATGGTCCAGTTCTCCTTCATCGGCCTTTGTTAGCACTGCACCCAACGCAATGCAAGAAGCATCCACATGAACATGAAACTCCTTTTTCCAATCGAGGAATATCAAGATCAACATAGTGACCATATTTTCTTTCAACACATCTAAGTTGCATTGATACTCTTTGTCCCAACAGAATGTCACATCCTTCATTAGCAGTTTCTCCATGGGCGCAGTAATTTGAGCATAAGCTTTGATAAATTTTCTATATTATCCTATATGTCCCAGCGTTGCGCGCAGCTACATGACATTCCTAGGGGTCTCCAAGTTCACAATTACTGCAATCTTTGTAGGGTCCACCATCAATCCTTGCTTTCACACTACATGACCCATCAAGATCCCGATAGGAATGTGGAATATGCATTTTTCAAATTCAGTGCTATCTGGTATCTACGACATGTATCCAGCATCAGGCGTAGACTTCCTACATGGTGCTTCACTTATCCAAACATCGTCCAGTTATTAAAGTACACTTTCAAAAACTGATGAATGAACTCCTTGAACGTTGTTATGACTACGCAAGAAAAGACTGTATGCACATTCTTTAGTCCAAATGGCATCACAATGTACTGAAAACAACCCCACTCCATCGTGAAGGTCATTTTTCTCCTATCCTCTAGCGCGATCTTGATTTGATGATACCCTGAAAACCCGTCAATAAAGGAATATGCCTCCTACCCTCCAACATTGTTTAACACTTCGTCTGTAAACGACGTTGGAAATGGATTGTGGACACATGCATCGTTAATATTTCGCAGATCTACACGAATCCTTATTTCGCCTTTTTTTTCTTCTCTTGAACCACCATTGATCTCACCCAATCAGATTCTTCAACGGGTTCTATGATGCCTTCCTCTAGCATCTTATCTAGCTCTTGGCAAACCTTTTCCTTATACTTAGGATTAAGGTGATAAGGCCTCTATTTAACAGGCTTCGTGCTCATCTTTAATGTGATCTTCATAACACCCAAATCACGAATTATTCCCTTTAAATCTGAAAACTTAGTGGAGAAGCGATCCTAGTATTCACGAAGTAATTCCGCAACTTTATCTACCGTGGTGTCATCCCAATAATCTCTGATTTTTGTGAACTTCATTCTTCTTCAGTGCCAATGTTTACTTGCTTAGTTTTCAAAGGTGCAGAGATGTCCGGGTTTTCTATTTGTGGGACATCAATTTTGCGATGCCCTTCTACCTCTAGAATGTTGATTTTCCGTGGGTCTTATTCTTCCTCTTTAGCACTCATGTTATAGCATTCCAAGGCATGGAGAAACTAGGTGCTCTAGTCTAGTTGGGTCCATTCCATACGTTCCTTTGGTGCTCTGAAGATAACCTCTTTAATCTCTTGTAGTGCTTCATCGATGCTTGCAAACCCGTCTTCAAAACTGAAAGTCAATAAGAACCCTCCCTTTAAGACATCCCATTCTGTAGTGCCATGGCGGAGTTCCGTTTCAAGATACCAGTTCATGGGGATTGTACCTAAGGTATGTGCACCCATTCAGGCTGCGGTTCAGTCCCCCATGCCTTAGTCCACTTTTCCAGGTGGTCGCGAATCATCCTTTCCGTTATACTCCTCAGTCATTCTGGTATTGGCATGCCAAAACCGTAGCTTCATCATTCTTCTGTAATCTCGCCATCCATCAAAACTATCCTTATGCATACCCCACCATCATGCAAGCATAGCGCGTAGCACCAACTCTAATTCTTGGAAGATGTGGTCTGCAAGGACTTCATGCTCCAATTCATCAAAAAACAAATCTACGTTAGTTAAACCATCATAATAAGGTAATTTTCTTACCTCCAAAGAAACATAGCACAGCGAATTCGTCATCATATTGCATCGCAATGTAGAAACTTCATGTAAGTGATTCTGCCAATGATCTAACTCCTTGTTTGAATGAGAGGTATAGGAACTCTCACGGTACCATGCAATCCACCCATCTGCTGTCAGATTGATCTAGTCCCGATCTCGTGTTGTTATCTTGTAAATTTTATCCATTTCATCGTCACTTTCTTCATAATCGTGAACTGGTTCAGTATAGCGTGCCCCTTTTGCAGGGACTAGTCGCATTATAACCCTAAGCAACTTTCTTTCAAATGACATCGTTCTTTTCTTGAAATTAATGACCCCATTCATATCAATAACCCAATCGATTCCCAAGAGTGCAGGGTAAGGATTACTGTCATCGAAAATTTCTATAACTTCAAAGTCTGCCACTACACTCGCACCTTCAATATCCACCGTTACCCCATATAATCGTCCCATGAGGATGATTTTCTATTGGTTTTCCATCCTGAGCTGAATCGGAGACCATTGCAGCGCAAGTCTCCCCATCCTTTCCCATGTATGTTTTAGTAAAACATTCGCATCAGACCCTAAATCCAAGATGACTTGGTCCATCTCATAATCACCTATATACGTTGTTAGCCTCATCTCTTTCCCTGTTCATGCCTTTTGCTTGCCAATATTTCTGATTGCGTGGTGTTCATCAGGTGCATTTTCCTTACTGGCACATTTATTAATTAATTCCTGCAGGTCTTCTACATCCTTGCTATCATGCAACGGTTTCATGTAGGTCTCTATTGATGCCCCGAAAATCGTTGTATCAACATTGGGGGATAACCACCCGGTCCGGACCTTAATACAGCTCCTTTTCCGTTTGGAATGGTGGCTTCGACTGGGGATAATGGGACCAGTTTCCCAGTAATGAAAAAGGGGTGGATGAATGATTGATTATCAAATCTAATGATAGGCGAATAACTTAATCTATCAGCAAAATAAAAGAATTACTACTAATCCCAGGAACTATTGTACTTTGAAATGTAGCGCTTGATGATCTATGTCTATTGACAGGCATATAGATGACTCTATCTAATAAACATAGACATTTATTCATTCAATGATTACTTTGTTTAAATAGTTAAACAAAGTGATTAACACAATATCGCTACACTTATCATTTATATCATCGATACATATATGATCAAAAGAAAAGCATAATATAAACATCCAATAGTGGAAAGAATAAAGAATGTTGTTAAAACACATACATATATTCGATGATAGCAAAAGCGATCAAATGACAATTCATATAAAAATAATGAATTCAGACATAGATAATAGTACCATATGAGCTGCTTAGCACTCCCAATATCAATCGCTATTTGAAATTCTTCTTCCAACGCAGAAATACTTTCAAACAAAGACAGTAGTGCACATTCGCATAAAAGCTTCTTTGTCAAAATCAGAATAATTGGTCCAGTTTTATAAAAGAATATGCTTGAAGTAAAGTAGTGCAACTTCAGGCTTTAAGTCATGTACAAAACTTACGACCCTTTCCAAATACAATGAAAGGGTCTATAAATACTTAATTAAGCTAACTATCTATGAAACTGAAATCCTACTTAATTGGTATCAATTTGATCTTGAATATCTCCTTCACAGCAATCTGGCAGTCGGCGGCATGAATCATCATTCAGGTTATTTTCCTTTAAACCTGAGCTGACATATCGCAAGCATTGGCTCCACTTCGGGCGGTCTGTTGAGGCGAGAGTTGAGTTGGACGGCATAGGTGGCATCCTGAATATCGGGAATGATATACCCGATTGCATCTGTAAGGCATTTAAGGGCGGCTCTCTGGCTGTGTGGTTTGACTAAGAAGAACCAATAGGCGTCCCATGTCAAACTGTTAATTCCTGTGATTAATCTCCCATTTTTCTCTAGTTCTGGATAACATGACTGCTCCAATGTTTTCGCCGCTGTCAATTTACCTGGAGTACATTGGGAAATCATGTTAGACAAGTAGAGAGTATTATTAACCAATTCAACCAAATTACTTGTGGTTGATTTGCATCTTGAAATTGCTCTCTCTGCTTTCATTAATTGGGACTTCCATTCTGTAAATAATATTTCCTTATGTGATTCTAAAATCTTTGGTAAATTAGCCGCCTGTCCCTGATCGGTATCTTGCCACTCAAGAAAATTAGTTAATGTTTCATCGGCTTGATCCAAGTCTGTTCTAGCTTTTTCTGATTTTTCACTTATTGATGTCGTCAAATCGCATAATGGTTCTGCCTGGGCGATTTGTTGACATATAAGCTTCATCTGTGTTATCAATGCCTTGTTTATCTGTAATGCCTCTACTTTGAATTCGGCTATCTGTGGAAGATTCTTTGTTTTCTCTAGCTGGGCTGATAGTTGAGCAATCTGCTCATCTTTTGACTTCAGCATTTGTTCATTCGCTGCTTTCAATTGTGCCAATGCCTCAGACAACTCTTTCTGCTTTTGGACTGCACTGTGATCAATCCTCTGTTTCTCTTCCTGCAATTGTTGAGTTAATTGATTATTTATTTGCTGTTGTGTTAACAATTGTCGTTCTGCCTGTTCCACCTTCTGCTGTGCTTCTGATAGTTGCGCTTGCAATGAAAAGATCTCCTGGTCTTTTGTTTTTAATAAAAGACTCACCTCTGATGCCTTATCTATTGTTGCTGCCGAATAGGCTCCAGCATATTGTGATAGTTTTGTTAGGTCGTCAGAGGGGTCAAATTCCTCCTTCCAAACCACGTTGCCCGTCACCGTTTGTTCTGGGAATAGGGAAGGTTGATCAGTCCTTCTCCTCTTCCTCTGTCGTTTTACCACAGCTTTGTGTCTTGGGCTATAGAAGACATCCAAGGGAGGAATTTCTTCTATTTGCAAAATAATCTGATCGGAGGGATCCTTTGGGATTATCTCTACTTCTTTCGAACTGGGTAGGCCGCTGGTTCCACTTGGAACCTGTTTTGAAGTGGTCTCCTGTGTATCTGTTGCTTTTGATGTCTCGGCATCTTTAGAGCATTCAAGATTACTGATAATTGAATCGAATTGCTGCCATTCCTGGAGCAATTTCAGGTCAATTTGAGTATCTACATTCACCTCTATGCTACTCTGTTCCTGCTCTTTCGTTTGGGTTTCCTCTTGTCTTTTCATATGCACTTCCTCCTGTTCTTTTGATGTAACAGGAGGTTCCTTAGTATGTCGCTGTTTAGGCTCGCTTGATTCTGTTGTTGGGGTTGTCGCTAACAGATCTAGAGGCAGAGTTTGCAACCTATGTTCTCTAAGTCTGTTGAATTCAACTAACCCTTCATCTTTGTATTCCATTATGGCTAGCAATCTAACTTGGGACATCGACTCAGCTGAGGAGAACAGGTCATCAAACTTATCTTCTTTATGGTCAAACTTTGTCAATTTGGCCTGTTCAAGTGCATTATAGGCGACTTTTTTGGGATCAAATCGCCTATTAGGGAGAGTTGCTAGAGTTAATGACTTCATCTTTGTAGATTCTTTCTCTGCATGTTTGAAATCATGCAAAGTGTAGACACCACATCTCAGAGGAAAAGAGGGCCAGACTTGCTTCTTATTTTTCTTTAGAGTTTGTGTAACTCCTTCGGAGATAATCTGATAGGCTATCTCCCTTGCCAACAGTTTATCAGGTATGTACAAAGGAAGGACATGAGGTTCGGGTTGGCTGCTGAAAATTCTTATATAAGTAAATTTTTCCTCTCCGAACCATCTTCCTATTGATGTCAAATCAATCCCTGCTTGGTAGGAAATCTTGGGAGCGGGTTTATCAAAAATAGAGTAATGAATGGGTAACATAAAGCCATTGCAGACTTGGTATAAATGGTGCTTATAGGAAGTTTTCCACAATTTCTGATGGTATATGTGAATAGGCATGGGGTCTTGTGAAGTCCACCTCCAGCCGAGCACGGGAAATTCAGAATTAAAATGCAGGGTGTCTACTATATAAGCACTGTAGTAGAATGGGGGAATAAGCCTTTCAGTGACGCGGGTTTTGGTTCTAAAATCAAGAACTGTTGTTGCTAGCTTATCTGACAGTATAGTTGCCCAATCCATTATTTCACTATTACACGCCGCTTCCATCAAGGGAACCATTTCTATAGTGAAATTAGCGGAATCGTGCAACCCCCACAATCTACACATCATTATCCCAGCATAACAATAAGGAGAACATAGGGAATCAACAGAGTACTTACCAGAAGATTCATGCTTCTGTTTTGCCGGATTTTTCCTCCAATCCTGAATGGGTTCGGATTCAGTTTCGTTCTCATTTCGGAATTTCTCCAGAAATGCCTTGTTGTACTTCTTCTCTGGCATTAGCAAATGATACATTTGCCTCAAATCATTAGCCTAAAATGAACTGAAGATTCTCCCATCTCTGGTGCAGAAGGTTCTGTCTGTGATTGGGATTTCCTCAATTGCCCACCTCACTACATCCGTATATGGGATAATTTGTTCCCGAGCTGCTATCCGATGAAGGAAAGAGTCGGCTAAGTCCTTTAAAGTAGCATCAGATTTTCGATTGGTATCTGCTGTGGCTTGTACTGCTGTCACCTCTGGTTCTTCGGCCTCAATCAAATTATAGGTACTTTGCCAAGTAGTTCTGCCGAGTCCTGAACATGTAGTATCAGATATCAATCCCTTTTTTTAGGTTCCTGGATCGGTGACGAGTTGTCCTGTGGCTGGTGAAGCGGAAGCGATTGCAGTTTTCTTAGACTTCTTCCCCATTCTGCTTGAATCTATTACTTCGGAAGAGTTCTGCACAGGAGTGAAAATGAACGTAATACAGAGAATTGGTAGCGAAAACCAAATACGAGCGAGATATATTGATTAATGCACGATGAAGGATTAACTTAAAGTGGCCTTGGATACAATCTGTGAAAATATTTTTAAGCCTATTATTTCATTAAATGGCCGTTAAAACCTGCCAATCCTTTAAATGCCCATCATATCGTTTATTGGCCGAATGATTTGTTTAAGCGTGCCTTGGATATTTTGGCGGTTGCTTGCAGGTGAATCATTGTTTGGAAGATAAGGCCTTTAATACGAATTAATCGTAATATCCCCGCTTTAACAATTCTTTGAAATTCGCGCTTTTGGCTTTATCGCAATCGGGTGTCGGGAGAAAACTTAAATTGTTATGTTGGTTCCTTTTGGAATCCCCGATTGCCGATAGCGATATCGCATCGCATCGGGAGTATTAATTGAGCACTTTGAAAAGCATGCATGGTACATCCCCGATCGCCGATAGCGATATCACATCGCATCGGAGCGAAAGGGACTTTATCGCATCGCATCGGAGCGAAAGGGACTTTATCGCATCGCATCGAAGCGAAAGGTACTTTTGCTATGGTAACTTATTATTGCCGATATCCTATAGCCTATTGCATGTTGTCACGTCGGAGAAAACCAACGGGTCTTTAAATTATGCCTCCTTTGTCATTGCGACATGCGATCTTGCGATCGCTTTATCGCAATGATAAAAGATTAATCATTTATATTATAAGACCAAATAATTGGTTTATCAAAAAGGTTTTATAATGTTTTCATTTTGTTTTCGGACCTTTTTGAATAATACAAAGTTGATACTAATTAAAATAAAAAGGGACCCATTTCATATTATAGTATTGTGAATAAAAATGATATGAAATGGGGGGTTGTTGTAGAGCACAACAATTGACGATTCGCTGGAAGAAACAGTTATCTCTGAAAAGTACGGAAATACTTAAACTTTTTCAAAATAGAGTTCTCATCAAAGGGGAAAATTCTAATATAACTAGGTATATATGCATTCCAAATAAAATGAAACTATCTTTGCTAATTTCCTCTCTTGTTTAAAATTAGATACATTCTAAGTTTTAAATTGGCCTCTATTGGTTGATAATGATAAAACAGAAAACTTTTCCAAATCAGCTTTTAGAATTGACTCCTTTGTCATAGGTAGAGCCTCTGCTACCAGCAAACGTTCATAGTTTCGATAGGGATACCTTTTAACCATGTTATTGTCCATTGTCCCATTCATTTCAGAGTATGATTAACAGAATGAATTCAAAACATGCTTTTCACATTTTGCATTTCTTTTCTACATTTCTGTTATTTTGTAAGATAAAAAGCCATTGCCCTGGTTTGGTGACCAGCTGAGTGACAATGCCATTCACTGGTAGTAATTTAACCGAACAAGCTGGCTCGTGATGAGACCCCTTGTCTTATAATTCTAAGCCATTACCCTGTTTTGGTATGCAGTATTGGTAATGTCGGTTAAACTATTTCCCTATGATCATGGTAAGCAGGCTTGTAATAAGACCTCTTATCTTTTATATCAAATATTTTAGAATTACACTCTGAGTAATCATAAGCTTTGGTGAGTGGGATGGACAATTTTCTCCTTAAGAGTAAATGGATGACAAGGTAAGAGTTAAAGATGTTGAAGTTGGATTAGTTCCTATTTGATATTGTTAACCTTTTTAGTGACCAATCTGAAAACATAAAATGATTTACAATATTTCTAAACTTTGAGAAGCGTTCACAAAAATTGAAGTGTGGTTTCAGAATGCAATTACACCTAGTTTCCTAGAAATTATCCCTTTTGTTTAAGACTTCTATTATTTTAAAAGTAAATATCAACCCTACTTGTTTTGAGCAACTTTCAAGTACAGCAAAGGTCAATGGAAGATACCTCACAACTTTATTTTCTAATGATCCTACAAACTACAAAATTAAAGAAAAAAAAGTAGAAGGGGTTACCTCCTCAATTGAAGAATTTTTTTAAGAGAAGGCCATTAACAGGGAGAGAATCTCTCAAACCTGATAAATCTTGTAATATGAAGGTCGAATGGCCTATCTTCTCACAGATCTGAAATGGCCCAAGCCACATCTTCTGGAACTTGGTGTGTTTTCCCTTGTCCTCATGGGCTTTGTCCCATTTCAGAACTAAATCACCGACTTGAAATTGTTTTAAACCGGATGAGACTGAATCAAAGGATGACTTAATGATTTGCTGATGTTTTGCATGAATAACCTTGGCTTTTTCTCTTTCCTCTTCTAATTTTAAAATTTGGTCATGTCTAAGTTGAATAGAAGAAGAAGGGCTTTCCTCAATAAACTGAACTAGGGCTAGAGAAGGAAGGACAAGATTTGTTGGTAGCACTGCTTCTTTTCCATATACGAGGTTGAACGGAGAAGAACCTATGGAAGCTTTCTGTGTTATCCTATCAGCCCATAGTGCAAATATTAAGGGTTTGTGCCATTTTTTATGATTCTGTTCGATAGTTCGCTTAATAATTTTAATCAGATTTTTATTTGTAGACTCTGCTAAACCATTACCCTGGGGATAGTAATTAGCAGAATATTTTAATTTAAATCCTCTTTTAATAGCGAAATCAATCATAGCATTGCCTGAGAAATAAGATGCACTATAAAAAACAAGAGCATTTGGGACACCAAACCTGGTAATGATGAATTGATCTATGAATTCAATAATTGCCTCAAAATTTGTTGTCTTTAAAGGAATTGCTTCAACCCACTTAGTAAAATAATCAGTAGCGGTAAGGATATACTTATGTTGTTTGGAAGAATGTGGAGTAATTTCTCCAATGATATCCAATCCCCATTGCTCAAATGGTTGTTCAATGTTGATTGGTTGCAAAGGGAAAGTCGGTTTTCTTTGTCTTCCACTAGAAGTTTGACAATTTCAGCATTTCCTTACATATTCATGAGCATCTCTAAACAGAGTGGGCCAGTAATATCCAGCATGAATGATTTTGTGGGCTGTTGTATCAGCTCCAAAATGTCCTCCTGCTGGTCCTTCATGTAATTCCTGCAAAACCTTTTGTGCTTCAGGTTTTTCTAGGCATCTTAATAAGATTGAATCATAATTTTGCCTAAAAAGCACATCATCAATAATTGTGAAATTTTTTGCTTTTAATCTAATGGCCCTTTTGTTTTTATAAGACAGGTTAGGAGGTGCATATCCATTTTTCAAATAAAAGATTAAGTCAGCATATTGTGATTCAGAATCAGTAATACTTATCTGGTTGATTTCTTCGGTTTGATCTGTATCACCTGATTCTGGAATGTTGGATGCTCCTGCCAATAACCTGCAAAAACCTTGGCCTCTAACAATCTTTGCTGGTTTAATTTCTAAGTCATATTCTTGAAGTGTTGTAACCCAATTTGCCCTTTTTTCACCTAGTTCCCTTTGGATTAATAGTTGCCTTACTGCAGGGAAAGGAACTATAACTTTTGTATGGGCTTTTAAAAGGAAGGGTCTGTAATGTTTGACAACTTTATATACAGCAAAGGCTTGTTTTTCTACTTCGGAGTAATTCAATTCAGCACCCTGAAGATTTGAACTATAGAATGAAATGGGTGCTTCCAAATTGTGATTGTTAATCTGTGTGAGTACTGTTGCATAAGACAAATCGGATGCGATAGTATACAATGTGAAATGATTAGAAAATTTAGGAGTATTTAAGGCGGGGGCATTAATTATTGATTGTTTGATTAAATCAAACGCTTCCTTTTCTGCTGATCCCCACCTAAAGACTGAATTTTTCTTAATCATAGTTTGAAGTGGCAAAATGATTTGAGAAAAGTCTGGAACGAATCTTTTGACAAAATTGATTTGGCCTAACAATGACTGCATGGATTTTTTATTATGAGGGAAAGGGATTTCAGAGATTTCTTTGATCCTGTCGGGATCAATATAAATGCCATCTTTAGAAACAATAAAGCCTAAGAGCTTTCCTTGGTCAAGAGCGAAGAAGGATTTATTAGGGTTAAGTGAAATACCGTACCTTTTGCAGCGTTGAAAGATTTGATTTGAATCATGCAAATGATTGGATTTCTCTTTAGAGAATACAGTAATATCGTCTAAGTAGACAACTACTGTTTTGTTAATCAACCCTTTAAAAGCTATATCCATCGCTCTTTTGAACGAGGCTCCTGCATTAATAAGTCCGAAAGGAATTTTTTGATACGCATATGTTCCCCATTTTGTTCTGAATGTGGTTTTGAGTCGGTCATCAAGGTGGACCAAAACTTGGTTATATCCTGAAAAACCGTCTAAAAAGGACATTAACTCAGAGCCTGCCACTGATTGGAGTATCTGCTCCATAGTAGGTAATGGGAAATTATCTTTTAGGCTCGCCTTATTCAAATTTCTGAAATCTGTACAAATCCTGATGTCGCCATTTTTCTTTCTGACTGGCACCATATTGGAGACCCAGTTTGAGTGCCGAACGGGAAAAATAATCTTAGCTTTCAAGAGTTTATTGAGTTCAGATTTTGTTTGACTCTCTAAGTTCGGATGTATTTTCCTCAACTTCTGCTGAATTGGTTTCTGTTCGGGAAGCATTGGAATGGTATGCTGGATGATGGATGTATCATATGTCTTTAAATCGTCATATTTCCAAGCAAAAACATGTTTATTTTTCTGTAACAGTCTAATGAATGCTTCCTTCTCTTCCACGGAAAGTCCTAATCCTAAATTAATGTTTTGAGGAGTTCGCTCAGTGCCAAGGTTTATCAATTCAAACCTTAAGGTAGAACTTTGGAGCTTTGTATTGGTCACAGGTTTAAACCTGTCTTTAATATCATAAATATCCTCAAGCTTCACCACAGGCTTTGGGATTGAATTTTCCTCCTGTCTACCTCTCATTTGAAGGTCATGCTCGTTTTCCTCAATGATTTGATCATTATAGGACTTTTCGGAAGTTAAAAACTGTAAAATGTCTTCATCGTGGTTGAATACTCTCCAATTAGTGATATTGTCAGGAATTGATGGCCTAAAAATTAATTCTACTGAAAATCTATCTGGGCTATAATCTTCGGAAGGTAGGAGCTTGGAAGCAACATTGGCTAGCAGGTCGGCTGCTGAATTTTGAGACCTGGGAATGGAAGAAATATTGAATGCCAAAAAGTGGGAGGTGAGTTCCTGTACCAACGACTGATAATGTTTGAGATGGCTAGAAAGACAATGAATTGTATTTCTTACCTGTTTAATAATAATTTCAGAATCTCCAAACACTTTCAAATATTGGACCTTGAGGCCAATAGCTTTATATAGTCCTTGGACTAAGGCTTCGTACTTTGCTGTATTATTCGTGCATTCAAACTCTAACCTACAGGACAGCATTGTTTTTTCTCCCTGTGGGCTAATCAAAATACATCCTGCTCCTGAGCCCTCGCTAGACTTGGACCCATCGAAATATAATGACCAAAATAAAGAAGTATTAACAATTTTATTTACAGTTTCCTCAGTATCATTAAAACATCTTGACCTATCTGTTTGTGAATAATTTTCGATCTGAGATGTAGAATTGTTTACTGAGAAAGGAGATGGTTGGGCAGCGAAGTTGCTAAAGAATGACTCTGATGAATAATTCCCCAAAATGTTGTTATTAAATGCTATTGGTTGGTTTTCTTGTTCAAATTCTGTAACTGTATGGGTCATGTGTTTTTCCCGATCGATTTTTATTTGATTTGGCTTACCCTTATAGGGAAGCCACATATGGGACCAATCGGTAGGAATATACCCATGGAGTTTTTCAGACCAATCCCTACTCAAGATCAAACCATAAAATTCAGGTATATCAACGATTAAGATATCAATTCTTTGAACTACTCTAGGATCAGCTGATAGCCTGATAGTTACTGAGTTGATTTCTCCTAAAACCTGTACTTTAGTCCTGTCCAACTGCACAATATGAATAGCAGACTTTTGGGGTTCAATGTTCAGTTTGGAACAAACTAAAGTTGACATTATATTAGAGGATGCCCCTGAGTCAATCAAACAGTTGTGCAGGTTTCTATTGTAGATCTCGTAGGTTAGAAGGAAAGGTGGAGTATGAGAATTTGACCTATCTCCTATCAGAACTGCATCAGTAGCTTCGACCATACCAGAAGGTGGTTGACCTGTATCATTTGCAGCTTTAGCACTGGGAAGGGGTGAAGTAGGAACAACATTTAATTCTTTGAGAAGCAATTTTTGCTGATGTTTCAATTTACTAAGTTCAAACATGGTAATGTTTGCCTTAGTCCTTTTCATGTCATCAACAATATTGTAATCCATTGAATCGTATACTACCAATGTCTTAGATGTTGATGGGATAGTTGAGGTTGAAGGTTGGTTTTGTGGAACTGTTACAGGTGGCTTCTTCGGGGTACCTTTTCCTTTGTTGTAGTAGCACCTGCACTCCTTTTCTTCAAAATTCTCTGAACAGGTTCGGAGGTACCTTTACTCCTGGTAGTGACAGGAAACGCTTCTTCTTCATTTTCCATATCGGAGTTAGGCAATATAAAATCCCACATTCCATGACATTCAACAACTTCCTCTTCTTCATAAATTGGTGAAGCTGTTTCTTCTTCTCCTTCTTCAAGATCTGAATCTGCATTAGATATAACATTCGGTGGTTTTGATTCAGTTTTCTTGTAATTCCTAAAGGGTCTTTTGGTTGAGGTTTCAGCTACCTGTTTTTTGATTTCAACCATTTCATTTGACATAGTTTTGAGGACCTTTTGTAGACCCTCCATGTCATATGGATCTTTAGGGGTTTTCTTCTTTGAATCATCTTTAAAAGAAACTTTTTTGGTTTTTCTATCTTCAAGAGCAACTTTCTTCTCTAGAGCATTAATACGTTTCTCCACAGCAAGTGCTTCTTTCATGTTTTCAGCTAAAGTTGGTTTTCCAGCCCTGTCTACAAAAATAGCTATATTGGTAGGTAGGGCAGTTATATACCACTCGCTTCAGATTTGCTCACTTGGTTTGGAGGCCGTTGGGATTTTATTCAAGAGTTTATTGAATCGTGCATTAAATTCTTTAATTGGTTCCCTATGCTCTATCCTAAGATTGGAGAGATCATTTATTAGTGTAGCCAAAGACCTATCATCACCATACTTAGTAAGAAACTGTTCTTGGCAAGTCGTCCAACTGGCAATGGAACCAGAAGGTAAGGAAAAATACCAGGATCCTGCTGATCCTTGCAAAGTGTAAGGGAAAAGTCTAACGACAACATCTTGCTCCGTTACTCCCTTCAAATTAACTGCCAACATGAAGTTATTAATATGTTCCTCAGCTTGTGTTCCATCATCTGGATTAAACTTGGGTAGCCATTTCTCAGGTGCATCAGGTAATGCATGCAATGGAGCAGGCATATTGACTGCACCAGGTCTGGTCCATGGATCTGCCATTATAACAGCAGTAGTGGATGATATTACTGTTTAACTTCCAGAAGTCTGGGAAGGAGTTGATATTAAGGATTGTGCAAGTTGGGATGTTGAAGTTGCTAATCCCTGATGAACAACAATGTGTAATGAGGGAGTGGATGGTTGACTTCGCACTGGGGAAGGTGAGATGGAGGATGTGGATGAAAGTTCTTCACGGTCAGATCCTTCAGTGTTTTTCTTCGCCTTTTTCCTTTTGGGTAAAGGGAACTCAGTAGGTTCAATACCGAGCTTTCCACTTCGAAGTCTGGTGAGAGGGTGAGGTAAATTGAACTGCGAAGTCGCACTGCTTTGAGATACCTCAGATTTCTGTGGTGATATCGAGAAACTCTGAAGTTTGTGGATAAGAGACTGGACTTCAGGAGATTCAAGACTTAGTTGTTCTGGAGTATGATGGGCTTGAGCAGTGGTAGTTGATTCCTCTTCTTCTTGTTTGGATACTGGAGAACCAACATGCAATTGGGAAGTATGAGGTGATGCGGAGGGAGAATTACTCTTAGAATGGTCTGTAGATTTGGGTTTGCTTGCCATTCACAGTTGATGGCCCTCCTTCTAGCGCCAAAAATGTTGATGCCCCGAAAATCGTTGTATCAACATTGGGGGATAACCACCCGGTCCGGACCTTAATACAACTCCTTTTCCGTTTGGAATGGTGGCTCCGACTGGGGATAATGGGACCAGTTTCCCAGTAATGAAAAAGGGGTGGATGAATGATTGATTATCTAATCTAATGATAGGCGAATAACTTAATATATCAGCAAAATAAAAGAATTACTACTAATCCCGGGAACTATTGTACTTTGAAATGTAGCGCTTGATGATCTATGTCTATTGACAGGCATATAGATGACTCTATCTAATAAACATAGACATTTATTCATTCAATGATTACTTTGTTTAAATAGTTAAACAAAGTGATTAACACAATATTGCTACACTTATCATTTATATCATCGATACATATATGATCAAAAGAAAAGCATAATATAAACATCCAATAGTGGAAAGAATAAAGAATGTTGTTAAAACACATACATATATTCGATGATAGCAAAAGCGATCAAATGACAATTCATATAAAAAGAATGAATTCAGACATAGATAATAGTACCATATGAGCTGCTTAGCACTCCCAATATCAATCGCTATTTGAAATTCTTCTTCCAACGCAGAAATACTTTCAAACAAAGGCAGTAGTGCACATTCGCATAAAAGCTTCTTTGTCAAAATCAAAATAATTGGTCCAGTTTTATAAAAGAATATGCCTGAAGTACAGTAGTGCAACTTCAGGCTTTAAGTCATGTACAAAACTTACGACCCTTTCCAAATACAATGAAAGGGTCTATAAATACTTAATTAAGCTAACTATCTATGAAACTGAAATCCTACTTAATTAGTATCAATTTGATCTTGAATATCTCCTTCACAGCAATCTGGCAGTCGGCGGCATGAATCATCATTTAGGTTGTTTGCCTTTAAACCTGAGCTGACATATCGCAAGCATTGGCTCCACTTCGGGCGGTCTGTTGAGGCGAAAGTTGAGTTGGGCGGCATAGGTGGCATCCCGAATATCGGGAATGATATACCCGATTGCATCTGTAAGGAATTTGAGGGCGGCTCTCTGGCTGTGTGGTTTGACTAAGAAGAACCAATAGGCGTCCCATGTCAAACTGTTAATTCCTGCGATTAATCTCCCATTTTTCTCTAGTTCCGGATAACATGACTGCTCCAATGTTTTCGCCGCTGTCAATTTACCTGGAGTACATTGGGAAATCATGTTAGACAAGTAGAGAGTATTATTAACCAATTCAACCGAATTACTTGTGGTTGATTTGCATCTTGAAATTGCTCTCTCTGCTTTCATTAATTGGGACTTCCATTCTGTAAATAATATTTCCTTATGTGATTCTAAAATCTTTGGTAAATTAGCCGCCTGTCCCTGATCGGTATCTTTCCACTCAAGAAAATTAGTTACTGTTTCATCGGCTTGATCCAAGTCTGTTCTAGCTTTTTCTGATTTTTCACTTATTGATGTCGTCAAATCGCATAATGGTTCCGCCTGGGCGATTTGTTGACATAAAAGCTTCATCTGTGTTATCAATGCCTTGTTTATCTGTAATGCCTCTACTTTGAATTCGGCTATCTGTGGAAGATTCTTTGTTTTCTCTAGCTGGGCTGATAGTTGAGCAATATGCTATTTTTTGACTTCAGTATTTGTTCATTCGCCACTTTCAATTGTGCCAATGCCTCAGACAACTCTTTCTGCTTTTGGACTGCACTGTGATCAATCCTCTGTTTCTCTTCCTGCAATTGTTGAGTTAATTGATTATTTATTTGCTGTTGTGTTAACAATTGTCGTTCTGCCTATTCCGCCTTCTGCTGTGCTTCTGATAATTGCGCTTGTAATGAAAAGATCTCATGGTCTTTTGTTTTTAATAAAAGACTCACCTCTGATGCCTTATCTATTGTTGCTGCCGAATAGGTTCCAGCATATTGTGATAGTTTTGTTAGGTCGTCAGAGGGGTCAAATTCCTCCTTCCAAACCACGTTGCCCGTCACCGTTTGTTCTGGGAATAGGGAAGGTTGATCAGTCCTTCTCCTCTTCCTCTGTCGTTTTACCACAGCTTTGTGTCTTGGGCTATAGAAGATATCCAAGGGAGGAATTTCTTCTATTTGCAAAATAATCTGATCTGAGGGATCCTTTGGGATTATCTCTACTTCTTTCGAACTGGGTAGGCCGTTGGTTCCACTTGGAACCTGTTTTGAAGTGGTCTCCTGTGTATCTGCTGCTTTTGATGTCTCGGCATCTTTAGAGCATTCAAGATTACTGATAATTGAATCGAATTGCTGCCATTCCTGGAGTAATTTCGGGTCAATTTGAGTATCTACATTCACCTCTATGCTGCTCTGTTCCTGCTCTTTCGTTTGGGTTTCCTCTTGCCTTTTCATATGCACTTCTTCTTGTTCTTAAATTAACAGGAGGTTCCTTAGTATGTCGTTGTTCAGGCTCGCTTGATTCTGTTGTTGGGGTTGTCGTTAACAGATCTAGAGGCAGAGTTTGCAACCTCTGTTCTCTAAGTCTGTTGAATTCAACTAACCCTTCATCTTTGTATTCCATTATGGCCAGCGATCTAACTTGGGACATCGACTCAACTGAGGAGAACAGGTCATCAAACTTATCTTCTTTATGGTCAAACTTTGTCAATTTGGCCTGTTCAAGTGCATTATAGGCGACTTTGTTGGGATCAAATCGCCTATTAGGGAGAGTTGCTAGAGTTAATGACTTCATCTTTGTAGATTCTTTCTCTGCATGTTTGAAATCATGCAAAGTGTAGACACCACATCTCAGAGGAAAAGAGGGACAGACCTGCTTCTTATTTTTCTTTAGAGTTTGTGTAACTCCTTCGGAGATAATCTGATAGGCTATCTCCCTTACCAGCAGTTTATCAGGTATGTACAAAGGAAGGACATGAGGTTCGGCTTGGCTGCCGAAAATTCTTATATAAGTAAATTTTTCCTCTCCGAACCATCTTCCTATTGATGTCAAATCAATCCCTGCTTGGTAGGAAATCTTGGGAGCAGGTTTATCAAAAATAGAGTAATGAATGGGTAACATAAAGCCATTGCAGACTTGGTATAAATGGTGCTTATAGGAAGTTTTCCACAATTTCTGATGGTATATGTGAATAGGCATGGGGTCTTGTGAAGTCCACCTCCAGCCGAGCACGGGAAATTCAGAATTAAAACAGAGGGTGTCTAGTATATAAGCACTGTAGTAGAATGGGGGAATAAGCCTTTCAGTGACGCGGGTTTTGGTTCTAAAATCAAGAACTGTTGTTGCTAGCTTATCTGACAGTATAGTTTCCCAATCCATTATTTCACTATTACACGCCGCTTCCATCAAGGGAACCATTTCTATAGTGAAATTAGCGGAATCGTGCAACCCCCACAATCTACACATCATTATCCCAGCATAACAATAAGGAGAACATAGGGAATCAACAGAGTACTTACCGGAAGATTCATGCTTGTGTTTTGCCGGATTTTGCCTCCAATCCCGAATGGGTTCGGATTCAGTTTCGTTCTCATTTCGGAATTTCTCCAGAAATGCCTTGTTGTACTTCTTCTCTGGCATAGGCAAATGATACATTTGCCTCAAATCATTAGCTTGAAATGAACCGAAGATTCTCCCATCTCTGGTGCAGAAGGTTCTGTTTGTGATTGGGATTTCCTCAATTGCCCACCTCACTACATCCGTATATGGGAGAATTTTTTCCCGAGCTGCTATCCGATGAAGGAAAGAGTCGGCTAAGTCCTTTAAAGTAGCATCATATTTTCGATTGGTATCTGTTGTGGCTTGTACTGCTGTCACCTCTAGTTCTTCGGCCTCAATCAAATTATAGGTACTTTGCCAAGTAGTTTTGCCGAGTCCTGAACATGTAGTATCAGATATCAATCCCTTTTTTTTTAGTTCCTGGATCGACGACGAGTTGTCCTGTGGCTGGTGAAGCGGAAGCAATTGCAGTTTTCTTAGACTTCTTCCCCATTCTACTTGAATCTATTACTTCGGAAGAGTTCTGCACAGGAGTGAAAATGAACGTAATACAGAGAATTGGTAGCGAAAACCAAATACGAGCGAGATATATTGATTAATGCACGATGAAGGATTAACTTAAAGTGGCCTTGGATACAATCTGTGAAAAGATTTTTAAGCCTACTATTTCATTAAATGGCCGTTAAAACCTGCCAATCCTTTAAATGCCCATCATATCGTTTATTGGTCGAATGATTTGTTTAAGCGTGCCTTGGATATTTTGGCGGTTGCTTGCAGGTGAATCACTGTTTGGAAGATAAGGCCTTTAATACGAATTAGTCGTAATATCCCCGCTTTAACAATTCTTTGAAATTCGCGCTTTTGGCTTTATCGCAATCGGGTGTCGGGAGAAAACTTAAATCGTTTTGTTGGTTCCTTTTGGAATCCCCGATTGCCAATAGCGATATCGCATCGCATCAGGAATATTAATTGAGCACTTTGAAAAGCATGCATGGTACATCCCCGATCGCCGATAGCGATATCGCATCGCATCGGAGCGAAAGGGACTTTATCGCATCGCATCAGAGCGAAAGGCACTTTTGCTATGGTAACTTATTATTGCCTATATCCGATAGCCTATTGCATGTTGTCGCGTCGGAGAAAACCAACGGGTCTTTAAATTATGCCTCCTTTGTCATTGCGACATGCGATCTTGCGATCGCTTTATCGCAATGATAAAAGATTAATCATTTATATTATAAGACCAAATAATTGGTTTATCAAAAAGGTTTTATAATGTTTTCATTTTGTTTTCGGACCTTTTTGAATAATACAAAGTTGATACTAATTAAAATAAAAAGGGACCCATTTCATATTATAGTTTTGTGAATAAAAATGATATGAAATGGGGGGTTGTTGTAGAGCACAACAGTCTCCAAAAATGTAGTGAGCACAGAAGGATCAACCTCTGCGGGTGCGTTGAGTTCTTGCATCTTGCCCTAGCTTCCTGAGGTGGAGGCCTCTGCAAAGATCTTCTTGGATTCCATAAAAGTTTCCTTAGCACGATCTAGATCAAAGCTGACTTTTTTCTCTGAAGCTTTGCAGACCCATCCTTCTTCTTCAGGCCATTTACCTTTATCAGCACCAGTCCTCATTCCACTTCTTAGCACAATATTAATGCTTTGATCTTCTTTGTGAGGTTCAGCCCTCGTCATTTGTAAATTTTGTGTCGGCTGTTGAGGTTGTGTTTTCTTCTCTTGCATTTTAATTATTAACACCAGGCATTCTTCTATAATATGGTCAAACTATCTACAGTATTGACATGACAGGTGTGTAGGATTATGGCACTCTCACACATAGTGCCCCTACTGTCCGCAGTCATAGCAGATAATCTTACCACACCCTCTACGAAGTCCTCCTCCTCCTCGGCCCCGTCCTCGACCCTAATAACCTCCGCGCGCTCCTTCGAAATCTTGATCTGGAGGTCGAGTTTCTACTTGCATACGGTACGTAGGGGTTCTTTCCATCATCATCTCATAACTTCGATAGTGGTGCTCATTGTGGCCCACAGATTTGCAGAAATTACAGAACAACTGCTGGGGTGTCTGAACGAACTTCTGAAGTAAATGGAAATTATCCGTCGCATGTTTCCCAGTAACTTGACAAATGGTACACCATAGCACTGCCCCATGCTCGGCCCTCTGGCGAATTGGCCCCCCTCCTGTAATATAATTCACATACATAGGACAATGATCTTTATCGTGCCCATGGCCCTTGCACTTCAAACACCATACTTCTGCATGCATTTCTAGTTTAATCTCCTTGTCTTTTTTCAAACTTTGTAATTCTAGTTGTAATATTTCAAACTGTGAGTGGATCTGTTGTACCACTAGATTTGTATCCTGAATAGGTGATGCATGCAGCCTCATCGCGATCTCCAAGGCTTCTTCCTGTGTATCTATCTTTTGCTGTGACAGAGCGATTCTCAAATGGGGTAGAAGCAACGCGATAAACCAGTCATGATGCTAGCGATCTATGATCTGCATGTTAGCCTGTCTGATTTGGCACTTCAACCTCTGATCAAAGTCCCAAGGCATCTCCTCAACCTTCATCATGATCTCTTTAAATTCAATCACTGACTGTGAGTTATATTTAGGCTTACTAAACTCTTTGTTCAAAGTTGTCTTAGTCTCTGCTAGCGTCGCAAGAGGATTATCAATGCAATACTTAATGTACCAAGTTAGCGCGCGATCCTGAAAAGAAGTAACCAACTGCACCTTCTTTATATTATCATCAATGATCTGTTGTGATGTCCATACAACATTCACAACAAACCAAAACTACTCTAGGTCTTCACTTCCTATGCCCTTGAAGATCGACATCTTCATTACGTTCGCCATGTTGAAAAGTGGAGGCAGAGGTGGAGGTGTGGGTGAAGGTGTATGCGGTGGAGGTGGAGGTGGAGTAGATGGATGATTTTTTCCTAGGAATCCTGTGAGTGATTAGTTGATAAGCGCTTCGCGACGTAGTCTACCCTGCCCCTTCATCGTCACTTGAAGGGGGTCCAATCAATGAACTATACTTTGGTCCTGATCCTTCCCAATTTCTAAAGAATCTTCCACTTCGCGTAGCTCTAAACATCAAGGTAATGGCATCACCCGATTTTCACATAACAACATCTTAATCCAAGTATTCAATGATCCCACATTGGTGTGAATGAGATCATTCACTGAAGAGACCACTTGTCGACAAGACATCCATCTATAAGATGTTTGTAACACTTATCTTATCAACAAGCCTTGTCAAAAAGTACCACATTGATCAAAACCTTGTTGATGACATTTATGTTGACAAACCACTTGATAAGAAACTCGTCATTACCCTTTGATCCTTGATAGACTAGGTTAGTTGAAGGTAGGTTGATGATTGGATCTTAGGAGGAGTGTAACAAACAAGGTTTGTAATACGTAGTGGAATATTCAGAATATCTAAAATATGGAAATATCCATTATAAGACAATAATATTGTATATAAGAATATTGAATGTACAAGTGACATGATATTGATTACAAATGAGGGCCCACTTATATACCTATATTGGTTCCCCTTCATGAATGATCATGTCCTTTAAGACATGTCTTTTCAGTATACTAATCATTATTTGTGATTATTATTATTTATGTTATTTATATTATTTTTATATATTATATTCCTAACATTTCCTTCCTCTTCGAAAAAGCTTTGTCGTCAAAGCTTATCGCTGACAATGCGTGACATCTATTTCTTTGTCTTGTAGTCTATTCGTATCTTTCAAAGTTCTTCAAGTTGTCATCTTCGATGATACAATATGATAGGATCCTCTGAGTGATAAATAAAATTGTTTCACTAAGAAGGGATATGACCATCATAAATCAATCTTTTGTGGAAGTTATTATCGTAAGACTGGATTGTGTAGACATCAATATTCTTCAGAACATAAATTTTTTGTTTTATGTTATGAGCGATACAAATAAGCATATTATTTGAGATGTATGCTCTTGTGATTTGGATGCCGATAAGGAGTTCTTGTGATTTGATTTTCCCTTATCATGTGTGTGACAATTTCCTGATTTATTTGATGTATTGATGTTGTTGAGTTGGTTACATAATCTTCACTTGGAATTTTCATCATCTGAGATGCAACATCTGAATATGTTTTTACTTCAACTAATTTGTCATTTTCTTGAGTTGTGATATTAACTGGATCAATATTCATTCCTTTTTCTTTGCCTTGGACCATTATGTTTGAAGAATTCGATACTTATTTCATGATAAGTTCTTATAATTTATTTTTCAATGATTTCTTATCATTTTTAAGTTTCTTAATTTGAGCGAGTAGACTTTAATTATGATTTTTGAGATGTAAGAGTTCTTCAGTTTCTAATTCATCGAGCTTATTTTTAGTGTGTTGACATTCAAGCTTTTCATAATTTAAATCTCTAATTTGTTCTATTAACATTTGATTAAGGGTTTTTAAGTGCAATTTTTTTTCTTCCTTTTCTGATAGGTTCTCGTTGAATTTCTTCCTGAGACAATCATTTTCTTCTTCTATTTTTTCTTTGTATCTTTGGACCTCTTGACATTTGCAAGTAATTTTTTACTATGGTGCCTTAGATGCCAAATTTCTCTTTTACTTTCTATTGATTCTTTGTATGACTGATCTTTGAGATCTTTATATTTCTTTTCCAATGCTTCATTATTTTGTTGAAATTTTGTGAGTTCTTCCTTTAATCTTTTAATTCCGGTCTATGTATTACCTTGATATTCTTCCAAAGTAAACAATTTATGACATGTTGGACAAAATGTTGTACAATTTTTAAAAAACGATGAATATACAAATTCTGTTTTACAAAATGGACATCAGGTCCAAAACGTAGGATTATGACTCATTCTCTTTTTGTCAACAATTGACAACATTTTTTTCCTTTCGTCAAAACTATCGTAATATCTTACTCAAAACATTGATTTTTTTCCCTTATAACTCAGTACTTTAATCGAAAGTGTTTTAGTAACAATAACTTGACCCCTTCTTCTGATTTGAATTCAAACTTGGGAAACCTTCAATGGTTTGAACGTTAAATATATCCCTTTTAGTTTTAATCTTTTTAATAAAATTACTTTCAAAAGACACTTTAACTTTCTAGCCTCTCTCCTTAATTCAAATTGACCTTTTATAAAACTTTTAAATGCTTATATACATACCTTATAATTCTTTTAAGATAAATTCCCTTGAATTTTGATCATATTCACTGTATAACTCCGATGGATACCGCCTCATAGATATTTGATGGGTGATCTAAATACAATGTTTCTGGCATGCTACTTCGATGGGGCTGCACAAGGTGTATATTGTGGGTGTGGTGTGATCATTGATATTTCACAAGTTCACCAATATCATTTCTATTGGAGCAGTGGAGAAGAGACGAACAACAAAGCTGAAGTGGTTGCCTTCTAGGGACTCTTATACTACACAAAGAGGCTCTGTATTGAGTCTATACACATTTTTGGAGATTCTCAAGTCTTTATCGAGTGGATAAATGATAGATCCTCTTTTGCGATACGTAGGATTGATCAACAGAAGAAGTCATTTAAACACATCACCTTTGAACATGTTTATAGGGAATTAACTCTTCTGCAGACGTGTTATCAAAAAAGGGGCTTTCTGCATTGCCTAGAAGAATTTTCTTTAGTTTTCTTCATCACGAGGTGCAAAGGAGTGTTAGATCTTTTCCACTTGTTTGATTTTACAACATGCACTTTGGCTTTTTTGCCATTGGGTAGGCTATTTTTTGAATGGTTTTTGTGTTGACATTTCAATATACAAGTTTTTGTACTAGTCACTATAAAACAATATAGGCCTTTTATTATTAATATATGGATAACAAACTATTTAGATAAATCATTGACGATTGTCTTCATGTTGACAACCATCTCTTGGTGACAATGTTGTATCCTCTTTTTTTCCCTTTTCTAACTATCTCAAAGTTTTTTCTCCTGGATCCTCTTGATCAAATGTAATTGATTTTCTTATTAATATGATAACCTGTGATTTTTCTTCCCTCTACCCCGCGCCCTCCCCCTCTCCCCCCAAAAAAAGAAAAAGAAAAACTCAACTTCCCCTTCCCTCAAATTTCATAATGGTGATCACCAAATATATTAGAAGGAAATGATTGTAAAATTTATCATACTTATTTAATAATAAATTGTTAATTCAATTGGTAGTCAAATGTGTACGGGTTATTATAAAGTCATGACTTTTGAAATGTGGGTTGTCGTTGCATGAATAGTGTCATACGAACTTGTGAAATATGTATGTATAGGTACATATATGGACAATTTTGTTTAGTGTATGATGGTGTAGTCAATGTAAGAAACAAATGATTCTTGAAATGTATGACAATTTCAAAGTGGAAGAAGTGGGTGTGATTAATGTACGTCTAACAGTGGCAAAGTAAAAAAAATGATAGGGGACATGAACGGTGACTATGGAGATGTGGCAGTCAAGGTTTGATGGAAGAAAAACATCTGACGAAGACTGTCGTGGCAATGGCTGTGTGACGGTGGGGCATAGGCACAGAAGGCATCTGCAGATGAGGTAGTGATTGCTGCTGCAGATCGATGTTGAGGGCAGTAGATGGCGACAATGGTGGTAGTATGGTTCAACTGCGGTTGGTTGGGTGCCAATGACTTTGGAGTGTTGCGGTCAATTATTGCTTTGGGTGCCGACGACTGCAAACGTCAAGGTGGTAGGCTGTCCCCTCATTAATTTTTTTTGTTTTGTTTTCTACTTTTTTGTTTTGTTATTTATTTATTTTTTGGTTTAATTTTTTTAACTCTTTGTTTTTATTTTTTATTTTTTGTTTTTTTAATAATTTATTTATTTTTTATCTACAATTTTTATTTTATTATATTTATACACACACACACACATATTTTTAATGGGAGGGGCCATATTTTATTTATTTATTTATTATTATTATTTTTTAATGTAACAACTAAAGTCAATTTCAACTTTTGATGGCCGAAGGCCAAAACCAAACTGATTATCGAGCTATAAGAGAAACTCTGAAATCTTCGAGTATGTAGTAAAAGCTTGGCAAATGGTTGAGATCAGAGAACACAACTCTGATACCAATGTAACGAACATGGTTCAAAATACACAGTGGAATATTCATAATATCTGAAATATGGTAATATCCATTTATAGCACAATAATATTATATATAAGAATATTGAATGTACAAGTGATATGATATTGATTACAAACGAGGACCCACTTATATCCTTCATGAATGGTCATGTCCTTAGAGACATGCCTCTTTAGTATACTAATCATTATTTATGGTTATTATTATTATTTATTTTTATGAGGAAATATTTGGGCAGATCCACTTGAAGGGATCACATCCCACTGCCTTATTAACAAGGTCTAACCCTAAGGGCATCGAGGATAATTGAATCTGTGACCTCCCTTTAGCGAGGTTCTTTAATGACAGAAACTCAACCAATTGAACTAATTCTTCGGGCTATTTTACTTACGATTATTATTAGTTATTTGTATATATTATATTCATAACAAGGAGCTTAGGGGAACTTGAATTATTGAAGGATAAATGAATAAGAGAATGCCACATAGAGGAAATCTATTTGTACTCGATTTTAGCAACCAAGGGACAATTTGGAAAAGCCCATTAAACTGTAATAAATTATTGATTGAAGCATAAAAATAAGAAGTTCAACACTGAAGAAGGGTACTGATTTTTTGTCACAATTGTTATTGTTTTCAAAAAGAGGCTTATCACTAACATCTCGAGCAGAAGCTCATTAGCAATGACAATTAGAGACACACCCTCGGTAGAAAATTGATTATGTACAATGAAGAAGTTTGAAAGAGGAGAAAATGACTATTAAGATTGTGAAGAAACATTGAACGAAAGAGAGAGCCCAATGCAATGAAAAGTCATGCTAACTGTGTAGAGAAGCAAATAAGGTCTTTGAGAGGATAAACCACCTATTAAAGTAAAATAAATAGAGATAACCTTATAGAAGAAGACATAAGAAAATCCCGAGTCATTTCAGACCAAACAAGCCAAATCTAAGCAAGAGTTAGAGTTCAAGATGAAACCAAGAGTTGAGAGAGCTAGAGCCAAGAGCAAATACAGTTAGAGAGCAAGAACTAAGTATTGAGAGCCAAATCTAAGGCAAAGCCAAGCTTAGTAGGGTTATGGGTATTTATGGAAGAAATCAGTGTGTGGGTTAGAGAACATAGATGATACCCTGGTTAATAAAACATGTGAAAACTTCATGTTTCTTCTATGTATTATTCTTAATCAATATGGATTTTATTCCCTATGATGATTTTTCTAATTCAAACCCTCTTGTGTACAATGATCATATTGCTTTTGCTTATTGTTATGCACATACTTGAATAAATTTGCTAAACCAACTCATAATTTATATACATTAAGAACGCTGAATTTTAAAGGGTTATTTATTTTAAAGAATATGTATTTATTAATCTTAGGAGATTTTGATTCATCCATTAATATAAATCACCATAAAAAAACATTTTTTCATCTTCAATATTATTGTAATGCTTGTAAATAATTTAAATAACTTACAAGATATAATATGAATTAAACATGATTCATATCTCATTATGCTCTCTTTCTCAATCACCAATGAATCTTTGTGAAACATTGCTCTCTTTCTCAATAACCAATATTACTCTCTTTCTCAATCACCAATAAATCTTTGTGAAACATCCTAAGTTCATATAAAATAATAACCAATGTTACTCTCTTTCTCAATCACCAATAAATCTTTGTGAAACATTACTCTCTTTCTCAATAACCAATATTACTCTCTTTCTCCATCCCCAATAAATCTGTGTGAAACACCCTAATTCACATAGGATGGCTTTATAAAAATAGAAAAAAACAAAAATGAAAAACTTGAAATAGAATTTTGCATATAAACATTTAAGAAAAACTTCAAAAACATTTTAAGTTCCTTTGTTTGTCATTGTAATAATGCTAAGAATGCTGAAATATAAATGAATTTATATCAAGAATGTAATAGAAGTGGGTGATAGGCTTTAACGGGTAGTGGTAATATACACTGAAGTGTTTGGCATGATCGTGGCGTGGGAAGGAATGGAAGTGGGTTATGCACTTTAACGGCTGGTAAGATACGCTAGACTGTTTGGCATGATCGTGCCTTGAGTCTTTTTTTAATAGAATGTAGTTTTTCTTTACTTTTTCTTCTTTTTGGATGGTCGTAAACCTCATCACACAGGAGAGAAAGTCCTCTTTGTGCTTTGGGTGTGTTTTGCAATAGGTTTCTCGTCTCTCGTTGGCACCCGCTGCTGCACCTACATAGCCAATCCAATCCAATCGGAGCAGAAAAAATCAGAGCAGAAAGCGTAGCAAGAGGAAGAAGTGAAGGTGCCCATATACCTTCTGATCAACTTTGAATACCGAGCTCTGATCCGTGCAGACAGATCCGCAGTCCCCATATTCTCCGCACCTAAATTGTAAGTAGTAATCGTGCCAGTAACCGTGGTTCAGACTTTCCTTTTGTGTGGCATCTCTGATGATTATTTCTCTATGTTGCCTACAGCATTTTGTAAGGGCTTATCATCCACCAAGTGCCAAAAATGTCGAAAAAAGGGTTAATGGAGCAGGACCTGAACAAGCTGGATGTTACCAAGTTGCACCCTCTCTCTCCAGAGGTCATTTCTCGTCAGGCTACAATAAACATAGGTAATTATTTTGGTGCCCTTTTGTCCAAATGGGATTCTTAAGGAAAAACACAGCGTCCAGTTCAATGACTAGTTATGCATTGGTGAGAGGCAATGGTATTTCTCTTTAAAATCTATCCCTTGTTCTAGTTCTCCTACTGTATCCTTTTAAATCTGTTTTTGACAAAACGAATTTCAGAATGAGCTTGTTCGTTATAGGAATACGTCCTTGAAGGGGGAATTGGTTCGGGGCCAAGGCCTGTGGATTGTCAACTCAAATGATGTGTGACTTGCGGTAGATTGGTGTGAGACTTTGTGGTCTTAAATTGGCCGATTGCCAATTCTTATTCTGCCGAAAGATTCTCCAACAATGATTTTATTAGTAGCATATGATTAGTTGAACATTTCATTATGGGTGTCCACCTCCCACCACTTGAGACAACATTTTCTTCATTCGTGACATATGTTCCCTTTGCGTTGCTAGAATACATATGCACTATGTAAGGCTGGCATGGACACACACTTTTGCAGATTTAATGCTAATCCAACTGTTTGTGGGGGTCACAACCATTTGTTAAAGAAACTGAACAGCGTAGGGTTTACTGCTAGCAAAGCTTAATAATTACTAAATCGCTGTTCTTGTGATTATTAATCAGATAATAAGAAATGCCAAGCAAACGAGTTGAACCTTTGTTTTAGGGTCCACAATTTCTTAGAATATGATGGCACTGAAAGAAAACTTGTCGGAAGGTTACTATTTTGTTAGATTTTGGCAAGCACGACTTGTTTGCAGTCCAAAGGTGGTTTTGGATACGTTATGTATATTTTGCAAAACAAGTGCTAGGAATGATTTTGAAATGAACAAATACTTGATATGATTTTGGAAATGTAACTAAAAAGATTGAGTTTAATTGAAGCATTGCAACTTGGCATGAAACAAGGCACCGAGGCTTTCTTTATATGTTACAGATGTAATGTCCATTTTTAATTGGGGCTCTAATTTTCTATATTTAGAAGTAGGGTCATGTTTAAGAATGTTTAATAAATTTAGAGGGGTAGTCCATTTTTGTTTGTAGGATGATACTCATCATCAACTGCCCATTTTTGGGACAACTTTTGGTTATAAACAAATGTTCATGCCATTCAAATTATACAAGTTTTTGGAAAAGTCTTGTCTTGTAAGTGCTCTGAAATGTCTAATGTGCTATTAGAGCAGTAAGAATGACCGTTGGCTTGTGGGAAGTTAACTCGACTTGAATGGGGGTTGCTGACCAAAGAGGAGAACACAAAACCTTGAGAATCATTGATTGGTTGGTGAGAACCTCTAATAAAGAGAAATGGGTTGAGAATAATGCCAAATTGAGGAAGTCACAATTGTCATTTCAAGGAAAATGCAATTGGAAATTTACCCCACATGCAATTGAATAAAAGTTGTTCCATGAAGTTCACTTCCTTTGAAGAAAAACAACCATCCAACTTTCAAGAAGAAGAAGTTGACATTGTTGCCCTTCTTATTGTGCTAAGAGGCGCTCTTTGGCCCAATATGGAAGAGATGTTGTAATTTCCTGTAATGTAATGTAAACATTTTGACTCAGTCAAATTACATAAAAAAGGAAGTTAATAATTAAAATAAAATTGAGGTAAAATAGTCAATTTATGTTTTTGGGCTTCCGGTTTTAACAACCCATGGTTTTTCCATGGTATTATTAACCAATGGTTTTTACCATGGTATTCTTCTCTAATGTATCCTATTTAAAGGCATATAATTCCAATGGATTTTTCTTTTTTCCGAAGGGAAAGATTTGGTTGGGGCTTTGAGTGCTATTTATCTCTACTCTATCCACGTCCAAAATGAGTTTTGTAAAATTTATACCCCGTTTACTTGGTACTGGGTTTGAATTTGATTGGTAATTTTTTCATAAAACTCAAGCTCATGCTAGATCGCTTAGCAATGATAATCTCAACAAATCCAAGGGTCATCCTCAAAAGATTATCTACGGGAAGCTCTCAATGATGAACATCTCATCGACCTAGAAACTCTTCCCACCATTATTTTCCATTGTGAGGGATCTCTGCCTTCAAATGCTACATAACTTCTCTAAGTAAGCATTCTTCATGCAAAACCCTAATTCTCAGAGTTCGGAAATTAATGTATTGTGTATCAATTCTTTCAAAATGATACTTACATTAGTGATAACGTTGACTTTTTTTTTTGAGTTCTATTTTCCACTGTGAGGGATCTCTACCTTCAAATGCTACATAACTTCTCTAAGTAAGCATTCTTCATGCAAAACCCTAATTCTTAGAGTTCGGAAATTAATGTATTGCGTATCAATTCTTTCAGAATGATACTTACATCAGTGATAACGTTGATTTCTTTTTTGAGTTGTTCAATTATGTTGGCTTAAAATTTTAACAAAGGTTGACCCTGGGTTCGGACACCGGGCACCAACAAAAGAGTCCGCAATAGTCTAGCATTGTGTCGACATTTTCACCTCACTTAAGAAGAAAGAGAGGCGTGCTGAGACTTAGCAAGGTAAGGGATTGCGTCATGGCATCAAAGATCAACACAACAGATAAACCATTTCATGCAGTTATATTATAAGTCTTTCATCTGTAATTGTCTAATACACATAAATAATAGATCCGCAACATAAATAGAAAGAGCAAAGAACATTCAGTTTCATACTAAAGATGATTTTTAAAGGGGCTCTAATCATTCCATCATCGTTCAAACACAAAATCATTCCTGTAACTCCCTTTTGTTAACATACAGATCATTACATCATTACATCCTTTCATCATATCAAGCTTTGTCACAAGCAAAACTGCCAACCATCGTTGGATCAAATTACACCACAAAACCTAGAAAGAGAGAGATAGAGAACAACATGGAGTTCTTCGAACAACATAGCAAAAACATTTTGGCACAGACTCCCGATCTCACTTTCCGCCATCTTCCCTTCAACTTTTATAGATTCGCTTGCTTGCTCTGATCCTTATCGCCTTGGGTTCCTTCAAGCTCCAACGCGCTTGTTCTTCCTTGGTGTCCTCTGTAGAACTCCATCTTGACTGCTCTTTTGCGCGCTTATCTTCCTTTGGCGGTCTTTGCGAACTTTGCCGTGACAACTCTTTTCGTCTACTTTTGTGCACCTTTTTCTCATCATCCTGTATGCGACAGTCTCGTGCGCCGCTGTTTTCTAGTCAAAGCCTGGTCAAAATTTGCCAAAATTTCATTCCCAAAAACGAAGGACCCAACGGGCCTTGACCACAATCTATTGACTCGTCCTCGAGTCAATCCCTTGCTGGCGCTTTTGCTCCCGCTTGCTGTTGTGGTGTCCCTTTCTGTGCTGCTTCTTCTTGTGTCGTGGGTTTGCCTTCAAACTAAGGACCCAACTCAGGCACTGAATGTATAACATCAACTTTGAAACAAGAATATTCATTTATCGCAGACCTCTAGGAATCCAATAGAACTATAGCTTGATCAAGAAATTACACAGTTCGTTAGTAGGGTGTTCCGGCGGTGCACTGATCACGACTTTCCATTGATTCTTTGCATCGGAATTGAGTTGCCTCAGCTTCTTAAAATAATTATGAGCAGGTGGCTTAAGGTCTTGCAACACAACTTTAATGACGTGCGAGTCCTCTTCGAAGTAGCGAATTTGTTTTTCCAATGAATCAACACGAGCAAATAAGTCCTGTTGCTGGCTAAGATCTTCCACGGCTAGAGCTTGATTGAAAAACTGCTGTGCTTTGCTTACGCAACTTGTATTCTCGCTGATGCTTCTTTGCAAGCAGTTTGACCCAGTCTTGGACTTGCCGAAAGACTTCTTGAGTATCTTCAGTATGTTGGCAGAGAGAATCTTTGAGAGAAGCAACATCTGCTATTTTCTTCTCAATCTTTGCGGTATATTGAGTGGCTGGGTCTGGGAGCGCTTTTTGAGTGGTTGCAACATTATTACGCAACTTTCAGTTGATGGCAGCGAGTTCAGTAAAAGCTACTCCAATATGTTCGCAACATTCAAAAAGGGAACAACTAGGAAAATCCTCTGGTGCATTAGGGACCACGTTAGTAATACCTGACCATAATTTTTGGAATTTGTCGCTAATATCTTTTATTCGGTGCTCCAATTCGTCCTTGTCATGAAGTAATTGATCCCGCTCAGTTGTAAGAGCAAGGATTTGCTGCTGTTGCTTAGAGACTAAAGTATTGTGCAGGCCTTTCGCTTGACGAGTAGCAACCTGAATGAAATTGAACAACTGTGAAGAGGCCTAACTTTGAAGATCACCATATGATATAGTACTGGGCAAAGGGAACCGTGCTTTCAGAGGCTGGCTACTAGCCACCGACTTTTTAGAATGACCCTGTGGGGAGGTCCCGTGTTTTTGACTCTGTTCCTTGTGGAATTGGGTATGAATCTCATCCATAGTCTATGATGGTAACAAAGAGAGGAGTTGGGAATTGTCGTGGATCTCCTCGTACTTGGTCTATTGCTGATTTAACTGAGCTACATAGGCTGGATACAAAATTGACAAGGGCTGTTGATTTCTGCGTACAAGCAACCCTAGAGAGTTACATTATTGAATTCACTGTAGAAGATCATTTATCCTTTTCCAAAGCTGAGGCTAAGTTTAGATACTGGTTGCGGTGAAGGTTTTTAAAGGAAATCCCCCTCTGGATTAAAGTTTTGATGGTGGAAGAAAATTTACTGCTGTTTTAGGGACAAAACATGGCAACTTAAAACTTTAAGTACTAGGGGCAAGATCTAGGGAGGGTGATGCTACCTGGTTGCGGAAAATGAAGTTGTTGTTGCAATGGATCCAAAAAAGTTGTGGTGGGCTCAAGATTTAAGGGCGCAAAAGAGGGCCCAGATAGTCGATGAATGGCGAGAGAAAGCTTTACGTGAAATCCGAAGGCGACAAAGGGAATTACACCGAATAGGTTAGGTGTGGAGTAGTCCAAGTGTGCGGATAGGTGGGCCAAGTCGCTTGGAGTTGCCACAGATGGAGGGGATTGATGAGGAAACTGTTCTCCGAAGATGAGGTGTCCCTTGTAAGTGACACTTCATTGCCTAGCAGATAGGTAGCACCTTCCCTAACCTCCCTTTGGTACCCTATCAGCATCTTGCTCATTTTATTTCAAAGCTAGCTAAAGTCATAAAAGTTCGGAAGGTTTATAGTACATATATAACAGGTACTTTTAGTGGCGGTAGTATTTTCCAATTAGGTTCTTCTAGGTCTTCACAACCTGGTTCGCAGGGGTTTATACTCATATCTCCTAGTCAATTTACAATGGCCGGTAACATAGCAGGTTCATTCACCCGATACCTTGAATTTTCAGGATGGGGGAATGAACATGTCAAACAACACTGGTATTTGTGCGAAACAATTTGGAGGGCTAGACAAACGCCTAACACTACTAATCTTATCGAGTTTCATACTACCACGAGAGAAAGGGCACTCAGGTGGTTTATTAAATGGTCTGCTATGCATCAAAATCCTACTATTGATGAGGTTTAGCGAGAATTTGTTCAAGAGTTCAAGCTTCCGCAAACAAATCAACAAGGATTTGTTGAGAAATCTAGGGCATAGAGATTAAGTGATTTCTCTTCTATTAGTAACTGCTTGTGAGTGCTTTTTACTTATTTAGATTAGGGTCTTCTTTTACTTAGGTTATTAGTGTTTTTCTTCATCAAACAACTACCAATGCGTAAGCCATAAATGAACGAGAGACACAGAATATAGGCTATCAGCCAGGGCCAAAGCCTCTCACTCTTTGAGAGGAAAACCCGAACAAATTCTTCTTCTTATAGAGATTCCAATTGACGAATACCAAGATTAAGACCAAGACCCTTGACCTACTTGCCACTCCAAGACCATGTCACAAGATCTCTTTCACTGCTTCTCTTCCATGCCCAAATCAATACTTGGTCAAACAGGCTTCAAGCAAGGTTAACTTCAGCTACTTCAACTTTTCGGCGTTCTACCACAGTCCTACAATTCTCGGTCCAACAGTACTTCTGCAATTCCCACCTGTGAACTGATTTGAGACAACTTGGAGACCTTTTCTTCTTCGCTTGACTTGGAGATTCCTCCTTGAGGCTTCGGCTAGCAAGAATGATGCTTGACAACTTCCTTAAAGGCTTCTCTAGAGACTGTCATATCCCTACTGCAGAAACCCTGTTTTTTTGCCACACGTGTGAGGAGAATTACCCAAAACAATGCTGAACCTCCTCGCTCTTCGTGCCCTTCACTTCGCTGGTTATGAGGCTACTCCTTATCCTCTTCGCACTTCATCCTATTGCTGATTACTTGACTGAAATCCTTGCTCTGAAATAAGGCCAAGCTGTCCTATTTATAGTTGTTTCCCAGTATAATGAGCGGACATGTCCTTTGGAGGAGATAATTAATTCCACTTTGAAGCCGACTTGAGGTTAATGCTTGTGCTTGGTCTTGGAAGGCTACTTGAAATTTTCATTGACTCATATACAAATATAATATGCCCAAGAAGGGTCCTTCATACATGACATAGACTCAAATTGACTTGTATGAATAGATGAGAAATCCTAAAGGCTCACAATGGGAGCCATCAATAAAAATAAAATTCCTTGCTCATGAAACCCATGAGACAAGCATTAATAATAATTTAATTTTTCTTCTTTTCATCAATTACATAAAATCATATTTCCACATGTCATTATGAAGACCGAACCTAGTTACACTTTTCAACACTCCCTCTTAACTAGGGAGGTATTCATAATGGTACTTGGTCATTCTCAATCTGAAGAATTTCTCATAAGAAGAGTCAGATTGGTAACCCATCTGTTTAACATCATATCAACCAACATTGTCACATAGCAAGGCCTTGACTAACAGCTCTATCTCTCCATGAGATCTGAGCACAATGCTGGCGAGACCAATGATGTATAGACGTCCTCATCGTTGTCTCTCTTCGAACATACCCCACCTGGGATCTCAGGGTGTGTTCCACTAGCGCTATTCTTATCTTGGATTCCCAGTCCTCAAAGAATATCGGTCCTCTACCACTACTCTCATCTTGGATGCCCTAACTCATTCTCAAAGAGTATCAAATGCCAGATGTTTACCCAATCCTCCATTCTATCTTCCCAAGTGAAGACAAGAATGATGTGTATCTCTCCCTCTTAATTAGGGAGGACATATCTATTCCAATAAAGGAATGTACTCATTCCTACGAAAGGAATGTACCTAAGCTCCCTCTTAGCTTAGGAATTTCCAAGTTTCTTCCCAGTAAGAAACTTGTTTCCAGGCTACCTCTTAATTAGGGACCTACAACAACCTCAGGTGGAGACGATGGGACAACCTTCTACTTGAAGAATTCCTCCTCATGATGTCATGAACTTTTTTTTCGTTATCTAGGAGTCTTCATGTTTGGGAACTTCTACATAGGGCACCGACAATCCATCACTTTCATTCATGAGTCAGCCATGTCATCATCGGAAAGTGATCCATCAATCCATATTTGTCCTTCCTTCATGCCATGCTGCTTTCTTCATGCCATGTTTACTTAAGGATCTTTCATCCTACTGCATTGGTGGTGGAAGACATCCATAGATCTTCCCTTGGCAGCTCTGCATAAACCCATCCAGATATTTGTTTCAAAAATAAACGAATGAACATTACCTTTGTGATGGTCTTTCATCATGACATCTTCTAGTTTGCATCAACATTCTGCATACATATCAACACATCTCCCAAAGATATATATTGTCAAGGGTCTCTTTTTTCAGACTCCATCAGAGTCTTCATATCTTCCACGGAGATATCCTAGTCAAATCTTCTTGGTCTTTTGGATGTTGATTGCCTTTACCATGGTTGCATATTCCATGATCTCTTCCTTCCTTTCTTCACACATTTCATTCCGAGAAGCTTTCAAGCAGAGTTCCTCAATTGTAGTCAACCACCTCATACTTCATATGATGACATATTATGTTGATTTCATTTAGTGAATGTGTGACCCATGCATTTCTGCATTCCCTTTGAGGGAGGAGATCCTTTCTTTTGGTCATGCTCTTAAGATAGAACATTGGTCCATGTTACATGCAATCATATGACATGACTCTTCAATATAGACTGTAAGCATACATACCTCATTTTCCTTTGGGTCGTCCATACTTCCTATAGCAACTTCCTTGATTGAAAGAGCTTCAATCCCTTGATCTGCTTCACTTTTATGTCATCATACCATCATCCCATGAATTCCACAAGTTTGAAATTCTTGATGAAACACTTGCTTTCACTCATGATTGATGAACCTTTCAATGAAGATTCCATCAGAGAATCTTGAGGATCTAAAGTATCCCCATCAACAGATGTTTCCATTTGACAAATGTATGATGAACCTTGTATTAGATGACCTTGCCACTTGTGTTTTCAATGAGATGCCCAAGGGCTATATCCTTGACTTCCATAAATTCTAGCCGTCTCTCATGCTTTTCTATGATGATGTCCCGAGCTCTCGCTTTCAATGCTTCTATGATGCCATGATGCATCCCATAATTTATTATAGCCATATCTTATAACAAAGACTTAGGAACTATGAAAAGAACTTCGGTGAGGAAGATTATCTCAGTCATAGTAGATATCTCTTACTTCATGTTGGCCACTTCTTCGGTGATATGAGCTTCTTCTCTTCCTCTTTTATTATCGTCCTTCTGGAACTTAGGACAATCTCTTTTGTAGTGTCCATATTCTTGACACCCATAGCATTGGATCTTAGCCATGTTCCTTTTTTTTTTTACTCGAGAATTAGACTTACCAAATTTTCCTTTTCTTCTTGTCATTGTAGCATAAGCTTGATTTTGCTCACCTGCTCCCACATCAGATTTGGCCTTTAGTCTAGACTCTTCAATCTTGCACAGTGACCATAGATCCTGGAATGGAGTAGCTTTTTTCTTCTCATAAATACTTGAAGTAAAGTTACCCCACTCTTTCGGTAGTGCATTTAATACAACTATAGTCATTTCTCTATTAGACATGACTTCTCCCAGATCTTGTAGTTGATCCCAGATCTCAGACATCCTCATAAAGTATTAGGTTATTCCATCTTCCCTTGACATCTTCAGCTTGTAGAGTTCTTGCCTTAATGAGATGACCTCTCCAGTGGAGCTTACAGAATACAACTCTACTAGTTTGTCATAGATTTCTTTTGAAATTTCGAGTTTAGATACATATGGGATGAGGGGATCCTTGATGGATTCTATGAGAATCCTTTGAGCCCTAACTTCCCCTTTCATATACTTGGCAAGAACTTGAGCATATTCCTTTCTTGGTTTAGTGATAAAACCTTTGACATGTTCCATAACCTTATTTTCAATGAGATTCAAATCTGTCCTTTTCTTCCATGCAAGATAGTTTGAAGTCCCAACCAATTTGTTGATTTCCTCGCAAAAATCCATTTTGACAGATTTAGATGTGGACATAAATATACTTACTTCTCCTTGCTGCTTCCTTGATGTTGATGATGATATAGAGGATATAAAACGTCTCCATGATGAAGGTAGTTTTCTTCAAGAACGAACCTTGATCCCACAAAGAGTGAGATGACACTGCCGTTTGATCTAGCTTCCTTTGGATGAATAATTGTCAAAACACTTTAACTCGAGTAGATGTAGGGTTTTGGCCTTCTCCCTATTGATGATGATCCCAATACTTCTTTGTAGACTTGTTTGATCTAGGGTTATGATGCTTCCTTTGACTTTAAGATGATCTTCGCTTTGATGCCTTCCTTGAGTTTTGATCCTTGAGTGTCCCTTGATAAGATGCCCTTCCTTGACTTAGTCACCTTAGCTCCGATACCATGTTGAGAAATCTAGGGCATAAAGATTAAGTGATTTCTCTTCTATTAGTAACTGCTTGTGAGTGCTTTTTACTTTTTAGATTAGGATCTTCTTTTACATAGGTTTGTTAGAAAATCAGAAAGGTAGAAATATTTTCTTATTCTTGATAATTACTTGTGATGTTTCTTGTTATTATGATTCTTTATATCTTCTTTCTTTTAGTTCATCAAGCAATTACCAAAGCAACAACACATAAACAATAAACACTAGATGTAGGCACTATGCCAGGGAAAAATGCCCCTCAAGGGGAAAACCCAGTCAAGAAATTCTTCCCTTCAATAGTATTCTTTGAGACTCTTCACCCTAGACCAAGACTAGACCTTCCCTCCACACCAAATCAGCGTCCCAAAATTTTGACCCCTTTCCAACAACTTCCACTAGGCAGCAACTTCCAGCAACAATGAAACTTGGAAGACTTCGATCTCCTAATCTAAGGCATGAAACAGAGAGAGAGGTACCAAAATTTTGATTTTCTTCTTCTCCTTAGGCTCCACCCAACTCGCACTTCCTTTTGACTTCCTGGCAACAGACTTCACAATTTTCCCAGCTACAAAAGATATCGAACTTCTTGTGAGACTGCGTGTTCCAAATGAATTCGATGTGTTTGTATTTATAGGCTCCATTTGAGGTCGAATAGGGTCCTTAGGTCGACTTGATCTCTTCTAGGCCGACTTGGTGTGGAGGATACATAAATCATATTTGACTCAATACTTAACCTTTTTACATGATTCAAAAGCCCAAGAAGGGTCTCTTTAAAAGTACAATGACTCTATTGACTCAAAATAAATCCTAGAAGTCCTCAATGGGGACTTTGACCTAAAACATGGTGGCCAAGCATGAAACCCATGCTTTAACAATTCACAATAATAATAATAAAAATTCTTTTCTTTATTCTTTTGACAAGTACATTACAAGATGACTCAAATACATTAAATGAAGACCGAACCTAGTTACATTTTCCAACACTCCCTCTTAACTAGGGAGGTATTCATCATATACAAGTATAATGGAAGATCTTAAACTATATGAACAATGCAGAACTTTAGACACGACAATGCCATGTACTAGATTCCTGATCAGGGCAATCTATCTGGTCTCTCAACAATTTAGGCACCGCAATGCCATAGACTAGATTCCTGACCAAGGCAATCTATCCAAGTGGGAATAAGGTGGACTCAAGCTTTCAACCTCTCTAGATACCAGTAGGCTTACTTGCTAACCACCAACCCAAAGATCCAAGTGTGTATCCAAAACAAAGCTCTATGATCAACACCACCTTTCCAACTTTGGGATCTAGACATCAACACAAAGTGTCGACCAGATGTCCTCCCAGGAAATGCTTCACTCACAAAGCCTCAACACTCCTTGATCCAGCGGATCAAAGATGACCAATCTCTCCCAATCAACTGATTGGTAACGAACATGCTATCAAATCATTCGAGAGATTCACCTATACAAACACAACCCCAATCAATAATATACTTTGACATGTACATAATCAAATACAAACCTTCGGGGTCTTGATGTTGATTCTCAACTTTTCATAGTAGGAGTAACAACCGAATCTCTGACAGAAGATTCCTTAATCATATACTTTCCTTTCCTACTTCTCATGCAACAACATATCCTCCAAAACTCATTCTTGAATCAAGACCAAGCTATGCCCTCCCTCTCAACCAGGGAGCATCTATTTATCCAGACTCCCTCTTAATCTTAGCGAGATCTCTTCTATTCAATCTTCCTCAGGGATATCATCTTCTTCTTTTCATCATCGAAGAATCTTTCATGGCTTCCAACCATTTCATCAGAGTTGTCATCATCCCCATCATGCTTATCACATCAACGAACAACAAACATCTTTATCATATTGAAGATTGTGTACCTGCACAACTTAGATAGCAAGTATACCCAAAACTATAGAAGCATGAAGTTAGCTATATCAGAATTCCGAAAGCATTTCAACTTTATACATATCAGATACCCAAACTTAATTACAAACAAGAGACATATACTCTTCAACATCTTGCTAGGGACTTTGTCATAAACCCTAGACTATTTCATAACAATTTTCATTCCATCTAGGGTTTCAATGTGTCTTTCAAAGATGTGACACACCCTACTACAACATATAGCAAACCCTAGAAACAACTCAAACAAGTATATATCTACAAGGCATCTAACAACTTTCAAAATTCATATGTTAGACTTTTCACTAAGGTTTCATACAAATCCTAGATTTCATACAAAAGAATCAACCAAAGTCAATCACAACTTAGTCATTAACATGACCAAATTCCACTAGGGTTAGTTGCAAACCCTAGATTTTCAATCAACCAGCGATTCTCAACCAAAACCCAGATTTCGACAATCTTACACAAATCTCAAATCATATTGTCATTAGAGATTTTAATTCTACTAAGGTTCAACTCCATAAGCCTGGAATTTCATTTTTACAATCTCAACAATCATTATATAAATAGATCTTAGATTGTTATATCACACATACTAGAGAATTTAATTCCTACTAGGGTTTAGTTGCAAAACCCTAGATTTCCAAATATCATCATCCTAGAATCTTAGACAAGGACCATCAATAACTAGGTCAACACACATATCTAGGAATTCATAATCATACATAAGCATATCATATGTTTGACAACATTAATACTGACCTAGACCAATCTAGGGTTTCGACCAAAAGGACATCTCTATAAATACTTAGGGTTTCATCATCTGCAAAGGTATTTCATATCATGTGATATTCAAACCCAACTTTACAAAATATCAATAAGAGTTATACAACAGGTTTGCTCAGATAAACACACACATACCAAGGAAACCATTTCTAAGACATTATAAGGGTCTTACTTACACATTCCACCAAACCCTAATGAGTTAGATTTTCAATATAGGAATGTAGTAAACCCAAAAATTACAAAAACTGCAAAGGTTTGGGATTTTAGACCTTATCATTCAACCCTAAGTTAGGTTTTCTTGATCATACCAAAATCCCAAACATGACATCATCAATGAAACAAGTAGTTTAGGGTTTCAGACATTCACATTAGCATACCCTTAGGTTAGGGTTTTCCGGAGAACCTATCTAGGGTTCTATAAAATCAGTTAAGAATAGGAGTGGGGTAGATTTATCAAGTGATGAATCACCCAAAATAAGAATCAATGTGATTCACTATAGCTAGACACAACAATGTTAGTAATAGATTTTCAAATGAATAAACATTTATTATAAAGAAATCAATGTTTTAAAGCATACCTTTGTTCCTCGACAAACCTTGTTTTGAGAGGTCCTCTTTCATACTCCATGAGAATATATCAGATGTTCTCCTAATCAAGACAATAGAGGGAGACTGATGATTAGTATTTAATATAATCAAAACTAAATAAGTACATGAAACGAAAAAAGGGAATGAGATACTTATCTTTGGGAGTTGTTGGGGGCTCCCTCCAAAGCTTGAGGGATACCTACAAACTTATAAAAACAATAAAAATGTCTTTTCCAAAATATGTTAAAAACCTATAAATTCTAAAACCTATAAAACAAGATATCTAATGCTAGAAGCAAAGGACTCAGTGGTGTAAGTCGCTAATGTCAGATTCTTCAGGCTTGCCTTTCTTTAGGTCTCCTTCTTTAGCAAAGTTGGCTTGTTCTCTTTCTCTCTTCTTGTTTCTTAGATTGTCACGACAATCACACCTATAGTGACTTTTCAGATGACATTGATCACATTCGACCTTAGACATGTCAACTTTTTTCCTTGGTCCTTTTGATTTCTTTCCTTTATGTTGAGCAATGTAGGCATTTGATACTCCTTCAGGATTGGCAACAAGAGAGATCCTCAATTCTTCTTGACTACAGGCAGTCCATAATTCTTCAAAAGTGGGAGCTTCCTTCCAACTGTTAAGTCTGCACCCCAAGTAGGTGACAATCCTAATAGAGCAGTGATCACGAGTTCTTTGTTTGGAACAATTTCATCAATGGCCAAAAGATCATCCCTGATTCTTGCTATCTTCACAAAGGAGGTCATTGTGTCTTCTTGAGTCATCTTTGTGGTCCTTAGCTCATTCATCAATCTTGCTACTTGACCAATGTCCTTAATAGTAAATAACTTTGGCAAGGCTTCATACATTTCCTGAGCATGATCGATGTTAGCTATGAATGAGACAAGGTTGTCCTTTATTCCTTCTACCATCAGAGTCATGGCCACCAATTCTAGTTCCTTGAATTTCACTTTGTCATCATCATTGGAATCCTCTGTAGGCTTCTTTACTTTTCCTTTGACCAAGTCTAGTACCTTGTTCTTTTCAAGGATGAGGTCAATCCTCTTCTTCCAGGACCTGTAGTTAGAGGCTCCTTCAAGTTTATTCTCTCCCTTGATTGTGTTAGACATCTTCCTTGAATATAGTAGATTCCTTCCTTGAGATAATCCTTTCGAATTGTTCACTGAGAAAGTGCTTGAGGCTACCTTTTTCTTCCTTTTTCACCAAAGCTCTGATACCATGTTAGAAAATTAGAAAGGCAGAAAGATTTTCTTATTCTTGATAATTACTTGTGATGTTTCTTGTTATTACGATTCTTTATATCTTCTTTCTTTTAGTTCATCAAACAATTACCAAAGCAACAACACATAAAACAATAGACACCAGATGTAGGCACTATGCCAGGGCAAAACCCCCCTCGAGGGGAAACCCCAGTCATGAAATTCTTCCTTTCAATAGCATTCTTTGAGACCCTTCACCCTAGACCAAGACCAGACCTCCCCTCCACACCAAGTCAGCCTTCCAGAATTTTGACCCCTTTCCAACAACTTCGACTAGGTAGTACCTTTCGGCAATTGGCAGCTTTAGGCAACAGTGAAACTTGGAAGACTCCAATCTCCCAATCTAGGGCACGAAACAAAGAGAGAGAGGTACCAAAATTTTGATTTTTTTCTTCTCCTTAGGCTCCACCCAACTCACACTTCCTTTGGCTTCCCGACAACAGACTTCAGACTTTTCCCAGCTACAAGAGATATCAAACATCTTGTGAAAGTGCGTGTTCCAAATGAATTTGATTTGCTTGTATTTATAGGCTCCATGTGAGGTTGAATAGGGTCCTTAGGCCACTTGATCTCTTCTAGGCCGACTTGGTGTGGAGGATACATAAATCATATTTGACTCAATACTTAACCTTTTTACATGATTCAAAAGCCCAAGAAGGGTCTCTTTAAAAGTACAATGACTCTATTGACTCAGAATAAATCCTAGAAGTCCTCAATGGGGACTTTGACCTAAAACATGGTGACTCAAGCATGAAACCCATGCTTTAATAAGTCACAATAATAATAATAAAAATTCTTTTTTTTTATTCCTTTGACAAGTACATTACAAGATGACTCAAATACATCAAATGAAGACCGAACCTAGTTACATTTTCCAACAAGGGTATTAGTTCTTCATTAAACAACTACCAATGCATAAACCATAAAGAGACAAGAGACATAGAATATAGGCTATCATCCAGGGCCAAAACCTCTCTCCCTTTAAGGGGAAAACCCGAACAAATTCTCCTTCTTATAGAGATTCCAATTGACAAATACCAAGACCAAGACCCTTGACCTACTTGCCACTGCAAGACCAAGTCACAAGATCTCTTTCATTGCTTCTCTTCCTCGCCCAAATCAATACTTGGTCAAACAGGCTTCAAGCAAGGTTAACTTCAACTACTTGAACTTTTCGGCCTTCTACCATAGTCTTGCAATTCTCGGTTCAACAGTACTTCTGCAATTCCCACGTGTGCACTGATTTGAGACAACTTGGAGACCCTTTCTTCTTCACTTGACTTGGAGATTCCTCCTTGAGGCTTCGACTAGCAAGAATGATGCTTGACAACTTCTATAAAGGCTTCTCTAGAGATTGTTATATCCCTGCTACAGAAACCTTGTTTTTCTGCCATACGTGTGAGGAGAAATTACCCAAAACAATGCTGAACCTTTGCGCTCTTCTTGCCCTTCACTTCGCCGGTTATGAGACTACTCCTTATCCTCTTCACACTTCTTCCTATTGCAGATTGCTTGATCGAAATCCTTGCTCTGATATAAGGCCGAGTTGCCCTATTTATAGTTGTTTCCCAGCATAATAAGCTGACATGTCCTCCGGAGGAGATAATTAATTCCACTTTGAAGTCGACTTGAGGTTAATGCTTGTGCTTGGTCATGGAGGGCTACTTGACATTTTCATCGACTTAGATACAAATATAATATGCCCAAGAAGGGTCCATCATACATGACATAGAATCAAATTGACTTGTATGACTAGATGAGAAATCCTAAAGGCTCACAAAGGGAGCCATCACTAAAAATAAAATTCCTTGCTCATGAAACCCATGAGACAAGCTTAATAATAATTTTATTTTTCTTCTTTTCATCAATTACATAAAATCATATTTCCACATGTCATTATGAAGACCGAACCTAGTTACACTTTTCAACATGATTGTCCAAGTTGTGGGATATTAAACAACATGAAGAGGAAACTGCATGGGAGACGATGCAACGATTCAAAGATGCTATTGGCAAATTAAGTTATCCTATTGATCCTAACCACCAGCGGGTCTGGTTTATTAAGGCCTTGTTGCCATTAACTCATACACCGGTAACTTAGCAAAATATCGATATGTTGCAAGATGCACTTGAACAAACCACGCGGATTGAACCCATGGCAAGGTATCTGCAAGAGCATCGAGGAGGATCTGTTTCCAATGATCCTGCCCTTATTGGATTACAACATCATATTGCCGACTTGACAAAAAAATTAAAAGATATGCATGCTGCATGACTTGTACGTCCTTAGGTGTGGTGCACCAATTGCCATGTTGAAGGACATCATGCTACGGAGTCCCTGGGACTGAGGGGTCTGGGGGCCTCCTCGATGCCTGTGGGTCCATCTCCACCCTTGTATACTGTTGGAGTTGTGCTAGTTGGCACAAATGGTTTATACCAAGGTCACACTCAGTTCCATGCTTTCTCCAATCAACAAAATACATCTCCGACTGAGTACTGTGAAATATGCCTTACGTATGGATACCTCCCCCTTTTCTGTCCTGTCTTACAAAAAATATTATTTGTAACATTTGAATATTTCTGTAAGACATGACAGAGATCGGGGAAGTGTCCATACGTACGACATATCTCATAGTACTCAGTCGGAGATGTATTTTGTTGATTAGGAAAGCATGGAACTGAGTGCGAGCTTGGTATAAGCCATTCGTGCTGACTTGCGCAACTCTAACAGTGGACAAGGGTGGAGTTGGACCCACAGGCATGGAGGATGCCCCCAAACCGCTCAGTCTCGGGTACTTCGTAGCATGATGTCCTTCAACATGGCAATTGGTACACCACACCTGAGGACGTACAGGTCGTACGACATGCGTATCTTTTAATTTTTCTGTCAAGTCAACAATTTGATGTTGTAATCCAATAAGGGCAGGATCATTGGAAACAAATCCTCCTCGTTGCTCATGCGGATACCCTGCCATGGCTTCAATCTGCATTGCTTGTTCAAGTGCCTCTTGCAACGTATCTATCTTTTGCTGAGTTAGAGGTGTCCGAGTTAATGGAAACAAGGCGTTAATGAACCAGTCTTGCTGGTGGTTGGGATCAATAGGATAACTTAATTTGCCAATAGCATCTTTCAATCGTTGCATCATCTCCCATGCAGTTCCCCATCACATTGTTTAATATCCCACAACTCGGACTATCCTTGCTGATTTGTCTGCGAAAGCTTGAAATCTTGAACAAATTCTCGCTGAACCTCATCAATAGTGGGATTGTCATGCATAGCGGACCATTTTAATAAACCACCTGAGTGCCCTTTCTCTTAGTGTAGTTTGAAATTCAATAAGCTTAGTAGTGTTAGGTGTTTGTCTAGCCCTCTGAATTGCTTCGCTAGAAGTACCTGTTATATATGTACTGTAAACCTTTCGAACTTTTATGACTTCAACTAGCTTTGAGATATAATGAGTAGGATCCTGATAGGGTAGCCAAGTGGAGGTTAGGGAAGGTGTTACCTGTGCTGCTGGGCAATGAAATGTCACTTACAGGGGACGCCTCATCTTCGGAGAACAATTTCCTCATCACAAAATGCATTTCTTGATCAGGACGGATATCCTGGTTCACTATTCCAACGGTAGGCCATAATCCTTTTGGCGTCTTTACTCCTTCTGGTGCATGGGGACTTCTGCTACTTCCTTCCATTTGTTTCCCGACAGGGGTTCCGACACTTCCCATTTGGCCAGAGCCCGCATTGTCATTCCCCTCCATCCACGACAACACCAAGCTACTTGGCTCTCCTATCCGCACCCTTGGACTACTCCACGCCTCCCCTATTCGGCATAATTCCCTTTGTCACCTTTGGATTTCACGTAAAGCTTTCTCTTGCCATTCATCGACTGTCTGGGCCCTATTTTGTGCCCTTAAATCTCTATCCCTTCGCAACTCCTCTGCATCCATCGCAACAACATCTTCATCTTCCATAACCAGGTAGCATCACCTCCCTAGATCCTACCCCCAATACTTGAAGTTTTAAGTTGCCATGTTCTGTCCCTGAAACAACAGTAAATTTTCTTCCACCATCAAAACTTTAATCCAGAGGGGGATTTCCTTTAGCAACCTTCCCCGCAACCCATATCTAAACACAACTTCAGCTTTGGAAAAGGATAAATGATCTTCTGTAGCGAATTCAATAATATAACTCTCTAGGGTTGCTTGTACCCAGAAATCAACAACCCTTGTCAATTATGTATCCAGTATATGTTGCTCAGCTAAATCAGCAGTAGACCAGGTATGGGGAGATCCACGACGATTCCCAACTCCTCCCTTGATCTGCAATCAACTTAACCAATTGTGAAGTTCTTCAAGGAACTTACACCAAAATATTTTGTATTGGTCGCCGATAAGTTCTGCGTACAAAACCTCCTCTCTTACCCACTCTAACTTCTTTTGGCATAATTGCGCCTATTGGAGAACAAATTGATCAACTTGTTGATGCCAAAAATCTTGAAGATCTCCTTTAAGGATCCTTGATACCATGTTCCAGACCCTTGAGAATACTCAGGATGCCGACAATGGAACCATTTGTTAGCTTAAAATTTGAGCAACGGTTGACCCTCGGTACGAACACAAGGCACAAACAAAAGAGTCTGCAATAGTCTAGCATTACACCGACATTTTCACCTCACTTAAGAAGAAAGAGAGGCGTCTCACTTGAGGCGTGTTGAGACTTAGCAAGGTAAGGGATTGCGGCATGGCATCAAAGATCAACACAACAGATAAACCATTTCATGTAGTCATATTATAAGTCTCTCATCTATAATTGTCTAATACACAGAAATAACATATCCACAACATAAATAGAAAGAGAAAAGAACAACCAGTCTCATACTAAAGAAATTTTTTAAAGGGGCCAATCATTCCATCATCGTTCAAACACAGAACGTTCCCGCAACTCCCTTTTATTAACATACAAATCATTACATCATTACATCCCTTTCATCATATCAAGCTTTGTCATAAGAAAAACTGCCAACCATCGTTGGATTAGATTACACCACAACACTCAAAAAGAGAGAGATAGAGAACATGGAGTTAACCTGGTAAAAATTTGCCAAAATTCATTCCCAAAAACGAAGAACCCAAGATATTAGCATATTGTTTAAGATATTATGATTCAAGGGGAAGTCAATATTGAGAAAAGTTTTATATAATTTTGTGTGTTTAGACATAAATTTAATTGTGATTTCGATTGGTTCCTACAATACTAACAATAAGTAAAATTAGTTAAAGAATATAGTCAAAAAAGGCTTTAAAATCTAGAAAAGTTAAATTACAATTCAATTACTACACAACCCCATATGAGAATATGTTCCACATTTTAAATCAATAAAAATGATTTAAAACATTTTTGAATATATATATTCTTTTAAATATAAAATGGAGAGCAATTTATGCACACATATCATAATAGGTTTAATAAAAACAAATAATTAAACCATCCTAGATCCATCTTAACTCTGGGATCAAATCTCTTTTCACTCTAAAAGAGGTTTGCACCTCAAGAGATTTGATCCCTCCTGGCGCTTAGTAGATCTGGAGTAAAGATGGATCTACATTGGTGTTTAAATACAATAAAGGAAAAAAGTGCCTCTAGTTTGACATAGCTATTCGGCATGTCTCATTGCTAAGTGGTGTTGTTGTAGTGTTCTTGAGCAAGATTCCGTTATAGGAAACTGAAGGTTATTTGCCTAGTTTGAATTGTTGAAGACGGTGTAACTAGGTTCGGTATTCATAAATGTACTTTTGATATTTCTATTTTTTCAAGAAAATAAATATTATTTTTGTTATATTTATCAATGAGTTTCTTGCTCATTGAAATAGGTCTAGCACATGTTAAAGTGCTATAGGAGAGTCAAATAGTCAAAAGAAAATGTTGAAGACCTTAAGGGAATGTTACACCATGTATATATTTGTATAAGAGTCAAAGAATATCTCTCCATGCAACGCCATCATCAGAGAAGCAATTCCGATGCAAAAGAAGTGAAGTCGGCCTAAAGGAGGGACAATCCTCTATATATAGAGGGTGTCCATTCCTCCAACGAAAAGCCTGCAATATCTCTGAAATTAGCAAGAAGAAATACGAGTTAAGGGTGAAGGGAAAGCGAGTTTAAGGAGCCTCTAGTGCAGTGAAGAAGGAGAATTCTAGCCGAAGTTGAAGGGACTGTTTTTAGGGTGAAAAACAGTCACACGTGCGAGAAAAGAAGGGGTGTTTGCGGTCATAATAACAACAAGATCACAGTCATACATATATTTTCGTTTGGGCTAGTAAATTAGGCCTATAAGGCCTCCTACTCAAGCAAAGAAGAGGGTCTCTCAAGTGAAGGAGAAAGGAGCCAAAAGTATAAGGGAAACCTCCCACACGTGCGAGAAACTAGGGCTGGAGTGTTGTCACATCAAGTTTGCAACTACACATCAAGTCTGCAACTACACATCAAGAAGAAGCTCAGTTGGACAAGAGAAGGAAAGTATCTTCATAGGTGAAGGATCTCACTAAGGATCAAAGATAAGTATCTCTTCTGGAACTCACATAACAAGGTCTATCACCAGTTGTCAGAAGAAGGAGGATGAAGTGTCAGGGAACGAAGTGCCGGGAGACAAAGTGCAGGAAGAAGGAAGGACTTGACTTGTGCTTGGAGGATATTCTTGTCAAGGGTCTAGGGTTTGGCATTGATCAATAAGAAGCTTCAATAAGAGAAATTTACGAAAGGGTTTTCCTCTCTAAGAGAGAGAGGTTTTGCCCTGGTAGAGAGCCAACATCTTGTGTTCTTGTTCTTATGTTTTTGGTAGCAGTTTGATGAAGTGAACACACATGCATTAATAAGAAGAAGAAGAAGATTAAGCTAATAAGATAAATTGTAAAAGAGCTTCACAAATTGTTATTACATCAAAAAGAATCCTACTATACCTAATTGCCCTAGACTCTTCAACATGGTATCAGAACTAAGGTGACATGTCAAGGAAAGGGCATCTCAAGAACACTCATAAGGTGACTCATCAAGGAAGAACATCTACAAGGTTGAAGCATCAAGCCAAGAAGTCTCAATCACATCAAGGACAAGAATGTCTACCATCTATCATTCATCAAGGAAGACTACAAAGCAAGAAGAAAAGCCTTATATAAAGGCACCTACAAGAAGAGAAAATCAAAGAGGGACCTACATCAAGCTACAAGTCATCAAGCAAATCTCATCATCAAGCAAGTCCACTTGGAGAAAGCAACTTGAAGAACATCAAGATCTAAGGAAGGCAAACCATCAAGTCTTCAAGAAGAGAGCAAGTCCACTACATCTCAAACTCTATCAAGTAAGTATATGCCCCCTTCTGAATATATCTCAATGTCTACAAGGAAAACAACAAATTGGTTGGGACCAATAACTTCCTTGCATGGAAGAAGAGGACTGATTTACTTCTCAAAGAGAATGAACTTCTAGATCACATCAAAGGGAATATCACTATCCCCGCTAAGGAACAAACTCAAGCCTTAGCCAAGTATAATAAGGATGAGACAAGAGCTCAAAGGATTCTAATAGAATCTATCAAGGACTCTCTCATTCCTTATGTCTCCAAACTTGAAACATCAAAAGAAATCTATGATAAACTAATAGAGCTATTCTCGGTAAGCACAGCTGGAGAAGTGATATCTCTACGAAATGATTTGTACAAGATGAAGATATCAAAGGAAGGAATAGCTCCATACATCATGAGGATCTCTGAGATGAGGGATCAACTTCAAGAGCTAGGTTAAGTCATGTCTGACAGAGAAATGACAACTGTAGTACTTGATGCTCTACCTGAGGATTGGGGCAACTTCACATCAAGCATATATGCCAAGAAGGAAGCTACCTCACTAAGTGAACTATGGTCTCTATGCAAGATAGAGGAAACTAGACTCAAAGCAAAGGATGATGTGGGATCAAAGGAGCAAGCATTTGCAACCATAGCCAAGAGAAAGGGAAAATTTGGCAAGTTTGTTCCACAAAGAACAAGCAATAGAGATATGTCCAAAGTCCAATGCTTTGGATGCCAAGAATACAACACTACAAAAGGGATTGTCCTAAACTTAAGAAGGACAACAACAACAAAAGAAAATGGGAAGAAGCTCATGTAACTCAAGAGGTGAAAGAAGAAGACAAGAAGCAAAAGAAGGAAGATCCTCCATATCTCTACTATGACTAAGTCAAACTCTTTACTTAAAGTCTTCTTTCAAAGTTTTGAGTTGTATAGGAGCATGTAGAAATAGAATAGAATGCATGGTTAAAAATATCTTCTAGAATATAGGAGCATGGTAGATATAGCTCAAGATATTCATGTAGAAGGAGCATACCTATTATAGGACCTCATCCACAATGAAAGAATAATTGATCATGATTAAGAATCTTATAATGCCTCTATCATCAAAAGGAAGAAACATTTGCAGGGTAAGGGTCTTCAAGATCCTCTGATGGAATCTTCAAAAGAAGATTCATAAACAAGAGCATATGTCTCATTGGGAGTCCCATTCATGGGATTCAAGAAAAGGATGATATGCAGGCAAGAAAAGATGAAGCAAGAAGGGCCACACCAAGGACAATCAAATGAAGTCAAGATGATCAAAGGAGAATCAAGATGAGGTATGTATGCATCAAAGTTAAGTCATGTCATCATATATATATTATTGAGTCATGGGAATAGCTCTATGACATGATCAAGTATAAAAGGATCTCTTTCACCAATGACATGCTCGAAGGCATGTACTACAATGCAATAAAGGTCAACATGAAGAAGTTCTTCCACAAGGACTATAAGGTGGTTGACTAATCTATCCAAGAAGAAGCAAATGAAAAAAGAGATCAAGCATGTGAAGAACACCATGGTCACAAAGAATCACTATTTGACTGTAGAAATTTCTCATTTCCCACCCTGGTTTTCAGTTTCACCTTATTTTTCCAAAATAGTTAAATGCCCTTTCCCATATCCATACATTCAACTACTGGAAAATAAATTTTGTTGAAAACACAAATTCTGGAAAAATTATAGAATGCTGGAAAATGCAGAAATAAATATCAGCACATACAAATAGCCATTCAACACATTTAAACACAGTGATTTTTGGTCAAGGTGACCCTGGAAAAACCCCCTACAACTCTTGGGGAAAACCAGTTTGAAAGCTCCTCCTTATTTATGGAAAATGCTTTTACAGTAAGAAAAATATTCAGCGAAAAATCAACAAGCAAACTTTTACAACTTATCTCGTTTTCCATTCCTCACAGCCAACTGGAAAAACTTGCAAACAGCAAAACAGAACAACAATAAATGCTGTACAGCCTCCTCGATTTTTGTGCCAAATTTCAGCATTAAATGCTGCTGTACGGCCTGCCTAGAAAAGCGTGCAAGCTGCCATAAATGCTGTTGTACGATTTTCTCGATTTCTGTGCAGAAAAAAACAGTAGTACAACGTACGGATTTCTGCCTAGAAATGTGTGCCAAGGTACAACCACTCGCTGTATGGCCTCCCTTGAAAAACGTGCCAGCAAATTTCAGACTTCTGCTCCTCGATTTCTGTGCTAACTTGCTGTATGGCCTCTTTGGAACCTGAGCCAAAACTGCTGTACGACCTTTCTAAAAAATTGTGCCCAAGACCTGCTTTTCACTGTGTGCTAACTCAGTTGTACGGACTCGCTGGAATGCTGCCTTGGAATGTGTGCCAAGCTGCTGCCTCCTTCTCTTCACTGTCCAGAAATCTCCCTTGCTCTCTTGCTCCCCCTCTCTCAATCTGCTCATGAAAGAATGAATGACCTTTTCCTCCTTTATTCTAACCCTAAGTGACTTTTGGGGAATCCCTAAATCCAATGGCTGAAATAGATTGAGATCTAGGGCTGAGATTAAATGCTCATTTAAATCTCACTTTCTATTTTTTAATTCACCCCACTTTAATAAAGACCCACGTAGTCATTTATTTCCAAAGTCACTTTTCCTTTCAAATTTTACATTGACTTTATTAAAGTCACTTTAAAATTAGGCTTTAGTAACTTTATCACTTAAAGTCACTTTTAAATTAGATTTGACTTTATAAAAATTATAAAGTCACTTTAGGAGAAAAATTAAATTCTTTTGGACACTTTTCCCTAGGCCAAAGATCAAAGCCTTAGGGAACCACCTGTCCTTCGGTACCAAATTTCAATACTCCCTCTTACTGAGGAAGGTGTTCCTCACCACACCCATCTTTTCTCTGAAGTAGACATACTTGCCCCGTGGTAAGGCTTTGGTAAGAATATCTGCAACCTGCTCATCAGTGGGAATATACTCAAGCTTCACAACTCCCTTCTGAACATAGTCTCTGATGAAATGATATTTGATCCCGATATGCTTTGACCTGTCATGAAATACTGGGTTCTCCGTGAGTTTAATGCAACTCTGATTATCACAGTAAATCACTGAAGGTCTCAACGGCTGACCAAATAAGCCAAACAACATCTTGCGAAGCCAGATGGCCTCAAAACTAGCTAGACTGGCTGCCATATACTTTGCTTCCACTGAACTCAATGCTACTGACTGCTGCTTCCGGCTAAACCATGACACTACTGCCGAACCCAACCCAAAACAGCACCCTGAAGTGCTCTTCCTATCAGAAGCACAACCTGCCCAATCAGAATCAGTATAACCTGCCAATCTCACTCCATCCCCCTGCCTGTAGTCCAGACCATAATCCACTGTCCCCTGCAAGTACTGCAAAATGTGTTTTGCAGCCACCCAGTGAACCTTCCTAGGCTCACACATAAACTGACTCATCGTGTTGACTGCAAAACAAATATCTGGTCTAGTGTTGACCAAATACATCAAGGAACCAATCAGCTGCCTGTACAATGTGGGATCCACCAACTCGGAATCCGAAGCATGAAGCTTCTTCTAGTGGGTGATCATCGGTGTCGACATGGGTTTACTATCCTCCATGTGGAATCTGCCATGGATGTCCACAATATACTTCCCTTGCCCCAGGAAGAAATGCCCCTCCTCCTGCCACACCTCCAAACCCAAAAAGTAATGCATCAAGCCGATGTCCTTCATCTCAAACTCCGCAGCAATATCTCTCTTGCAGTGCTCTATGAGTCTCTCTGCACCTGTAATGACCAAGTCATCCACATACAGCACCAGAATGAGAGGCTCCTCACCTATCACAATATAGTAAAGGTTCGGATCTGCCTCACTCTTTGTGAAACCCATCCCCTGCAAGTATGTATCTATCCTGGAGTACCAAGCTTTGGGAGCTTGCTTCAGGCCATAAAGGGCCTTCTTCAGTCTGCACACATGGGACTCCTTCCCATGCACCTCAAAGCCTTGTCGCTGCTCAATGTACACCTCCTCCTGTATGAAGCCATTGAAAAATGCAGTCTTCACATCCATCTGGTGGATCTTCCAACCCATCTCTGCTGATATCGTTATAATGGAGCGGATCGAAGTATATCGAGCCACGGGAGCGAAGGTCTCCTCATAATCAGCTCCCTCTACCTGGGAGAACCCTCGAGCCACAAACCTCGCTTTGAGTTTCTCAATGCTGCCATCTGCAGCATGCTTTACCTTGTAAAGCCATCTGGAAGTAACCACAGATTTGCCCTTAGGCCTCGGCACCACCTCCCAAACATCATTCTTCATGATAGAAGAATACTCCTCTTGCATGGCCTCTCTCCAGACCTGCTGGCTAGCCGCCTCCTCATAGCTAGAAGGCTTAGAGTCAAGGATGCTGGTAGCCATTGCCATATAGCTACAAAACCTCTCAGGTGGTCTACTCTCTCTGACCGGCCTCTTAGGCTCAGCAATAGATGTGGCATCTCTCAAGGTGTCCTGAAGCCACTTGGGCTTCCTCTTCCCTGAGCGTACTTCTCCCATTGGAGAATGAAACTCCTCCTCCTCATCATCATCAGGAGCCTGAACTCCTGACTGTCTGTCTGCTGTCCTCCTGCCTGCACCTGAACCTGTAGAAGCTGAGGTACCGTGTGAACTGTCCATCAGTGGACTCCCTAGTGAACTGCTCTGCATGCTGCCCGGAGCACCACCCCTCTGGCTCGGCGAGCCACTGCTCACTAACGGACTGACATCTTCATAGATGTACCTTCGGATCCTCCTGATCCCTGCCCACTGGATCCTTGCGACTGTCTCAACTGCTGCTGAGGGTCTGGCTGATCCAGATACTCTAACTCCCGTGACCTCCTAAAGGCCCTGTCCTCCTCGAACTTCACATCCCGCCTGACAACAACTTTCCTCTGTGCAGGAATGTAAATCCGAAAGGCCTTTGAGGTCTCACTGTAGCCCACAAAGATACCTTTCTCTGCGGTGGGCTCTAGTTTGGTCCTCTTCTCGTTGGGTATGTAGGAGTATGTAATGCACCCAAAGATACGAAGATGACCAATATCGGGCTTCTTCCCAGAAAAAGCCTCCTCCGGAGTCATGTGCCCCAAAGCACGATGCGGACTCCTGTTCTGCAAATAAACAGCTGTGTTGCAAGCCTCTGTCCACAAGAACAATGGCAACCCCTGATTATGTAACATGGCTTTGGCAGCCCCTCCGATGGATCTGTTCTTCCTCTCCGCAACCCCGTTCTGTTGGGGGTTGTAAGGAACAGTGAACTCCCTCCTAATGCCTGCCTCCGCACAATAGTCAACAAACTCTCCAAGGGTGTACTCTCCCCCATTGTCCGACCTCAGGGACTTGATCTTCCGACCTGTCTGTGTCTCCACAAGAGCTCTAAACTCCTGAAATCGCTTGAAGACCTCACTCTTGCTCTTCAAGAAATAAATCCAGGTCCTCCTGGAGTGATCATCAATGAATAAAACATAGTACTCATATCCACTCAAGGAAACATGAGACATTTGACCGCTCACATCGGAATGAATCAAATCAAGTATCCTAGTCGCTCTGCTGTCACTGCTGGGAAAAGGGGATTTGGAAAACTTGCCCATCGCACATCCTCTGCAAGTATCAAAGTGATCAGTATTGAAATCTGGCACACCTGTAGTGATCTCCCGCAAAGTCCTCAAGGATCCATGATACATATGCCCCATCCTGCGGTGCCAAATCTCACACAGCTCAAAACTGCTAGCTCTGCTGTCGGTACTACTGCTCAATGCCAAAAGGGGCTGGAATGCAAACTTGTACACCTTTGCATGGCGTACACCTATCACTTTAGCTGAAGCAGCTGGAGTGCCCCTGGGATACATCAACACCTGTCCTCCCCAACAGTACCTCATATCCTTTGTCCTCCAAAGCTGAGACGGGTATGAAGTTCTTCCTCATCCCTGGCACATAAAGAACATCTGACACCTTCAAGGGAGGTTTGGACTCCCTCTGAAATGTCAGTGTCCCCACACCGACTGCTCTAACAACTCTGTCATCACCGAGTACTACCTCTATATCAGTGCCACTCTCTGAAAGCTCTGAGAAGTACTCACGGACTCCTGTCATGTGACGTGAAGCCCCACTGTCCACATACCAGATACCCGAAGATGCTCCGCTAATCGAGGGAAAAGCATGCTCCCTCTGACCTTGTGTGGTAGGTGATCCTGCACTAGAGGACTCACATGCAGTGAACCCAAACTCCCGATCAAAACGATCTGCAAAGTCCTCAACCTCTGCTGAAGCTGCCATGCTCTGGTTCTTCCCCTTCTTCTTCTTCTTCTCCGGACACACAACTGCATAGTGTCCCATCTTTTGACAATTCCAACACTTCACCTTGGAATAGTCCTTCTGTGTGTTACCCTGTTTACCTTTACCTTTGCCTCCACCATTGCTTGTGGAAGTCAGCTTCTTCCCTTTGCCTTTCTTGCCTCCTGCCAACAGTGCTACATCCTCATCCTGCTCAACTGGCTTGGCTGCCCCAAGTTGACCTTTCCTGATCTCTGTCTGAATGCAATCATCCCAAAACCTCTCCCATGTGGGAAGGGTCTCACGTGCACAAACCCCATCAGCAAAGTTCATCCATGAACGGGGGAGGCCATTCACTGCAATCTGCACCAACTCAGTGGGTGGAATGACCTCTCCAACTGCTGCCAACTCATCTCTCACATTAGTAATCTTTGTGAGATATCCAGCTGCACTATCATTACCCATCTTAATGGTCTTCAGCTTCTCCTTCAGGACCATTTTCCGGTTCTCATTGGTACTCTGGTAGAGATTAGACAATGCTGTCCACATCTCATGGGCATTTCTCTTTCCTCTCACATGAGGAATGCAATGGTCTTTGACTCCGTCTAGAATTAGTCTCTTACCCTTGTTGTTCTTTCTATTATAAGCAGCCAACTGAGTAGCATCAGTAGGCACAACAACAGGGTTCTGTGTGGTATGCACCATAATGTCCCAGACTTCTGCCTCTTCAAAAATACTCTGCATTCTCTCCTTCCAAACGCTGTAATTGGTATGCCCATCCAACCTATCCTCCACCCTCAATCCCAATGACATCCTGCTGTCCTAAAACTGAAAAATAGCACTGCTGTAGTAAAGATAAAACTGCTGTTTGTGAAAAATCAGCTTGCTGGAATTTTCAGAGTGAAAAATCAGCAGGCTGTAATTTTCCTCCTCTCTGTCTCAAACTGCACTTCAGCACTCAAGCTCTGATACCATGTAGAAATTTCTCATTTCCCACCCCGGTTTTCAGTTTCACCTTATTTTTCCAAAATAGTTAAATGCCCTTTCCCATATCCATACATTCAACTACTGGAAAATAAATTTTGCTGAAAACACAAATTCTAGAAAAATTACAGAATGCTGGAAAATGCAGAAATAAATATCAGCACATACAAACAGCCATTTAACACATTGAAACACAGTGATTTTTGGTCAAGGTGACCCTAGAAAAACCCCCTACAACTCTTGGGGAAAACCAGTTTGAAAGCTCCTCCTTATTTATGGAAAATGCTTTTACAGTAAGAGAAATATTCAGCAAAAAATCAGCAAGCAAACTTTTACAACTTATCTCGTTTTCCGTGCCTCACAGCCAACTGGAAAAACTTGCAAACAGCAATAAACGCTGTACGGCCTCCTCGATTTTTGTGCCAAATTTCAGCGTTAAATGCTATTGTATGGCCTGCCTAGAAAAGCGTGCAAGCTGCCATAAATGCTGCTGTACGGTTTCCTCGATTTCTGTGCAGAAAAAAACAGCAGTACAGTGTATGGATTTCTGCCTAGAAATCCGTGCCAAGGTACAACCACTTGTTGTACGACCTCCCTGAAAAACGTGCCAGCAAATTTCATACTTTCTGCTCCTCGATTTCTGTGCTAACTTGCTGTACGGCCTCTTTGGAACTTGAGCCAACACTGTTGTACGGCTTTTCTAGAAAATCGTGCCCAAAACCTACCTTTCACTGTGTGCTAACTCAGCTGTACGGACTCGCTGGAATGCTGCCTTGGAATGTGTGCCAAGCTGCTGCCTCCTCCTCATTGTCCAGAAATCTCCTTTGCTCTCTTGCTCTCTCTCTCTCAATCTGCTCATGAAAGAATGAATGACTTTTTCCTCCTTTCCCTCCTTTAATCTAACCTTATGTGACTTTTGGGGAATCCCTAAATCCAATGGCTGAAATAGATTGAGATCTAGGGCTGTGATTAAATGCTCATTTAAATCTCACTTTCTATTTTTTAATTCACCCCACTTTAATAAAGACCCACTTAGTCATTTATTTCCAAAGTCACTTTTCCTTTCTAATTTTACATTGACTTTATTAAAGTCATTTTAAAATTAGACTTTAGTAACTTTATCACTTAAAGTCACTTATTAGATTTTACTTTATAAAAATTATAAAGTCACTTTAGGAGAAAAATTAAATTCTTTTGGACACTTTTCCCTAGGCCAAATATCAAAGCCTTAGGGAACCACCTGTCCTCTGGTACCAAATTTCAACATTGACAAGATCCATTAAAGACATCTCCCGAAAGAAGGCATGACAACTCTAACAAAGGAAGAAAACGATCAAAGGACCCTTGACACCTATGAAGGCCTTGGAGATATGAAGAAGCAGAGAACTGATTCATCTCTACAAAGATGTCATGATGAAGAAGCCATCTAGCAAAAACACCATTTGATGTTGAAGCAATATCAGGATGAATTCATAAAGGGCTACTAAATCAAAGTATGGGAGCAATCAAGTACAACTAAGCATCCATGTGATACGTATTCTGAAGCATAGACAAGATGACAGAGGAGTAGCCAGATGACAAAAGGACTTGATATATATCAGGAAGGCCACCTTCCATGAAGGGAGCAATGACATGACAAATTAGGAAGGAAAGTGATCGATGGCCGGTGCCCTACCAAGATGAAGTTCAAACAAAGACTTCATGACATCGAAGGAAAGGAGATCAAGCAGCTGAAGGACCCACGAAGAAGAAGTTGCTAATGAATGGACAAGTCCCTAGCTAATAGGGAGTTCTAACAAGTTCCCAACTACAAAGGAGCTTGGGCAAGTTCCTTATCAAAGGAAACTTGGGCACGTCCTCCTCAATTAAGAGGAAGAGATAGACACAACATTCGTGTCTTCACTTGGGAAGAAAGAATGGGAGGATTGGGTAATCATCTGGCATCCAATGCTCTTTGAGGATGTGTAGGGCATCCAAGACAAGAGTAGGCAAGAGGACCGATATTCTTTGAGGGTTGGGAACCCAAGACAAGAATAGTCCTAGAAGGTCATACTCAGTGAACACCTGGGTGGGTATGTACCTTGAGAGACAATGACTAAGGTGTCTATAAGCCATTGGTCTCGCCAACATTGTGCTCTGATCTTATGAGAGATAGAGCTGTTAGTCAAGGCCTTGCTATGAATAATGTTGGTTACTATGATGCTATAACAGATGGATTGCCAATCCGGTTTCTCTTATGTGAATTCTTCAAGATTGAAAAATAGCCAAACACCTTGTAATGATTTATGAATACCTCCCTAGTTAAAGGGGAGTGTTGAAGAAAGTGTAACTAGGTTTGGTCTTCATAAATGTACTTTTGGTATTTGTATTTATTCAAGAAAAGAAATATTATTTTTGTTGTATTTATGAATGAGTTTCTTGCTCATTGAAATAGGTCTAGCACATGTTAAAGTGCTATAGGTGAGTCAAAGAGTCAAAAGAAAATGTTGAAGACCTTAAGGGAATGTTACACCATGTATATATTTGTATAAGAGTCAAAGAATATCTCTCCAAGCAAAGTCAAAGTCCTCTCCATGCAACGACATCATCAAAGAAGCAATTCTGATGCAAAAGAAGTGAAGTCGGCCTACTGTCCTCAAGTTAGCCTCAAGTCGGCCTAAAGGAGGGACAATCCTCTATATATAGAGGCTGTCCACTCCTCCAACGAAAATCCTACAATACCTCTGAAACCAATGAGAAGAAAGACGAGTTAAGAATGGAGGGAAAGTGAGTTTAAGGAGCCTCTAGTGCAGCAAAGAAGGAGAATTCTAACTGAAGTTGAAGGGATTGTTTTTAGGGTGAAAAATAGTCACGTGCGAGAAAAGAGGGGCTGTCTACAGTCATAATAGTAGCAAAATCATAGTCATACATATCTTATCGTTTGGGCTAGTAAATTAGGCCTATAAGGCCTCCTACTCAAGCGAAGGAGAAAGGAGCCAAAAGTATAAGGGAAACCTCCCACACGTGCGAGAAACTAGGGATGGAGTGTTGTCACATCAAGTCTGCAACTACACATCAAGAAGAAGCTCGGTTGGACAAGAGAAGGAAAGTATCTTCATAGGTGAAGGATCTCACTAAGGATCAAAGATAAGTCTCTCTTCTAGAACTCACATAACAAGGTCTATCACCAGTTGTCGGAAGAAGGAGGATGAAGTGCCGGAAAGAGGAGGACGAAGTGCTGGGAGGCGGGGAAAGTATCTTCATAGGTGAAGGATCTCACTAAGGATCAAAGATAAGTCTCTCTTCTAGAACTCACATAACAAGGTCTATCACTAGTTGTCGAAAGAAGGAGAAGGATGAAGTGCCGGAAGGTGGAGGACGAAGTGTTAGGAGGCAAAGTGCAGGAAGAAGGAATGACTTGACTTGTGCTTGGAGGATATTCTTGTCAAGGGTCTAGGGTTTGGCATTGATCAATAAGAGAAATTTACGAAAGGGTTTTCCTCTCTAAGAGAGAGAGGTTTTGCCCTGGCAGAGAGCCAACATCTTGTGTTTTTGTTCTTATGTTTTTGGTAGCAGTTTGATGAAGTAAACACACATGCATTAATAATAATAAGAAGAAGATTAAGCTAACAAGATAAATTGTAAAAGAGCTTCGCAAATTGTTATCACATCAAGAAGAATCCTACTATACCTAATTTTCCTAGACTCTTCAACATGAATAGAACATTGAGAGTGGCTTTAGTAAAAGATGAAGATTTGAACATGGTAATGGTTGAAGTCTTTGATTTGGTAAATTTGTTTTTGTTACTAGATTTTTATAAGGAATAAGATTTTGAAAGAATATAAAGTTTGTCAAGGTGTATTAAAAAGTATGCCCTAAGTACACATTAACATTTCAATTAGAGTATTTTATTCTCAAGTTGAGCTTTCAAAAGAGATGTTCAGAGGGTCATTTTCAAAGTCAAATTTGTTAATTGAAAACACTTTTTTCTAATTTGTTGGTTTTTATTGAAAAATTAATTTGTTTAATTGCAAGAATTACTCTCCCATATGAATGCGAGTGTATTGAAAAAGCTTATGTTACTTGGAATCTTACGAAGTAAGAATATCCTAGACATTACTTGTGGATTATAATAGGGACTCAAAGAAAGCATGAAAAGAGAAGATTATTAATATCCAATAGTGACCAAAAATAGGTCAATGGTAGTAGTTTCTAGTTCGTGTGAGTTAATAAGTGTACAAACTCAACCTTTTTGGTGAGTTTATTTCTATTTGATGAGGTAAACTCAACCTTGATCTACTCATTTTTTTCAAAATTCCAATGATCTAGGCTGCCTTAAAAAGTGCCAAAACCCTTAAGGGTAAAGTTCCACTGAATCCAGAACTATACTTTCCAACAAAATTCCTATCTTGTTTGGGGAAGAATTTTAATGAAAAAGAGGTTGAATTTGTTTAGTAATTAACTTTCTTTTTCTAGCTTTCGTAGTAGGATGAGTTTGATTGCAATGGTTCAAGTATAAGTGCATTAAACGTTGTTTTATTGATGTTTTGGACCACATTTGGGTTGATTATGATGGTCAATCTATATGTGGTTTGAAATGCCTATACAAGAATGTCTAACATAGCTATACTTGAAACATTACAATAAAATAAAGTGGGAATGCTAAGGCCACTCCTATAAAAGCAAAAACATAACTAACCTAAAAGATCTAAGCTATAAGAGCACAAAGCAAAAGTGAAATTTAATGCTTTGGACGAGCGGTCAAGGAAAAGAGAGAAGTAAGCCTTGATAAGGCAGACATGTAAGCATTGGCAATCATTGCAATGTTAGTGTTAGAAAAAGTGACACAACACATTTGATGTGTGTTGCATGGGAAAAATTGAAGTCCTTGTACAAAATTCCCAATGTCACTAGGTTCCTTAATTTGAGGAACTAGTTATGCAATTCAAGGAAGGATAAGGGTGAGTCAATTATAGATCACTTACATAAATTTAAATAATTGAAAGATTAATTTATTAACATCGGGATAAATTGATAACAAGGTTTTAATCATTATTGTGCTTAACAATCTGCTTAGGTCCTTTGAAGTGATTGTTACAAGTCAGAATCCATCATATAGCGCTGAAGAGTTGACCTTTTATGAACTTGGAGGATTTCTTATGCACTAGGAACAAAGGAAAATCAAATAACTCTATAATAATAGTGGAAGTTTTGAACATTGCTTTGTAGTGAAGCACGAGCAATGAAGGAAATAAAGCCTTGGCTATTGAGGAGATAGAAATGGAGGTTAAGAGTAATGCACACTATAAAGCAAGAAGACTCGAAGAAAGGTAATAATAGTCTAGGTAAACCCAAGTGCTTTACTATTTATTGTGGTAAACCCTGTCATTGAAACAATGTCTAGAATTGAAAGAATGATTCAACATGGCAAAAGAAGAAAAGACATGCGAGTCATTGCGCTGAAGAAGAACAAGCTAGTAGTGGTGGAGCTGGTAAAGAGTATGAAGTGTTTACTATCTCACAAAAGAATGAGAATGCATTTGGAGATGCATGGCATGTAGGTCCAAATGCAACTACTCATATGGAACAAATATACGGAATCATTGCTAAATTGAATAAATGAAAAGGTTAGGGACAAAACGTTGCTTTGGTAAACAATAGTGTAGAATGCCAACATATTGCACCTATAGATATGCTTGATGGCTAAGTTGCAGGAAACGTGGGGGTAGGGGTCGTTTCCCCTTTGAAACGAAAACGAAACCAGGAAATGCGTACCGTACGACCTGGAAATGGAAACGTAGGAAACGTGGCAGTACGGCCGGAAACGCGTTTCCAGGCCGTACGAGCCACGTTCCCCTAATTTAATGTGTTGTTTTTTAATTTTTTTTTTTTTAATTGGTTTTTAATTTTTTTTAGGTTTCCGGAAAATTCTAGAAACCTATTCTAAAGTTATAAAAGAGCAGTTTGTCTCATTCTCTCATCACACTATTCAGCAAGCTCTTCATCAACAGAAAGGAATTGGAGCACTTATGGTTTTATTCATTCTGTGAAGCGCAATAGGTTGGGCTCATAGAAAGCAGAGGATCTTGTTTATGTGCACTCCAACCTTCGCCTTGCATCTCGTAGGGGTCCAGAATACAACAGTGGTCCTTCTAAAGAATGGGATGTGGATGCAGAAAATCCTGATTTGGATCTCTCTCTTGCTGCCCTGAATATTGAGGCCGAATCTGGAAGTGGAATTGGTGCATCATCTTCTTTAGCACCACCATCCACTGTTGAGCATTGTGCTGCTTCTATTTTTGATGAGGATTGTCATGATGAGGATTAGTCTTTTGTGACTTGTCTCTATAGTTCTTGTAGCCTTATAGTCTTTATTGTACTTGCATCCTCATATACTAATATAAATAAAGGCTGATTTTGGATTTTCCTATATTTTTATTTTCATTATTTGATCATTCATGACTCATGAGTAAATGTGATGTAAATTTAATCTTAATGTTTAAATGTAATAAATTATAATCATATAATGTAAATGTATCATTAATGCTTTATAATTGCACATATATATATATTAATAATTTTTAAATATTTTTAATATATATATATATTATATTTGCGTTTCCCCATTTCCAAAATTTGGGGAGGTCGCGTTTCGTATTGCTTCCCGTTTCGGAAACTCGTTTCCGTTTCCCCGTTTCGTGCAACTTAGCTTGATGGTGGATTTAAGGAGGTATAAGATGTGTTGTATGTGGTAGGATTGGCAAAGAATTTGCTTTTGCAAGCTAGAGCATAATTCAATAGTTTAAGGTGGAGCTTGATGAAGAAAAGTACTTTATAAGGGGCATAGGAACCATTATAAGGTGGTGGCTATATGTATCAAAGAAGGTGGTTTATATAAGTTTTCAAGTAAACCAATATGTCAACAAGCCTTGGTATTTGGAGACAATGCCAAAAGTCAACTTTGCTCTTAGAGATTTGGCCACATTATTTATTGCATCCTAATGTTTTTGAAGAAATTTCATATGGTTTGTGGTGTTGAAGAATTTTACTAGCTTCGGTCTTCATAATTGTACTTGTCAAAAAGAAAAATTATTATTAATGAAATAACTTATTAAAGCATGGGTTTCATGCTTGGGTCAAAGTTTTCTAGGTCAAAGCCTCCATTGAAGGCTTCTAGGTTTTGTCTTGAGTCATTAGAGTCCTTGTCATTTTTGTTAGACCCTTGTGCTTTTGTATCATGTAAAAATAATTATTTTTGAGTCGAAAAGGTAATTTGTCATCTCCACACCAAGTCGGCCCTATCCCCAAGAAATTGGCCTACATAAGGTAATTCAACCCAGCGAAAAGGCTATATAAGGAGAAGCGATTCGACCTATTTCACTCACTCACTCAATAAGTTCGATCTACAAGAAAGAAAAGCAGAAAAAGAGAGCGAAGAAGTTGGAGAAGGGCGAAATTTGCTGGGAAGACCTAAATCAAGTTTTGGGCTATCTTTCTCTCACATGTGCAAAGGTTTATGGGCAATTGCTGGGGCCGAAAATCTGTGTCTACTGTAGGTCCGAAATTCTGAAGCTGGGGGTCGAAGTTTTGCTATTGGGGGCCAAAATTCTGGATTGAAGCTACTGCTGGGAAGTTGTCACTTGGAGTATTTTGTCAAGATCATCTATTCCAGAGAAGGGCTGACTTGGTGGTTGGAGGAGGTCTTTGTCTAGGTCTAAGAAGTCTGGAAAGTGTCTCATCTTGATTTGAATCTACTAAAGGAAGAATTTGTAAATGGGTTTTACCCCTATATGTGTTTTGCCCTGGCTGAGTGCTTACATCTTGTGTCCCTTGTTCTTGTGATCTTCCTACACATATAATTTGGTAATTGCTTGATGAAAGATAAACTAATTAAGAAGTAAAATAAGCCAACATAATTCACAAGTAATTATCAAGAAAGAGGAATCAAACCCTAAATCCTACTAGTATTGATTTCTCAACATGGTATCAGAGCTAAGGTCGAAGAAGGTTGGAGATCACTTTGTTGGCTTGGAAGAAAAGGTTACTCCCTCTATGGCAAATTACTTGAAGATGGGATTCAATATCATAAGAATTGTAGGAAGTTGGATTGGAAGGATCATCTACAACACTTCTAGGAAAGTCAAGAGTGAAGGATTCTTGGCTGCACTTGCAAGTACTCTTGATGATGACAATACATGGATCATTGATAGTGGAGCATCAAGACATATGACGAGAGAAAGTGGACAACTTCATACTTTTTCGTAGGAACCATCATCTCATGCAGTGGTGCTAGGAGATAACAACAATTATGCAGTCAAGGGCCTTGGATCTACATCATTTTAGATGGAAAATGGAGCAAAGTTACACCTCAACAATATACTCTATATTCCAGGTTTGGCAAAGAATTTAATTTTAATTTCTTGTTTAGAAGATAAAGGAGATAGGGTTGCCTTTGTAGATGGTAAAGTTTTGGTTTGGAGAAAGGATTCAGGCATTGCTAAGGCAAAAGTTATTGGAGTTCGTGAAGGAAGGCTATATAGAGTTATAACACCATCCCCTCAAGCCCTAGTTCACATGGAGATCAATCCTATCGAATTATGGCATAGAAGATATGGGCATATTTATTACAAGATAATACCCTCTTATTCAAATGGTAAATGGCATCCCTAACATCGAAGAAGATCGTGAAGGAGTATGTAAGGGATGTGCCTTGGGAAAGAATACAAGAAAACCTTTTACAAGTAGTGACACAAGGTCTAAAGAAATATTAGACCTCATTCATTCTAATGTTTGTGGGCCAATGTCTAACAAATCTCTTGGAGGCCATCTTTATTATGTGACCTTCATTGATGATCATTCTAGAAAGACATGGCTCTACCTTCTCAAGACAAAGGATGAAGTATTTGAAAAGTTTAAGGAGTTTAGATTTGAAGTGGAGACCTTAACCGAAAGAAAGATAAAGACTTTGAGATCCGACAATGGTGGGGAATACACTTCAAAAGAACTAATTGCATATTGTAAAGAAGCAGGTATTAAGAGGGAGCTCATTGTTCCCTACAATCTCGAGTAGAATGGAGTTGCAGAAAGGAAAAATAGAACAATTGAAGAATGTATATGAACTATGATATTTGATCAAGATCTACCAAAGTTTCTATGGGGAGAAGCAACAATGACAATAGTATATATACAAAATAGAAGTCCTCATAGAATCCTTGAGAATATGACACCTGAAGAAGCATTCACAAGGAAGAAGCCATGTGTGGACCATCTCCGAACCTTTGGGTGTCCTGCATACATCCATGTTCCAAAGGACAAGCGAAAGAAATTTGTTTCTACAAGCATTAATGAGATCTTCCTTAGCTACAATCTTTCTTCAAAAGCATATAGAATCTACATCAAGGAAGGAAGATAAATGGAAGTGAGTAGGGATGTTATATTCGATGAAATTCATGCCTACAAAAGATCCAAGGATATTCCAATCGATTCCAACGACGAAGATATACCACTATTTGAAGAAGAAGATCACCATGGTTAGCCAACTACAAACCAAGAAGAAGAAGAAGAAGGACCAAGTGAGCCTATTCAACCTGTAATTATTCTCGAAACAAGGAAGAGGCCAAATTGGTTAAACGCTACACTTGAAGATGCCAAAGGACATGGAGCTACTAAAGGAACTTTTAGAGAAAGCAAAAGACCAAGAGATATTCAGGATATGTGACATATATGAAAAAAATAACGGACGTTGAACCAACTACATTTGAAGAAGGTAGCTGCTCATCAAGAAGAATGGAAGAAAGAAATGCAAGAAGAGTATCAATCCATCATGAAGAATGGAGTTTGGGAAATCGTTCCTAGGCCAAGTAACAAATCAGTTGTCACCTCAAAGTGGATTTACAAAATCAAACATGCTGTCGATGGAAGTATAGACAAATACAAAGCTAGATTCGTTACAAGGGGTTTCTCTCAAAAAGAAGGTATAAACTATGAAGAAACCTTTGCACCTACTGCAAGATATACTACTATAAGATCTTTAGTTTCGCTAGCTACTACAATGGGATGGAATATCCATCAAATGGACGTAAAAACAACGTTTCTGAATGGAACCATTGATGAAGAAGTATACATTGAACAACCGAAGGGGTTTGAAATAAATAGCAAGGAAACACATGTTTGCAAAATTAAGAAAGCCCTATATGGATTAAGACAAGGTCCTAGGGCATGGTATGCAAGGATGGATGCATATCTCTTAAGAATTTAGTTTGTCAAAAGTTCTGCAAATCCAAACCTCTACATCAAGGTGGTGAAAAATGAACCAATCATTATACTACCATATGTGGATGATTTGTTTATTACAGGTGTGGAACGTAGAATACAAGAATGCAAGAAAACGCTGGCAGCGAATTCAAAATGGAAGATCTGGGACTTATGCATTATTACTTGGGTTTGGATGTCTGGCAGAAACTTGGAGAAATATATCTGGGTCTAGGTAAATACATAATCGAGATATTGCATATATTCGATATGATGAATTCCAAGCCTATGACTACTCCCGTGATCACTAATCTCAAGAAGTTGAGAAGCTACGACTCTAGTCTTGTCGATCCTACTAGCTGTCATAAGTTGGTGGGTTCTCTGATGTACTTGGTAAATATGAGACCTGATATATGTTTTGCCGAAAATGTTCTCAGTCAATTCCAGTTGGAGCCTCGTCATGACCATTGGATAGCTACCAAACATATCTTGAGATATCTACGTGGCACAATACATCATTGCCTGAGGTATGATAGTAAGGAAGTTAAGTTAACAGGTTTTACAAATTTAGATTGGGGTGGCTGTGTGACTGATGGAAGAAGCACTACCGGTGGATGTTTCAATTTAGGATCTGCAATGATTTCATGGATGAGCAGAAAACAAGATCCCATTGCATTAAGTAGCGCTGAAGCCGAATATGTTATTGCATGTGAAGTAGGAAAGGAAGCTGTTTGGTTAAGAAAACTCTTGTTAGATTTGTTTGGAAAGCCTCTAGATCCTAGAGTGATAAATTGTGATAATCAAAGCAACATCAAGATGTCTGAAGACCTGTATTTCATGCAAGGATGAAACATATCAACAATAAGTACCACTACGTTAGGAGCCTGGTACAAGATGGGGTCGTGAAGCTACAATATATTCTGACAGATGAATAGGTAGCGGATGTGTTGACGAAGTCTCTTCCGAATAAGAAGTTTGAGTATTTTAGAAGCATGCTTGGGCTGGTTGATATTAGATGATGCATCTAATGGCGGATGCTTGGGAGGACGTTTGACGGACATTTGTGTTGATGTCTAGATCGTGAAGAGGGAGGGTGGCGTTGGTCTTGGAGCTCTGACCTTGGATACACACTTAGATCCTGGGTTGATGGTTAGCAAGTAAGCTTGATGGTACCTAGATTGGCTAGAAGCTTGAGTCCATCTTAGTCCCACCTGGATAGATTATCCTGGTCAGGAATCTAGTTCGTAGCACTGAGTGTGCTAAACTCTTCGTAGTTCATTTCATTTTGAAAACTTCCATGTACTCTTATATTTGTAATTATGAATACCTCCCTAGTTAAGAGAGAGTGTTGAAGAATGTAACTAGCTCCGGTCTTCGTAATTATGCTTGTCAAAAAGAAAAATTATTATTAAAGAAATGACTTACTAAAGCATGGGTTTCATGCTTGGGTTAAAGTTTTCTAGGTCAAAGCCTCCATTGAAGGCTTCTAGGTTTTGTCTTGAGTCATTAAAGTCATTGTCATTTTTATTAGATCCTTTTTGGGCTTTTGTATCATGTAAAAAGAATTATTTTTAAGTCAAAAAGGTAATTTGTCACCTCCACACCAAGTCGGCCCTATCCCCACGAAGTTGGCCTACATAAGGGTAATTCGACCCAACAGAAAGGCTATATAAGGAGAAGCAATTCGATCTATTTCACTCACTCACTCAACAAGTTCGATCTATAGGAAAGAAAAGCAGAAAAAGAGAGCGAAGAAGCTAGAGGAGGAAATTTGTTGGGAAGACCTAAACCAAATTTTGGGCTATCTTTCTCTCACATGTGCGAAGGTTTCTGGGCAGTTGTTGGGGCCGAAAATATGTGCCTATTCTGAAGCTGGGGGTCGAAGTTCTGCTGTTGGGGGCCTAAAATTCTAGATTGAAGTTGCTACTGGGAAGCTGTCACTTGGAGTATTTTTTCAAGATCATCTGTTGCAGGGAAGCGCTGACTTGGTGGTTGGAGGAGGTCTATGTCTAGTTCTAACAAGTTTGGAAAGTGTCTCATCTTGATTTGAATCCACTGAAGGAAGAGTTTGTGACTGGGTTTTCCCCTTATAGGCGTTTTGCCCTGGCTGAGCGCCTACATCTTGTGTCTCTTGTTCTTGTGATATTCATACACATATAATTTGGTAATTGCTTGATGATGGATAAACTAACAAAGAAGTAAAAGAAGCCAACATAATTCTCAAGTAATTATCAAGAAAGAGGAATCAAACCCTAAATCCTACTAGCATTGATTTCTCAACATGTGGGCTCCATCTTGTTCAATGAAATGAAGGTGCATGTGAAGCTTGTTTTCTAGGCTAGCAATTCAAGGAGAAAAGTGCAAAAAAAGGTGTATGGAGAGTAAGCAGGTAGTTAGAGTTAGTGCATAATTATGTGTGTGATTTGATGAGAACAACATCATTGGGTGGTGCAAAATATTTCATGATCTTTGTTGATGGTTTTTCTAGGAAAGTGTGGGCATACATTCCCAAGGATAAGTCAGATGCCCTTTAAACTTTCAAATAATTCAAGGATATGGTTGAAAATTAGAGTGGGAACACATTAGAGGTGAATACAAATCCAAGGATTCTTCACAAGTACTGTAAGTTTCATGGCATCCACAAACAACTTGCTATTGTACTCTTTAGCATAATGATGCTGCAACAAGGAAGTATATATTGATTGTGAAGATGACAAGAAGCATGCTCAAGGAAAATAATCTTACTCTAGTACTAGTGGAATGATGTTGTAGAGAGGAAAAATATAATGATGACAGAGACGACAAGAAGAATTCTTAAGAGTAGAAATATGACAAATGAGTTTCGACTTCAAACAATGAATACAATTGAATAATTATTGAAAAAAAGTTGAATCAACCAATTAGAACTACACTATGAGAGAAGCATAAAGTGATAAAATATCATAGGTGAATCATCTCAAAATATTTGGGTGTAATGCTTATGTTCATGTTAGAGGAAAAAATGACACAAGTTGGAGGACAAAAGCAATGAATATACTTTTATGGGCTATAGCAAAGAGTCTAAGGCATATAGGATCTTTGATTGGGATAAGAAAGATATAGTTATGAGTAGGGATGCATGATATTTGGTGAAGAACATAATTATGGACATTTAGATAGATTTATAGTGTCATAGCCTATTGAAGACAATAAGAAGATAACCGAAAATGGTGGTCGAAGTTAGGAAAGCAAAATTCTAGAGTTAAGTGATGAAATAATGATTGCAAGATTAGCTATGAAAAATTAACACCAATTTGTAAATGATACTTGAAGATGTTATAAGACTTAAAGCTACAAGAATTCTTGAAACTAATGAAAGAAACAAAAAACCAGGGAGACTATGACTCATTGCAACAGAGTATAATTTTGGTGACTATTGTTTTGAATTTAGACGAACCTCTTTCATTTGAGGATGAACATGGAAACGAGGATTTCGACAAAGTGTGTAGGTAGAGATTGATTCCACATAGCAAAAGGAATATAGGAGTTCATGTAATTGCTAGAGAACAAGTTGAGATTATTAGTAAAATATTTTACATAGAAAGAAGGCATTGATGATAAAGAAACCATTGCATGTTTAACAAAAATGTACACATCAATTTGGTGTTAGTCTTATTAGTGCAATTCAGGTGGACCATTCATTAGATGGATGTCAAGAGTGTTGTTTTATTTTTATATGGAGATTTGAAAGAGGAAATTTACATGGAGCAACTTAGAGGCTTCTTTCAAAAAGGGAACGAAAACATTGTGTGCAGGTTGAAAAAGGCATTATATTAACTTAGGTAGGTACCCAAAGCTTGATATGCGATGATTGATAATTAGTTGGAGGTAAGCTAATCTTGTAGCAAAGAGACCCTTTTTTCTGTTAACAAATTTGATAAAAATCAGGTGGAAAATTCGGGCATGAGTAAAGTTCTACCATGATCGAAGATTAATGCATGGTGGAATGATGTCCTTAAGGTTTTTTTCCCAATTTTGAATTGACCCAGGTTGTCAAAATTAGATTAGAATTTTGGATTGATTGGAAATTTAAGTTTTCAGATTATTCAATTTTGTTAACGAGAGGGACATTTGTTTGTATTTTGGGCATTTTGGCATGAATCATGGGGTTTCTTGGAAGATAGAAGGGTCTTGGCCATAGTCTTATTCCCTCACCTTAAACGGGGGGTTAATTTTCTCTTAGTCCACCGGGACTGCCCCTAATGGCCTATCACTTTAGGAAAGGGCACTACTTGGGAATCCATGATTGAGATAGTGTGTCCCATCTATCCCTTTTCCATGCTTATCATTTCTGTTCGTACATCACAAGCGCTTATTTCGGGTCAATTAACCATTGGTCTATTGGGATTTAGCACACCCCCTCCCTTTTTCGCATATCTGGGTTGGGCTTGGAAATTTTACCTCAGGAGGTTGATGCAACTAAAAGAAAAGGAAAGAACATATCGTGGCCACAAGAAAGAAACAAAAGAAGGAAAATTATAAAATGCAAAAGATGGCTGGGACAATAACATTAGCACGTGGGCAAAAGCCAAGCATGAGCTCTACCCTTTATCATTATGGCCACCACCTGGTTCCCGGGGCCAATGTTGCCTTACCACATCATGGAAAGGAACCCTTGCATATCTTGACCCTTGGTGGGTGATGAATTGCCCCACCACTAAGGGGGTAACCATTGCTACACATCATTCAAAACATGCTCTCATTTCCTAGAGCTTTAGACAATAATACAAAGATAAATAAAGAAAAGCAAAAGAGAATAAGAGGGGTGGAAAAACAAAGGTCGGGGTAACTCATGCATCCATGGTTGCTACCTCCTCACATTTGTACGCCCAAAATGTGGAATTCCTCATCATTGCTACCCCTTTGATAATGGCATTTGGCCCTGAGACCCCTTTTCCCCTCCATTCCATCATTATTTACATGACAACTATCGTTTGAAGGGAGGACTAAGGACATCTCACTTCTCTTTGGGGATTGGAAACGCCTAATAGGGTCGTCTATTAGTCCCTACCTAGGGTGGTAATGCCATTACACGACTAAGCCCCCAATTTTGGAAAAGGAACCTTGTATGAAGTGTCACATTGCCCATTACTTGCAAGCTTGGTTCACTTAGATGCAAAAATGATTAAATGTACTTGATGATATAAGTTGCAGCACTGGATATTGTGTGTGATTGGTAGGTGGTTTCATTATGGGTTGGGCAACTTAATTGGGGCCCAAGTTCACCAGAGGATCATATTGACACCCACAGGTGCTGCGTTGAGAGCCATGGGTCCTTAGACAGTCATAGAGCATCATTTGCATTCATGGGCACCTTCAACACCCCAGAGCTTTTGCACTTTGCCCTACATTATTCATGGGATGATGCACCTGGACTAGCATGTCCCAATCAGCTTAGCAGAGATCACATGGTTTGGTAGTTGATCCAGGGCCTAGATGAAGTTTGTCTCACCTTTGGAGACATGGGAGGGCTTGCACCATCTTCAGTGCCCTCAGCATTGGAGCAAACACAAAGATTTAGCCACATGGAGACCCATGAGACCTAGTTTTGTGCCCCAAACCATACTTGGGGGTCCACAGGATGATTTGCACCGAGACAGAGGGGCCAACCCCTCCATCATGATTTTAGAGACCCTCTACATCACACATGGCACCATTTGGCCTCAATGCCTACCCTTGGGAAGATTTATGATGCAACCATACGGCTGCTACACCTTCACACCTTATTGGGACTATTTCACCCTTAAAAAACTTTAAAGTTTCATGCCCTCATATACATATATTGGATGTGTAATTTTGGTGCTTTTTCCTTAAAATCGGGACCACTTTAACTATCGAAACCATTACAATATCGGGAATGGTTTATATCGCTTTTAGCCTTAAAAAAACCCCTCGCAACACTTTTATTTGAAATACACAGGAATGTGGAAAATACACGGGAAACCCCGCTCCACACAAATAACCGGATATCAAATATTTATAAGCCTGCTTCTATATATCGGCGGGTCTGTCCTTTGGTCCATCACCTTCCTATTGCGCGCTCTGATCACCGATCTCCGCCGTTCATTCCCTTTTCCAAATCAACGGTCAGCATTCACTTTGAACGTTTAAATAGACACGCCGATTCTCCACTGTCGATCTATGCAGAGTGGATCCGACGGGCCACATTTTATTTCCGGTGGACAACTAACATGGGGATTAACTGCCTGATAAAGCGGTTTCCCTGTTCACCCTCGTGCCACGTGTCAAATGGTGAATGGGATTGGGCGACTGTCATTCAATACCACTTACAGTCCTTCCGCCACCTGAAATACCATACACTGTTACAAAATCGCTTCCGCGATCCAACGACCACGGTTTATCGCGATCTGACGATTACGATTTAATTGCATGTCGCATAGTCGCAATCCTCCAAGCCAGGCTCTGTCTGCTCTAATGCGCCGATCCGATCAGTCTTTCGGACCCGGTATGAATATAAGCCACCCTTTATAAAATTTCAATTCCGGATTTCAAATCCGACTATGGTTTGCTCTCATTTTTAGTTAATTCGGGTTTTTAGCTTACGAGAGCAAAACTATGTAAAAAGACTTCGTCGACCCGCATCAAACAGTGATATTTAGAATAAAGCCCCTGACTTCTATCAATCATACATTTAGGCGTTAAACATAACAAAACTAAGGGATATTCACTGGCCTGAATACAAAGAAAACTAAAGCACAACGAGGGTTTTCGCAGGCCCGATAATCAATCATATACACAACAATCATTCATTCATACTAAGATAATTACAGAGTCTCGCCTTGGCTCGATTGCACAAATTAAAAGACCTCTGTTTCAATTACAATCCACACACTATTCTGCGCTCTTGAATCTTTCTTCTCTGGCCTGATTCTTCAATTAGTGGCCTCTGTTCCTAATCTGCCCATAGGCTTACAAGTTACAACTCCTTCGTGAATCCTCTCTCTCTGTTCCCTCTCGACTTCCCCTTACATATATGTTCCGTCTAACACTTTCCTTCCACAAATGAAGGAATTCACTATATTCTTAGAAATCAAATCCTACTCTAACTAATCAATATAGCTAATTGGCTTGATCTCCATGCAGGGAGGATCACTTGCCATTTTATTCCCAATTCTGTTCAGAATTAGGCAACAAATTAACCACTTACATAATTTGAAATTAATACAATTTAAATAACCAATTCTTCCTCCAAACTTTCATTAGCCACAACATGTGACCACACCATCACATTGCTGGCTAGGTCTAGATGCTCCTGCATCAGACTCCCAAGGTTAAAAATAATCATGATCTCCTGATCATGTGCTTCTGATCTGTGTCCTCCTGGATCCCATACTTTGTTCAGTAGTCTATCCTTGGTTACTGCTGTTGTTGGTTGTCCTTCAGATTTCCATACTTTATGCTGCATTGTCTCATTAGCTATGCTCTCACTGTCTGTTGCTGTTTTCTCCATATATGTTACTGCTTTTTGTTCATCATCATAATTTATGTCAAACTTCCACATTTTAATTTGCAGTTTATCATTACCTTCACCTGTATTATTCTTTCCAGCCAATCTTCCTTCCTTCTTTTGTCCTCCATTTAGTTTATTGGAATGTTGTTGTATGAGTCTCCACAACTCATGAATTTCTTTGTCCACTTCACTTCTCTGATGATGAATACTATCTTCCTGCAACTGGATGTGTTTTTGCATAAGAACATCATAATCCCTGTGCCAATATTGTTCCATATACATTTCTGAAATGTACAAATGCCTTCTCCACTGATCCCCTGCGATAATTCCAGTTCCTCCTTCTGGTTTCTCATTCATGGCTTCACCTCTTCTTACTTCAATGCTCAGTATACCTGCAACTCCACAAATTTCTTGAAAACTAAGAATTCTTCCTGCTTACTTAGGTACTTGGAATATGTCTTCTTCTAGTAACTTAATTTCTGCACCCTTAAGGATCATGGCATCATATTTGTCTGCTTCTGAAATGTCATCTTCAGCGTCTTCATCAATAACTCTTTGTGGTACAATAGTAATCCTGTTACTATTATCTCTTGAACTCATCTCCAGTTCAACAACTTCATTTTGTAAATTCAACATCATTCCATCTTTCTAAGACATTCTGATCTCATCATTCCTTACTTCGATCTGATCTTTAGAATCAACTCCTTGTTTCAATTTGACTTCACGTTGTCTTGTTCCTGCATACAAATATTCACCAGAATCAATCAATTCATCAAACGCAAATGCTTTACCTTGTTTCCTCATTATGCCAACATTTCTGACAACTTCTTTTCCATATAGTCCTTCTTTACTTTGGCTTTCTTCAAGGTCAATAATCTTCAATAACTGTTTAATATCTACAAAGTCTTCTATATCAACCTTCAGTAGCTGTTCTCCTTTGGCTTCAGTCTTCAATAGTTGTCTAATATCTGCATAATTCACTATAGCTATGTTTAACAACTGCTCTTTCCCCTGCATCACAAGATTATGTGAATTTCCTTCTTCTAACTTCTGAAAAATCATATCTTTGCTTTTCCCTTCACTTATGACAACACTAAACAATTGCCTTACTTTAGTGTATCCTGCATTTACACACAAAATATTAGCTTCAAAATTATGAAACACCAAGGTCTTCATAAGATTCTTCATTTGGTTTGTAATAGCTTCATCAATTCTCCTGAGAAAACTCTGTGTTCCATATTCATATGAATGAATCTCTCCCTTTCCAAACATTTCTTTGACCTCAATAATTCCTTTGCCATCCTCCTTTTGACTTATCCTTTGGATGTCATCTGACTGGACATCTTCCTTCGCTTGACTGTAACTTTTCTCCTTATTCTTCCTATGACTGTGAGTAGTCATCTCTTTACCTGTTAATATAACAGTTTCCAATAACTACTTGTCTTCCCTCAAGTTTACTTAACCTGCAAACACACAACAACTTTCAGTTTTCAAAATACAATACCTTTCATCCTCTTTTGATGCTTCAAGCGCCAATCTTCCATCATAGATCTTCCGGATTTCAGCAGATCCTTCTTGCCGTGACTCCATTCCTTTGAGTCTCTCGTTCTCTAACAAATCAATATGAACTTGTTCAAGGTCCCTGAACTCATTCACCAGCTTGTCATTCCACCTTTGTTGCAATAGCTTCCACTTGACCCTTTTCTTCATTCTCCATCTGTATCTTCGATCTTCACTTGTCTTTCTTTGTACTGCCAAACTAATCTTTTGTTCTTCATTCTGCTGCCAATTGCTATACTTCTGCAATCTAATGCCTTGCTCAAATTCATTCTCATGTTGCTGATCATCTCTTTTAAATCGTTGGTTCCTTCCATCTTTATCTTGCTGGATTAATTCTTTTGTTTCCTTAATGTCTCTGAGGACATAACTTCCTTGTTGCTCCTGATCTTCCATTTCACCTTCAAACAATCTTTGCTCAATTTCTCTGATTTCAACATCATATTTATTAATGCTGTCTTCCATACCTACAGTCACATCATTAATTGAAGAGTCTAAACATTTACTTAACTCTATAAATGTTAGAGACATTTCATCCTTATCATGCATAGTAACCATATCCTTTTCTTCATCAGGTTCTGAAAGCTTCATTTCTCCTTCAGGTTCCTTGAGCAATCTTTCCAAGAATTCTATTTCCATGTGAAATCTCTCCAGCAGTTCATCACAACTTTCATTCTCAACTTCATCCTTTTTTCTGGCAATCCTCCTGAGTTATCCTGTTTTCTGCACTATCATATTGCAAAGTTCTTTCATCAATTTCATCAAACAAATTCATTTGTTTACCTTCTTGGAATATCACTATGGCATTTTCATTAGACTTCTGGTCCATATCAGCTTCATCTGACTGTCTTACACCAAACAGAGTTTCATCTATGAACTTTCTATGCTGCAATAAATCAACACCTTCTTCCTCAAAAAGGCATTCTCCATCATACTTCACCTCAAGAGCTTCATTCTTGTTTGTGATAGTTTCATCAGACTATCCATCATCCTCTGCATATCCTGCAAACATACACAAACTATGAGAATTAAAATCACAAGGCTTCATTGCCTCATCTGCTTCCCTTGTCATCATATCTTCTAATTGTTCTAAACTATTCCAATAGTTCATGAGATCTTCAGCTGATCTCCCATTATCCTCTTCACCCAACATTTCACCCTGTTCTGGTCTACAAATGGAAACTTCCATTTTTGTTTCTGCTTCTCTGAGGTTTTTCATCAACCACTTTACCTGTTCTTGTTGCAGCCTTCTCTGCAACTTAGGCCACTTCATTGGCTTCCTCTTCAAGACCCAACCTTGTCTTTGGTTCTCCTCTAGCAGCATTTCTAACACATCGAGTTCTTCTCTTATCTCAGCCATTTCCTTGTCAATCTTTGCTTGACTCATCTGTTTCCTATGGATTGTTTGAGCACTCTTCTCCTCCATCTTGTAGCCTTCTTGTGAACCTTCCATATGACTTTCCATAGGCATCTTCATTTCTGTGTGAGCTTCCACACCTGCAACCAATCAACTTCCTTCTAAGTTGATCTTCTCCCCAAGCTTCTCCTCTGCCTGGTCTCCAAGTCCTCTTTCCTTAGAACTTGCACTGAGCAATCTTGCTCTCTCTCTGGTTGCTTCACTCACTTCTCTTAAGGACTCCTCTGTCCCTATCTATTCCAAACCTCAGTTGGAATGAGCTTCTGCTACGATCTCTAAGAACTTCCAAAAGTTCTTCTACAGTCTTACCACTGTAGTCCTGTGCCCAACATTGTCATTCATTCACCTGCTGCAACTTTCATACCTTTTGTATCATAAATATTCATAAGAAAAACATCCTTCTCGCAGGAAATTTTCTTCCTTTTTCCTGCTCTGATACCAAAAATTGATGCAACCATACGGCTGCTACACCCTCACACCTTATCAGGACTATTTCACCCTTAAAAACCTTTAAAGTTTCATGCCCTCATATACATATATTGGAAGCGTAATTTTGGTGCTTTTTCTTTAAAATCGGGACCACTTGAACTATCGGAACCATTACACTATCGGGAATGGTTTATATCGCTTTTAGCCTTAAAAAAAACCCCTAACAACACTTTTATTTGAAATACACAGGAATGTGGAAAATACACGGGAAACCCCGCTCCACACAAATAACTGGATCTGAATTGTTTATAAGCCCGCTTCTATATATCGGCGGGTCCGTCCTTTGGTCCATCACCTTCCTATTGTGCGCTCCGATCTCCGATCGGTTGATCTCCGCCATTCATTCCCTTTTCGAAATCAACGGTCAGCATTCACTCGGAACGTTTAAATAGACGCGCCGATTCTCCACCGTCGATCTACGCGGAGTGGATTTGACGACCCACATCTTATTTCGGGCGGACAATTAACATGGGGATTAACCGCCCGATAAAGCGGTTTCCCTGTTCGCCCTCGTGCCATGTTTCGAATGGTGAATGGGATTAGGCGATTGTCATTCAATACCACTTATAGTCCTTTTGCCACCCGAAATACCATACACTGTTACAAAACCGATTCCACGATCCAACGACCACGAAGCGCCGATCCGATCAATCTTTCAGACCCGATATGAATATAAGCCACCCTCTATAAAATTTCAATTCCGGATTTCAAATCCGACTATGGTTTGCGCTCATTTTTAGTTTAATTCGGGTTTTTAGCTTGCGAGACCAAAACTATGTAAAAAGACTTCGACCTGCATCAAGCAATGATATTTAAAATAAAGCCCCCGACTTCTATCAATCATACATTTAGGCGTTAAACATAACAAAACTAAGGGATATTCAACGGCCTGAATACAAAGAAAACTAAAGCACAACGAGGGTTTTCACAGGCCCGATAATCAATCATATACACAACAATCATTCATTCATACTTAAGAAGATAATTACAGAGTCTCGCCTTGGCCCGATTACACAAACTAAAAGACCTTTGTTTCAATTACAATCCACACACTATTCTGCGCTCCTAAATCTTTCCTCTCTGGCCTGATTCTTCAATTAGTGGCCTCTGTTCCTAATCTGCCCGTAGGCTTACAACACCCTCTTGAATCCTCTCTTTCTGTTCCCTCTCGACTTCCCCTCTCCAGAAAAGAAAGGAAATTACATATATGTTCCGTCTAACAGTTTCCTTCCAGAAATGAAGGAATTCACTATATTCTTAGAAATCAAATCCTACTCTAACTAATCAATATAGCTAATTGGCTTGATCTCCACACAGGGAGGATCACTTGCCATTTTAGGCAACAAATTAACCACTTACATAATTTGAAATTAATACAATTTAAATAACCAATTCTTCCTCCAAACTTTCATTAGCCACAACATGTGACCACACCATCACATCGCTGGCTAGGTCTAGATGCTCCTGCATCAATTTATCATTTATCACATTGGCTACTAGGTCGTCCTGTGACCTAGAGGTGTTTCTTGCCCATCACTTTATGTTTAGGGGTTTGTAGGCATAATAACACATGTTAGGACTCATATATATTGGATAGATGTCATTTCATCTCTCATCATCACTCAACTTGGGATTTTCGGTCTCCTTAGAGAGACTCACACTTCTTGTTCTGTTGGATCATTGGATGCATTTTGACATTTGAAGCTGATTCTTGGATATCTTTCGGAGCTATAACTTGGCACAATGGGTGTATTTCTTGCATAATTGTCTTGTAAGCACTTCTAATTGTTGAATGATCTATTTTCTATGTCTAATGTATGGAAATATTGATTCTAGATGATGATAAAATTGTGCCCTAATTTGTTGAAAACTTGTTAATTGGTTATCTAGATGAATTTTGCATGCATTACTCATACATGACATTGTAAGAATTATCCTAGTGGTGAAACTCTTGGAAGCTCTTCCCATAAAACTCCATTATTCCTAGAAGTGGGTAAATGCTTGAAATGTGTGCTAGGGCATCAAATTTTAGCCTCCTTAAGAACAAGATTGGCCTATTTTTGATATCCTTAGCTCCATATACCCAAGGGACAAGGCATTAGTCCAAGTCATTGGTGATCAATCATATTTTTCATCCATCTTTTCCCCTCTAAAATTTCGGTCCTTTCAAGGCTAAAGGAGCAATTAGGGCTTGGAGCGAAATTCTAGGGAGAAGGGTTTGATGATTTGAGAGCCTAAACACTTGGTTTGCCACAAAACCTATCAATTTAGTGAGCATCTGCTCAAGTTTCATCCATATATTCTTTTGCCCTAAGAGGGAAACCCTTGTCTTTGTTCTCTCAACTTAAGGACTTATTTGAAGGTTTCATGAACCTTGGCTTAGCTTATTTCATTATAAGAAACCTTTTCTCTTTGGTCTCGACGTTTGGGACCTTAGGTCTTGCACCTCCATTTTCTAGGTCTTTTCATTGAGAGCAAATTGCTTCCTTAAAATAGCCTTTGAATTTATATTGTGTCTCTATCTTGAATGAACCCTAGTGAGATCATCTCATTACCTTATCTATGGCTTATCTACTTTTAATTGATCTCTACCTCTCTTATCGGGATTCCTCCCATTGGTGAAAATCCGTAAAGAGTACGGGGTTTTGGCTGAGGTGACATTGGGCCTCTACCCCATTGTTGTCCCATTGTCTAGTTTACACCTTGTAATGTTTCCCTCTCCAAGGCTTGCTAGATTTTGTGGCAACAAGATGGAGTTCAAAGCATCATTGTATCTTCAACCTGAAGTCTCTATTTTTGGAGGGCAATTGATTGTTTGGGGCAAGAGAAAAACACTATCTTCTCGAAGTTATAATTATGCGAGGCCATTGATGAGGAGGGGCCTCTAATGTCATGCAAGTATCATAAACGCATGTCTTCTCTGCAAAATAGGTATGCTGGTTCAAAATTAGTAACGAACATTCTTTTTGGATGCCATGTTGTGTACATGAATTAAGTAATGCATTAAAAAAATGAGATATTATTCGATTCCCAAGTGAATTGAAAATGGACATAAAAAAATGACATATTATTATATTTAATATTTCATCATCACCAATCACATACAATTTACCATAGATTCACAACTGGAAGGTTGCTAAACCTACCTGATTTCATCTTTGCTTCATTTTCATCAACAATTGGGGAGGGGGGTGAAAGGGGTTTTATTGGTCACTAATACCAGTGACATGCGAGCATCATGGAGGCAATCTTAATAAGATGCTACACATAGGGTGAGACATAAGTTCTTGATGGGTATTTTTGGGATGATTCTAAATTTAAGGTTCAGTTCATTGTCCCAAGATGTGATATATATGTAGATAAAGTAGCCCATGTTTGGGAGAGATACATGAAAGCCTTCACTCTGTTTGGGAGGATCAGATCCATCACAAATAAGGGAGGTCCTAATTTATATTTACAAGTAGAATTATATATACATTGGAGGTAGAACAAGTTGAACACACCTGTTCATATGTCATATTCTGCCTTGAATAAAAAATAATATCATCCTAAAGTAACACAGAAGAGGCCTCATTCCAATGGGAAGAAGGTGATGAAAGGATTCATGAATGCGATTAAGACGATTTGTATCTAAAACTTAGTGAGTTGACCCAAGTTTTATTTTGGCAAGGTGAGTTTGGCTTGTATGAAGTTTTGTATTATAGGTGTATCTGTAGGGTTCTGATAAGCTAGTGGGCACCTCATGGTAGGCATGCCCTAGAGCTACAAGCATTTGGTATAGAATTATTCTCGCAAGTATCCATCTTCAATCCCTCAGAAAAATTAGAGTTCTTATGAGCGTACTCATGTAGTAAAGAGAAGTCATTTGGGATCAAACTTGAAAGAAGGTAGAAAATCTGGTTTACTTTCACTTGTGACTGCACCCTTTGGTTTCTTTCACAGAAAGACTGGGGGTATAGGTATGATCTTTCCAAGAAACAACACCAATTGATAGATGATACTCTATGGATAGATTAGGAGATTGAGCCAGATGGCCTTGTTTGGCCACACTTACAAACCCTGCAAATTAGCCAGAGCTCGAGAGCAATGAGGACACAGAGAACATGTTACTGAGAATACAGAGGATGCAGAAGACACTAACATCGACATTAGTAAATGTTAATTAGGCTCTTCTTGTTTTGATTGATTTGGATCATCTTATGTCCTTTGAATTCAACTGACCTTTCTTGGAGATGAAGCTGTAGTGCCTTTTTATATGGATTCTCCCTTGTATCCTGCTTTCCAATCCTCCCAGTCAGAAGATGCCACTGAGAAGCTGCCTTTTCCCCCTAGTGTTTGAGGAAAGAAAGTGCCCGAAAGAGTTGAAGTGAATGTCAGTGCCCATCCTCTTTCAGAAAATAGGATAAACCTTTGAAATTATGTTTAAGAATTATAAAATAAAGATAAAATCATTATAGTATTAGACAAAAGGCAGTTACTTGCACTCACCTTGTCAAACGTTATGAACTTTTCCTGTATCAATGAAACTTTAAGAATTATGAAATAAAGATGAAATCATTTATAGTATTAGACAAAAGCCAGTTACTTGCACTCATGTTGTCAAAAGTTATAAATTTTTCCTGTATCACTGAAACTAACTTCAGATTTGAAATGTTATTCCATTCATCTTCTCTAACTTATTCTTCAAAATGGTCAAGGAAGTTATAGATCAGTACCTATCATGTTTTCATTGTTTTTCTTTCCACATTTGTCGAAGGGGAATGCTAGATCTCAAAAGGAGGTTCTCAATGACAAGTATGATGACCTTTGCTTAGGTACAATTGGGCATGTGGCACATGGGAAATCAACAGTTGTTAAAGCAATATCTGGTGTCCAGGTAACTTTCATTCTATGCTTTTCCATTTCAGAATAGGTCTGTTTGAAGACTAGTATGGAATGAACTGAGTTATCATGTATGTTTTGTTGACCAATGAGGTCAAACGTATCTACTTCTACTTCTATTTGTATGTTATTTTTCCATTTGGGCAAATTTATGTTTTATTGTTCCGCTTTTTTTGTCCAAACACATGTTTCCATGTTTATATATTCTTCTAAACACTATATGTTTAAGCTTGAGTAACCATATTTGCCATCTGCCTTCAAATGTTCTTCTCAGCTTCCTTCCATGTTGCCAAATCTGAATTCCATTAACGTTGCCATTTCCTCTGTTCATATCTAATTTTAGAGTTCAGATTGCAAGAACATGTTCCCATCAAAATTATCTTTCTATGCTGTTTCGTGATGTTGTGTTCTTGCTGAAGATAATGTCTGCCTTCACTCTCATTTATACTTGATCCTTGCCTGCTTTTGGAATATAGCAGCAATACATTCTCAATAATTTTTTTTGTCTTATTTATTACCGTTTAATGCTGCTTTTCCCTTAGGAAAATTGTAGATTATTCAAAATGAAGAAAGATTACATTCTATATTGTTGAGAATTGTAGCTTGAGCAGGAACTTCTTGCACATGTTAGGCATGCACGTGCGAGAAGGGGTTCAAGACAACTTCTAGTGACCACTTAGTAAAAGTGGGAAATAATACCATCTTGTATTCTCATGTTTTAAATAAAAGTGATAGTTTAATTTCCCTAGATCTCCTAAATCTTAGAAATCTAAATGAAATATTCTAGAGATCTCCTGAATATATTTAATCTTAGTGGTATACCATGGAAGGGATATGATGGACAGCGCATCAGAATTCGAGAAATTAAGATTATCCAGAGCTAAACTTATCTAAATTTTCTTAAAAATTGTGTAACCTAAAGCTAGCTCCTGGATACATCAATAAGATCTGGAGAATATCTATTGACGCATCCCCTGATGATGGACTCACTTGGTAGTCCGAAATATTGGGTTCACAAAAACTCTATAACAGGTCATTCCTCCTCTATTAAAAACTATCCTCACTTGTATGGATTCATTATTTAACAACATCAAATCCTACCATGGAAGGAATATGATGGACAGCGCATCAGAATTCGAGAAATTAAGATTATCCAAAGCTAAACCTATCTAAATTTTCTTAAAATTGTATAACGTAAATCTAGCTCCTAGATACATCATTAAGATCTGGAGAATATCTATTGAAGCATCCCCTGATGATGGACTCACTTGACAGTCTGAAACGTTGGGTTCACAAAAACTCTATAACAGGTCATTCCTCCTATATTAAAAACTATCTTCACCTGTATGGATTCATTATTTAACAAGATTAAGAAGATTAGTATAAAGTAATTGCTAAGATAGGGGAGATTAGTTAAATTGAAGAGATCAGTTATCTCACTCAAAGCACAAATATGACAAGATGGAAGTTGTTACACACATTGTGGACATCAAGAAGACTTAGGAGATCAAAGAAAGATTGTTTGAGCAGATTCAGAGCATAGGAGAGGAGTCAAGGTCAGATCAGATCGAATAGTGTTGTACAACTCAATAAAGTGCAGATCTGAATATCCAACAGGTAGATCTAGTAGATCTGAGTGATTAGCAGGCAGATCTAGCAAATATGAGTATTCAGTAGGCAGATCTAGTAGACTTGAGTGACCAATAAGTAGATCTAGTGCAGATCTGAGTGTCTAGCAGGCTGAAGACTTCAGTTTTGAGGTGTCCTTGTAAGTTTTTATCATTAATGCTAAGCTGATTACTTGAAAAATTATTTTGATTCTCCTGTTTATGTTTTTCAGTTATATGTGTGACTGTTGCATTTTCAGAATTTTAATTCTGTTGTTAAAGTAATTCAAGGTTTGAGTTATTTGATAAAGAAACATAGGACAACAGCCATCTTGAGTTAGGAAAATTTTACATGGTACTAGAGCATTGTCTTTGATTGAGATCTTTGAGGGTTTACAATTGTGGATCAGCTGTCGGAATCAAGGACCAACAGTTAGAGGGTTTCATTAATGTTGCTTGAAGGACTCAGCACACTTGCAAGGCATTTTTTTTTGTTTTATTTTCAAGTCTGGGATGTTTGTGCATTTGATCTCAAAGATGGCAACAACTAACCTCACATTTGAGGATAGATTGGATGGTGCCTCCAATTTTTTTCCCAGGGAAGTCAAGGTGACATTGTTATTGGAAGAGAATGATCTTTGGGATATTGTCAAGGATGTGCTTCCAACTACAGATTCACAACAGTTGGCAGCACATAAAAAATAGAAAGTGAAGGCCAAGTGGATGATTTTGGATGCCATGAAGGACCACCTAACTCCTCACATATCCATGAATGATCACCTACTCTTGCTGTTTGGAAAAGCAATCTGGGCATTCTTTCTAAGTGCACACCCTCTGCACATGCCCCACTACTCAATGTTGAAATCTGGGAGACTAGTGACAATTTCCCTCAAGATTGGCAACATGCTATAGTGCAAGTGTCCCATGCCCCTAGGCCATAGCTCACACATGATGTCACTATCATGTACCAATGCATGAACAATTTTGCCCGTCAACTTGTATAAGTTGCTCTCTCTAACCCCAGTAACCACTGATGTGTCTAGTTTAGACTTCCTCGGACAAATGAGCACCTACCCATTCCTAAACATGGCTACATATCCTCTTTCATGGATCATCGAGTTTGAGAGCAAGTCCTTCTTTAGTCCTGGTATCAATAGCATGTCTTTGGCTTCCAATGTCCCTCCTAACTCTAGTTGCAACTTAATGGTTCGTACCCACTTCATTGCATACTTGGCATCATTATCAAGCTTCATAGATAAATCTAAGTCACTCTCCATCATACTATTAAATAGGTCCCATGCCTCTATCATATAACATGATGCACCACTATCCAAGTATTGATGGAACAAACAAAGTTCATTCTTCAAGTTATATACTCTAGAAGACTTGGAATATGAAGATATCCATTGAGGATAGAAATGTTATATATTAAATGTATGAATTAGAATGATGCTACAATTGAGAGTGAGGGGCTTGCTTATATACCCTAGGCAGGAGTCCCTTTATGAACGGTCATGCCTCCTTAGACATGCCTCTTTGTTTAACTAATTATTACTTTTATTACATATTATTGTGATTATTATTTATTATCTGTATTTATTACTTTTACATAGTTATATTCATAACATTGCTTTCCTCTTCAAAAAGCTTTGTCCTCGAAGCTTGTTGATGAAAGGGCTTGATATCTTTTTTTGCTATGAATGTTATGAATATAATTATATTCATAATGACTGAGCACTCCTTGTGATAGTATTGGTAGATAGACAAGAGACAAATGTTAAGTCATTCTAGAACTTCACTAGAAACTCATCAATCTTTACCTTTATTGATGCTGCTATTTGCCATGTCTTCGTCTTCCCTTTTTCTTTTCCTAACACTGTGATGCATAGTGCCCACTCTTGTGGCAAATGAAACACTTGAGATTGCTCAAGTCCTTCTTCCTAGCTGAGAGGTTCCCCCCTCATTATTACCCTTGGAATCCTTTCCTTTTCCCTTCTTGGCCATATCGGCCAGGTCCAGGTTCTCTTCTCCATCTTCATGCTTGTTGGCTTTTAGACTCCTCTAGAGTCTCTTCCTATAATTCTTTGAAGTCTTGTTTTATCCCACAAATAATTACCTTATGTTCTAAAAGCTCCAACTTCTTCCTCTTCTCCATAGGAACATGGATGTATACTAGACAACCAAAGATCCTCAAGTGTCCTTGTTGCCGCCTAATCCACACCTTCGGTTACGTAGAAGAAATCTTTAATCCATTAGGTGTGGCCTTGGGGAAAAGTCTCGAATCGAGTTGCTATCACTCAATTGCGACTCCTCCCTCCAGGCTAACTCCTAGTGAAGCCAAGGGGTTAGACCCTAAGAAAATAAGCTAAGGCTAAGTAAGCTATTAGCAATGTTAAACAAATTATTCTAGGAGTTCTATTGAATTACCAAAAGCATGAAATTAACAACATGTAACTTACAAGCATATAAATAAACAATTCATAAGCAAACAATATGAAATGACAATAAAGACTAGTGCTAGAAAAGTAATTCCGGACAAATGGTAATTGTGGCACAAAAGATATTCTCGCGAAAGGTTTTGAATTGTGCTCTTAGTTAATTAACTTAATTTTATTAAGTTTTCACTTGGATTATTAGTGGGTGCAATGAAAGGATGAATATGGGATCTATGTGATTGCATGAAAAATACCTTTATCCTTCAAATGAGATCAAGAAGGTTGTTTGGAGATCCAACGGGAAGAAGCTTAGCTTCAAGGCATTCCCCTGATTTCACAAGTCAACAATCCTTTCCCAAACTCACGATAAATGGCTAAAAAGGTTTTCCCTATTAAACTACTCAACCAACACGAGTCCTCTTTGAATCATGCCAAAGATCGAGCTTTTGCTTGCGATGGTTGAGAGCATAACAGGACCCGGTGGGAAGGTTCGCTGTTTTATGCGGAAAATAATCTAATCTAACACCAAAATGAAATCTAATTTATTAAATAAAATAAATCTAATCTAAGATGTTTTGCGGTGCATGGGTTGATTTTAATCCAAATAAGACACACCACAAAAATTGAGACAAAACACAAAAGACCCCCTTTGGGTAGGGGGAATGGGATGCCTAGGGGACTCCCCTAGCTCCCTTAACGTTACAATGGTTGTTATGAATGCTAGGTATCCCTTATGAAAATAGCAAAATAATGGTTTTTAATTTTCTTTTACAAGGAGGAAGATTATGGGTTTCTTTCGGGTTCTTTGGATGGTTCAAATTGGAGAAAATCCAGTAGCACGTCCCCTTGTATGTTCACGAACCTGCAAAAATCAGTGAAGAAAGACTTGTGAAAGATGCCCCAAAACATTTTGGGAACACCCACATTGTAGATGCCCCAAACACTTTGGGAACACCCGCATTGTTAGTAGAAAAATACCGGAAATTCCAAGTGAAATTTATTGAAGAAAAGAAGCAAATTCTACTCTAAAACAACTAAAGAAAAGCCAAAATAAATTAACCTTTCCTAGCTGCTTATTGTTGCTTCTAGGACAACAGCAAATTAGCACTTAATTTGTTGGATATGACAATGAAATTTCATAAAAATAAACAATGATTTTTGTGAGATTTTTCTAGAACTTGTAAGCAAGAAGAAAGGAAAGAGATTGAGTGGAATCTTTAGGCAAATGGAAACTATTGTTGGTGCTTAGTGGGAATGTAGCTCCTTATGTGTTGAAGGACAATGGATACTCTATCCAAAGAGGACCCAATCCTTCAATTTTGAGATACCTGCAATTTCTTAAAGACTTGCCAAGAAAATGGTTAAAATAGGTGCAATCTTACATATGAAACTTGGAAAACATGGCAATCAAAATAGAAGAACATGTAATCTTTAATTTCAAATGTAAGACAACAAGAAGATAAACAAATAACCAAATTTGTTTATCTACTCCTATGGGCAACAACACCCCTTTAGAGGCCTATATAACAAGAAATTCAAGACAATACATTATAAACAATATTACCTCATGTGAAAATCAAGCCACCACACAAGACAAATTCAAAGCCTTTCTTTCATTCCAATACAAATTGATAAAACAATGAACAACAACAATCTCTTCCCCACTCTTTCCAACCTCTAACCAATCACTCGCAATAGAGGATATTGCTTTGTTTTATAGACCAAGAGGGAGGAGTTTCCATAGAGTAGTGCGAATCTCGTCAAACAGTTAAACTTGCCACATGCCCACTTACTCCCCCTAACTTGTCACTTAACTCTTCCTGACTTGTCTCCAACTCATTATTAATTGATTGAATCTAAGTGAGACGGAGACAAGTTAAACATATCACTTAACTCCCCCCTAACTCGTGACTTATCTCCTATCTTGTCTCCAACTCGTTATTAACTGAATATGAGTCTTAGTAAGACTGGAGATTCTTTAAGAATAGGGAGCTAATTTATTCACCTTTTTTGAGTGAATAATAGATTTTCATGAGGAAAATTTAATATTTTTTCTCAAGAAGGGGGTACTAAAGTAAAGTGGGTACTCTGAGCTAGAAAAAAGGTACCTACATGTCATATGAAACCTCCTAGTACAACTTTTATTTGTTACATGAAACTTATTTAAAAATTTATGTTTTATAGGAAATTTTTAATTATTAAAAAATCCTATAAAAACCTAATGAAATTTCACAAGGCTCAATATAATGCCTAGCATGGTAATATAGATTGACCCTAGACTTAGATAACACCTTTAGGGCCTAGTTATTAAGACACACTCTAGCTTTGGAGAATATGAGTGAAAAAATTCAATTAATTATTAATCTCTAAAAAGCAAAAAATAATTAATTAAGGGAAAAAAACACTCTAGAGCAACTTCCTTAATAACCAAGTCCCAAGGGGCTAAGTCTTTTACGTAATTTCATCATGCTAGTAACATTTTTTGAAATTCCACCATGGGGTATGGAAATTGCATAGAGAAAGAAGAGAGCATAAGGGGACAAATTTCCCTGTAGGACTTCTGGACTTGAAACTTTGCCCAGTGCCTTGTTCAACTTCGATGGTTCTCTTCTTTCTCCGCTAGGTACATCTAGCAGGTAACAATCCTCTCTCTGGTTTCACCATTGTGAAAGCCTCCTCAAGAGTCTTGTCCCCCAATATCCTGTGAGGACTCCACTTCTACACATATATTGC